>BLKR01000754.1:34242-410471 GCA_011170035.1 Teleogryllus occipitalis | reverse complement strand
ATAGGCAGGCAAAAGTAATTCAAATTTGGCGTCGTAATTAGAATTCAATCATTTATAGCTATTCCTTGGCGCTAATTAACTGCAAAGTGTATACATTTCAAACATCCTACGTTGGACTAATATTTTTTTCTGTAAAAACCGCGGGCAGGCTTTCAGAGAGAAAGGCAATACATTTTTTGGAACGACTGAACTGCTTTGATACTTTCAATTGCTTTGTAAGAAGTGGCGACAGACCGCGCCACCGGACGGACACCAAAAAGCGAGGAGAGAGATAGCATTTCATACTGTCGCGATTCGAGGAATCTTTGCCTTCTTAGACTTGCGACGCGACGCGACGCGATCGCGTTGTGTGAAGATCGAGAAGCCGAGTGTTTGGATGCCGCGCTCGTGTAAAGAGCGAAGGAAGCGCAAGCTAGAATGTTATATTGGTAGTGGTCTAGATCACAGCAGTGGAGACTCCGTGAACAGAGCTTTGGCGCGGAGCCTCAGCCTAACATTTGATCACGCCCGAATTACGACAGAAACTTTTCTTTTCGCCAAAACGAGGTAATACTGATCACTTCTTCAATACGCAATAGATCTAGCGCCGAGGTAAACTAACAGTTCTTAAATAATTGACCTTCAGAATTTTCACTTGTGTCAAGGGGAAAGAAGCGGCAGGAATCTTGCCCTTAAACCGAATCATCGTCTGATGCCCTCCCAAAAAACTGATGCTATTTTGCAGTCTCAACAATACCTTTTTGGGGAAAACCCCGCTAGTCGACGGTAGTAACTTCCTGTCTAGCCAGGGAAGGTCACGTCCATCTCCAGAGGGGGAAAACTTGCACTACACTTACGGGAATATGGTCATCCGTTGACGCTACTGGAATCACTAATAAATGAACGAAAGGGAAGAATGAGTGGCGGGGGCGAGGTTATCGTTCTACCGAGAATGGCATGCTTCAATGAATCAGAAATGTGTATTGGTATAATATGCTTTGAACAAGCTTAAGAATGTTTTATGTGAATTATGTTAATGTTAATTGTGTGGGCCACGTTTTGAACCTTGTTACGCATGTGTAGTAAACCCTCTACAGTGCCTTAGGTGTTCTGCAAACAGTAGTTGGAGGAAAAATACTTGGAAGCTATGCGTTGGAAGGAATCAAGGATGGTTAACGTTAATAGCCTTTGCCGAGGGCTGGAGCCTCGTCATGACATTAGACACGCGATGGATAATAAATAGGACGCCATTCCGCTTGCGGATTCGTGTAATTGTTTGCCGTGTTCTCGCCGAAGAGAGCCGATTCCTTCACGTTCGTTACGGTAAAGAAGAAGAGAATAGCATTTTATAACCCTTATTTTCAAAACTGTTAAGAAGTCTATTACTAATGCTTACAACGTAATCCATCCATTAGGGAGTGAGTGATTTCAATTGGCAACGAGAACTTCAAAACCCATTAATCTTGTAACTGATTTTTATAGCAGTATTACAGACTCGAATTGTACTCCGTTTCAATTCAATTCTAGCCTAGCTTTCCGTGGCGAGGCTGGGCCATCCGCTATGCACTTCCACCTGACCACGCAAATTCCGCTACGCTTCTTTTACCCTCTAGCAGAGTGATAATGACTACTCGCTAGTTTCTGGACCGTGAACAAAATATTACATTTTGGATAGTAATCTCCACCTCCCTGGTGGCACAGAGAAAGCAATCCAAATGAGTAACAAAAATTCAATAATAATGAAGACACATTTACATTTGTTTGAGCACGTGAATGACAAGATTGATTTTAGTATTTAACACGTAAAAGAACGGTTTTGACTTGGTATTTAATACACAGTAAATGAAACATTAAAAGGCAAACTGTTACACAGAAAATATTAAACTATTATAAATTAGAAAAAAACATGATAAAATATTAAACTCCCTGGAGGATTTTGAGTTGGTAAAGTAACACATGAAACATTAAAAAAATTGTAAACATGAAAAATCAAATTGTTACATGTTACAAAGACCCAGTATAAAATATTTGAACTCCCTGGATAATGCCAGCAGATTTGGATGCAATGCGTAACGCAAAGTCGAGTGGAAAAGTTAATAATTACGTTCGCCCGCTTAGCAACCCCGTCAGCTCCGAGAACGTTTCTCACAATGCTCATGTGGCCAGGACTCAGTTATTGTGATCGAAATAATCCACAAAATTAAAGATTTATTTTCAATTAGGCAACGCTACGTCCCACTTGGGCGTTTATTTTAGAACAAACCAAACATACAATTTGTCGTGAGTGACGAGAGAGAAACATATCACCCTCTTACTGCATCGCCTTGTCTGTAGTTTTGGACCCACTCGATGGCACTCGCAATTGGATAACGTGGATGGCCACGGATTAAAACTGTAGAGCGAACTGGCGAGCCTCAACTGCCTCTCTCCCCGAGTCCCCACTCAGCCCGATCGTTGAAAACGCAGAGCTTGCCCGGAAGTGTTTACTCTTCACCGGCGTCTAGGCTAAGTGGGGAAAGAGTGTCAACTTCGCTTTATCACACACGGAGAAAGGAGGTATCACTCGGGTGGGGGTGGGGGGGCGAAACTGGCAATTTTAATTTTGCTCAGAGGCTTGAGTATATTTTATATGCTGTAAATCTACAACATGGGACAGCCGACTTTACTTCCCACCCGAAGGAAGGCGTACAAAGGATTTTTTCACCCTTAAAAATTCGAAGCTTCACTCGGATTTGATCCCGCAAACTTTGTCACAACAAGGAGGCAAATTTGATGACATAAAACATTGCCAAAAATGAACAAAATCCTCTCAAAATGTGTTTCAAATGCCCTAACATCAAAGAAAAATTAAGTTAAAAATGTTATCAAAACCAGTTCGAATGAACTCTCAACAGCTTCGAACAACTCGAGTTGGATATGTTACTGATGTAATCCAGACTTCTTCTATTCGTCAAGTGTACTCAGCTTGCAAAATTTTGGTTTCGAGTGTTCTTTTCCAGAAACTTTCGGTCTTTAGTTATCCCGAAATCAGCAGAACCGACTATTGCGCCGAAACGCGTCACAGAATCCTTAGATTATATACAACATCTGACATTACAATTTTTGAGAGAAGAAATATAATAGCCTACCCAATAATTCTGTGAAAAACATTTGTTGCATCTAGTAAATGTTATTTGAAGCAAGTGCCATTAAAATTATATTGAAATCGATAAAAAATCGATAAAATCAGCAAAATATTATTAAAAATGTTGGAAAATGTAAAAACTGACATTAGTCAAAAACGACAAAAAATGCAAAAAACAAAAACAAAAATGAGTCATTTCCTTTTGTCATTACATAAAATTAATTTCCGTATCGAACAGCATTGTTCTAAAGAAAAAAAAAGTTTAATTGAAATCTGCCCCCTAGTTTTAAGTCTGATACTCTAACAGTTACACCATCGAAGGAACGTTTCAGTGATAATACTTACTGCACAGTTGTATGCTTACTCGAATTACGAATCCTTTACCAACTACGTTATATTTTTTTCATAGTCCCAAAGTGCACAATTTAACCCTAGTTTTATTATTTAACACAATAAATTAACTACAAAAGGATTCTAAAATTGACATCAACTCCCATGAAAAATAAAATAACTTCAACTCCCAGGAAATTTTAAATAAACTTGTTTAATATTGAAAGCATTGGATAGAATTTTCAAAACTGATTTAAAAGGATATCAGTCATATCGACACCATCTTATGATTAGTATTATTAAACATCCTATAAATTTATCTTAAACTTATCTTAGACTTTCGTTGACGAAGAGTCTCATCGTCGACGAGTGTTTCGTCGACGAGTCTTTGGTCGGCGAGAGTCTTTCGTCGGCGAGAGAATTTCGTCAACGAGTCTTTTCGTCGATGAAGAGACTTTCGTCGACGAGAGTCTTTCGTTTACGAGATTCTTGTCATTGAAGAGAGTCCTTTGTCCACAAGAGTATTTTCATCGATTAGTCTTTCGTTGACGAAAGTGTTTTCGTGAACGATGGACTCTCGACTACATGAGTCTTTCATTGACGAGACTTCTTCGATGTTCTTCGAATCTTTCGTCCACGAGAGTTTTTCGTCAACGACTCTCGTTCCTCGACTAGAGTCGTTTCGTCGATGAAAACTCTATCGATCGTGACTCTCGTCGACAATACTCTTGATCGATAAAAAGAAGATCGTCGACGAAAAATCTCTCGTCGTCGGCACTCTTAATCGATAAAGACTCGCGTGAAAGAGTCTGTTTATCGATCAAAACTCTCATCGACGAGACTTTTAATCGTTCAAAATCGATTGTGGACGAAAAGTATCTCGCCGACGATAGACTTAATCGATCGAGTCTTTTTTATCATGGCACTCGTCAACGAGACTCTTGGTATATAAAAAGACAATCGTCGACAAAAAGACTCTCGTCGACAAGACAATTGAACGATAAAGACTCGCATCAAAGAGACGTTGTATCAATCAGGACACCCGTCGACGAGACACTTTATTGAGGAAATAACGTTCGTCAACAAGAAGACTATTCAACAGGAGACATTTGCTCGATTGAGATTCGCATTAGAGGGTCAAATTATTGGATCTAGACTGTTGTCGAGGAGACTCTTGATCGATGAAAAGGCGATCGTCGGCGGAAAAACTTTTCAACGCGAGGCACTTGCTTTATAGAGATTCACATTAGAGGTTCAAAGTTTGGGTGCAGAGTCTAGTAGAAGAGACTGTCGATGAAATAACGATTGTCGAAAAAAAGACTATTAAATACGTGACACTTGGTCAATAGAGATTTGCATTAGAGGGTAAATTGTTCAGTCAAGCCTTTCATCGACGAGATTCTTAATCGATTAAAAGACGATCGTCGACAAAAAGACTATTCAACACGAGACACCTGCTCGGTAGGGATTCGTTTTAGAGGGTGTCATGTTTTGGGTCAAGACTCTCGTAGAAGACACTCTGGATCGATGAAATTAGGATTGTTGACGAAAAGTCTGTTCAACACGAGACACAGAGGTATTGGCATTTAGGAGATTGGCATTTAGGGTCAATTTTTTGGTCAAGACATGTCGATGAGACACTTGCTCGATGAAAAGACAATCGTCGACGAAATAAATATAAACACGTGACACTTGCTCGATAGAAATTCGCATTAGAGAGTCAAATTGTGAGTCGAGACATTCGTCGACGAAACTCTTGATCGATGATGTGGCGATCGCGACAAAAGACTATTCATTACGAGCATTACTTGGCATAGATTCGCCGTAGAGGGTCAAATTTTGAGTCTAGACTCTCGTCGACAAGACTCTTGATTGATGGATTTTGCGTCAAGACTCTTGACGACGAGGATCTTGATCGATGAAAAATCCATCGTCGACGAAATAGCTAGTCAAGAGAGTCAAATTTTGGGTCAAGACTCTTGTCGACGACACACTTGATCGACAAAAAGACTATCGTCGACGAAAAGAATATTTAACACGAGACACTTGCTTGGTGGGGAATCTTGATTGATTGAATGATTAGGTCTAGCTACGTCCATAAAGCTGGCTGACACACCATAGTAGGACACAAAAAATAATAGTTCTTAATTTTTACTAATTATAGGCAAATAAATGCTGCATTCCCAAATATTACGATCTTGTAGTTGTCTCAAAAATGTATGTTCAGCCAGTTTTAAAATAAAGCCAGCTAATCAAAAATTAAAGTTAGAACAAAACTCCTAGTTCAATAATTATAGGATAATTATAGGCTCAGCAAAAATACTAATATTATTAAAAATAATAATATATACTATATTAAAAAATTAGATGCAATGAAACACCATTACACTCGAGACAGATCATTCAACTTGTAATAATATTTAAAGTGAAACAAAAAAAAAAGATTATTAAAGTTAGAACGAAACAACTTATTGACGAGTTATAGGCTATTTCTAGGCTCGCCGAAATGATTAAAATTATTTGTATATGTTATTGTAAAAAATATAATAGATAATAAGTTGCAACACCATTCGACTCAAGGCTGACCATTCAATCCGTAATTATTTTTAAACGAACGAGCAGAACAGAGAGAAAACTACTTTTAACATACTATTCATAGCAATACGTGCGATTTGCCGATATATCCTAGAACTAAGTGATCATCAATTTCAGCTAAAAATGTCTCAAATACACAACCCAACCGCGCAAGTAAGCACTGCGGCACACCATTCATTCATCCTAACTAGCGAGCAGGGTACAGTTTTCATTCAACATATTATGCATATTAATAATATTACATTAAAAACAAATGGCGAGACATCTGCTCCCAGAAAAAACGATTGTCGACACGGAAACCGTCATAAACAAGACTATAGCTCGACAAACACTCGCTTTATCTCTTTTCTTTATCGATCCAGACCCATTGCGACGAGACACCCGAAAAAAAAAAACAGATCCCCAGTGACGAGACACTTGCTCCCAGAATAAACGATTGTCGACCTGAAGACAGGCATAAACGAGACTACAGCTCGACAAAGACTCGCTTTAACTCTAGTCTTTATCGATCCAGACCCCTGGTGACGAGAAACTGGCTCCTGAAAATAGTCCAGACCACAACTGACGAGACACTTGCTCCCAGAAATACTGATAATATTACACAAATGTATTTTTTTAAATATCTCTCACGATGTAAAGATGCACATTTCCACTGATTTGTATACATTATTTCATTTGTGAGTGGATGTGCTACAAATTACTTCAAATGAAGGTTTTGGAAAACAATAGATTTCTATGAAAAGAGCTTCAAATTTTGCATTTACAGTAACGCTTAAACGCCATTTTCTTAAAGAAGGCATAAAAGGTTTTAAGGAAAATTGTCATTTAAGACGAGATTTTACTCTTCTTTAATATTCTTGAAGTAATATTTCGGTTCCCCAATTAGGAAACCGAAAAATTGAGAGAGTCAAAAAATTAAATTTGGGGGCGATAGAAGGCAGCAGGCAAGAGGATGTGGCAGGACTGTAAAGCCAATACACACCAAGGAAATTAGAAAACTTTTCTACGAGAAAGTTTGTGTCATTATGTAGCACCATTAGTTAACTTTTTACTCAATTTATATTCTCAATGTATTATTATATTTCTTTTTTATGGTTATCAAAGGTTAATAGAAATTTCGCTACAATGCTGCATCGAATTTGAAAAGCTCATTGTTGTCGAACGTCGAGATGGTGGCGGTAATGAGATACAGTGGTTTTATTTAGTCCAGGTTGTGGCAGTGTATCTCCAGGGTCAACAGCCAGTACTTCTGTTAGCGATGAATTTCGCAGCAGTGTTTTATAAATTACTTCTCAGAATCCCGGTGAGGTTTGTTATATACCATTTAATATCATCTGTTACCTAAGAAAATTTAGTGCGTGTTGAATTAAAGTTGAAGTAAATTAACCAATCATTGTTCTCTAAGCTGCTCGAAGCAGTATACTGACTTCATTTTTTTCATGTTTTTATTTCTCTATGCCTGTCGTTTATTTTTCTCTTTTTGATACATAAACATGAGAGAGAATAAAGATATATGATTATTTTTTATTCATAATAATTAAGCGAATAATATTTCTCTCCCAAATCTGGATGAAAATAATTTTCCTTCACCAAACATTTCGTCGTCCATTTTTGATCCTCATTCTTTCCCCACATCGAAATGTGAAATCGTATCTGACGTGTGGATGCTAGAAGTCGCAGATGAAATGAAACGCTATCGGAACTGTTATCTTACGCCAAAAGGAAACTCACGAGTAAACAGTCACAACGTTCGTAATTATTTTGATGTCAATTTCATATATTCTAATTACTATATTAATATTATTAGCCAAGAGAATTCACAAAATTTTAACAACGCTGCGCTAGCAACAGTGCGTTGCTCCCTTCTTGGTTGAATCGGACGTTATCAAAGGATAGCTGAGGTGTTAGTAGCGCAGAAAACAATATTACAATATAACGTAGTTTTATCCAATAACGCGACAAAGTATGTGTTGTAGCACCACTAGTTAAGGAAATAAATTATTTAAATCTAATGAATCTTGTTCATTGTAAGGGAATATTGTAATCATGAGGAAGAACAAGTATTTCTATACTGCTCATGAAAATATCTAGAAATGTACTAGTAAGTAATGTATTAGTAAGTAATCTAAAAAGTAAATCAGAGGATCTATGAGGTAATAACATTTCTGTTAGGAAGTAATTACAAATTTCCGTCTTTCCTTTTTAGGTCTATTGGATGAGTAAAAAACAACATAACTCAGGGATCATTCCTTCATTCCTACATTTAATTGCAGAACATGAATGCATGAACATGAATTGCAGAATCGTGCACTCATTTTGACGCGACACACGATTGGTTATTAATATGCCATAGCACGTCATACGCAGTTTGAACTGTTTTTTGACGTAAAATAAATAAAAAATAAAAAAAACTGGAAAAGTAGAAGAATTCAGTTGGTGTATATGAAATATGTTCCAATACATATCAAATATAAGGTTAAAACGTTGATTTGATGTAATTTTAAGTGTTATTTAATGACTGGTTCTTGAAGTACTAGGAATAAATAAATAAATAAATAAATAAATAAATAAATAAATAAATAAATAAATAAATAAATAAATAAATAAATAAATAAATAAATAAATAAATAAATAAATAAATAAATAAATAAATACGTATTCTTCAGTAGCAGCTATCCGTAGCTTTCCTGGTCGCTAGATGAATGCGTGCGCATCTCTAAATAGTCAAAAATCGGGCTGAGCTGCGCTACTGTATAAATACGCGCATTGTGACTAACCCATAAACAAGTTGAAATCGGAATACAGATGGAAACAAGAGATTTTGCGAAGAAATTGATAAGAAAATGTTCGCCAAGCATATGCGACAGGCGTTTGCACTTGGTCTGACCTCGAAAGGCGCGGGCGACCAACGCGAATGCAAATACAGTAACCTACGAAGGGTGAGGATGAGTGGGGACCGCCAATGAGAAAGAGCAATTCGAAGCGTGGCGCGTATACTGAAAGAGCAATTGCGAGAACGTGACGGACTCTTACACACAGTTCAAGTATCATTACCCATTATTTTGGAAACGTTTGTTGTCGATATATTACAATGTGTTGTAGACATACACATTTTATTTGGATACCAAGTATTATAATTGCTTGTTAAGATTGATATTGTAATTCACCTTGCTACGATGTAATAAAATATTTACCGTAGTTCTCAAGAAAATTGTAAATTTGAATCTTTGCACAGAAAAACATTAACAGAGAAATATGGCCATTGTAGCTAGAATTACACGAGATAACCCATTTAAATACGAGGGCAAATAATTTAACAGCATGGACCATTGAATTAGACGTCCAGGCATTCAATCTAAATGTAACTTCATTACTAAATTAAACTAATACTAAATATACTTTTACTAAAATACACTAATTACTAAATATAGTATTACTAACATAACCAATCAATTAAATGTAACTTCATTATCTGTGTACGTCTTCTAGAATTCAGTTGGAAATATAGTTATGAAAATTATCGTTCTTCATGATGTCGTTGCAGAAAGTATTATTCATCGACGAAGGACTTGATGGGCGATAGAGCCCAAATTCCTACTGATTTACCTTTGAAAATATATTTTATTGCATCGGAGGGAATATTTTCTTTACAATCCTTGCAAAAAATGGTCATTTTCTTTCTGTATTCAAAATTCAAGTAGTATATGGCCTAGGGTAGGGATCACAGAATTTTGAAAATGTGCACAGAATTCACTTCTCCCCATAGCACGTCACACACAGTTTTTAACTGTTTTTGACGCAAATAAAATAAATAAATAAATCTTCGCGCCGTGACGACTCCTCTGTGCAAATAGGAAGGTACTCCCCAGCCCGCAAAGCTGTCTACTCCCCATTATTTGCACTTTCGGCGCTCTCGCGGGCAGATGCGTGGCTCTTGAGTGCAGATTGCCCGCGGGAGCAAGCGTTGTGCAGGCCTCAGGCCAAACCAGTTTTGCATTGCAACGCTGGCATAAGTGCGTTGCTCGCTTCTGTGTTAATTGTTGCGAATACTGTAACAGTCAAATTTATTCGTGTTTGGTTTCTTTTTTAAAAGTACGAAATGATTGCTCTTCCTTTTTTAAATTTTATTACTTCTTGTTCGGCATTTCTGCCTTTCACGGGTGTTTATAGAGGATTTCATTAACTACAGGATGAACCATCCTCAGGTCTAAATGCCAATATAATAAAAATAAAAAAACTTGGCAAGATATGTTTGTGTGTGTGTGTGTGTGTGTGTGTGTGTGTGTGTGTGGGTGAGAGAGAGAGAGAGAGAGAGAGAGAGAGAGAGAGAGAGAGAGAGAGAGAGAGAGAGAGAGAGAGAACGATTATATTTTCTGATATATAAGGAGGCTTAAAAATGTCCTTAGGATAGCGTGAGTGGATTCTCTGTGGTTGACTGTAAATCTTGATTGTAAGTTGCTGTAGCTGGGGATTCTGGTAGTATATCATAAAAGTTTTTTGAAATTTTGATAATATAGACCCGAATTGATTCTATTTTTAATTCTCTATGTAATTGCTCATTGCTCATGAACCATGGAGCTTTAGTATTTTTTCTGAGGCACTTCTTTTGTATAATTTGAAGGTTATTAATGTGGCTGTGGGCTGCTTTTATCCACACGGGGCTTGCGTAGGTTAGTGAGGGTCTGATTACTGACTTATAGATTATTTTACCGCATTCAATGCTAAGTGAAGATTTATGATTTAATAAGGGATAGAGTTTAAAATTTTTGAGTATGTTTTATTTACTCTGTTTGTGATATGTGCTTTCCAGGTTAATTTTATGTCCATTGTTAATCCTAGGTACTTAACTGGTGTTTGGTTTGGTAGCCATGGTATGAGTGACTTTTGAATAAGTAAGTGTGGAGGTAATTTTGACTTACGAAGGGTGAAAACGTTTGCTTGTGATTTTGAGGTATTAATTTTAATTCTCAATTTTTCAATCCATTTCGAAAATTTAACCAAGTCATTTAGTAATTGGTCATGTGCGCGTAAAATATCATCGTGTGATGTGAACAGTGCCGTGTCATCAGCAAATGAAGCTATTTCTGAGGTGTCTGCTTGAGGAATATCTGATAAATCGATATTGAAGACGAGGGCGACATGATCCTTGTGGGACCCCTGCGTCTATTGTATGTTGTATGTCTATTGCTGTTCCTGACTATCAACATGAATACAGATACGCATCACATGTGCTTTGTTTGACTTGGACGTTTTCAAATAATAGCTGAGGTGTTAGTAGCGCAGAAAGTACAATATTTCAATATTACAATTACATTAGCTATTTCCGATAATGTGAGAAAGTATGTGCTGTTTTAGCACTAGTTATCTTTTCCTAGAGAACAACATCACTGCACTACTGTTTAGTGAGAGTATTGGTTATGCAAATGTAGCTCACTCTATCTATTTATAGACTTACAAATAATCAGTATGTGTTTTCAACTAATCTCAATTCAATTACAACATAAAATCTAGGGAGTGAAGAGGGGTTCCTTGTTATATCTACTTTATATTATTGCGTTTCTCTAATTCAATTCTGTCCCGCGTCAACCTAAAGAATTGTGACCGATAAGAGACTGAATTAAAATAATTGAAGCATCTATGACATCGGTAAATTGTTTGTTTGATATATGAAGGAAAATATATTGTTAATATCTCAGATTTATAAAAGATACTAAACGAGAATAGGAGCAATTTATGTTGTTTTATCATGTTTATATATGGATATAGTTTTCGTTTCCATTTTCAAATGTAGATAAAATTACGATACTTTATTACAATTTATCAAATAAGAAGGATTTCTTTAGGCCAGAATTTGTTACTTCATTTAAAAATTCGATGAGGCCTGATGACATAGGTGAAACATGTCTTCCAAAGGTCAGCGTCTAGATTCTGCAGCGACGGTGATGGATCTGCAAAGTCCGGTAAATTATCTGAAACATCAGTCTCGGAAAAACAAGTGTTGAAAAAAATATACAAGCCTTTGATTATATGTGAAAGGGACATGGCAAAATGTAATTTTTGCTATAGATTGGTATATTCAAACCAGTTATCATTGTATGTGAAGGGGCTGTAACATACCGCACAGAATATTTTTATTGGTGATTGACTTTATCATATGTAATAGAGCGAGTACTTTGGAAACTGTCGATAAATCCCCGACTCGCGAAGCGAGGAGGGGATTTATTTGAGAATTTCCGAAGCACGAGTGATATTTAATGGGACTACTCCACGAATGGAATTAAAAAAGTTCCAAAATGCCCAAATATTGAAAATTACTGAAATCTAAAATCAAAGAGGTTATATTATAGTACATGCGAGGTTAATTGGATATTGTCATAGTGATCGATGTATGCTGCCTCCTAAGATAGATGAGTCACGGTTTATGATTGGCTAGTAGAGAGAAGCGGTAAGAAAAATCAGGTAGAAAAAGGTGATACACTTTTTGAGGCATTTTGTAGGTATAGTTAAACGCTATTGGTTTAACTCTCTCTCTCTCTCTAAATAACTTTCTTACTGTATGGCCACTGGAACCATTTACTTCACTATCATCTTCTACTACGCCTGTCGGTCACAGGTTAATCGTAGATTTTCTGCTTTGGTAAAATCGAATCCTGGCAAACTTGTTTGTCAAATGCTTCCAAGTACAACCTCTAAACTTCATTCAAAAGGATACTTTCTGTGGATCTTTCTGTTATAAAATGTAATAAAACAACTGCGAGAGTAAATTTATAAGGTTCCCTTTATATTTGCATTCGTCAGGGGATAATAATAGGCCGAATGGCCTCTCCCGTTGACATATGTACCCTAGGTGGCAAACACTTTGCTCTCGTGATCGAATTATACATAGCAGATAAATTATTGTGTATTCTCATGGCTTTACGGGCACTATTTTTACTATCTCGTATACATACTATAAAAAACATATGACACAGAAAATCGATGAGATTGTAGTGGAACTTTGCGTTTCAGGATCCCTGTTATTGAAATAGGTTTTTCAATTTCTCGTACAAGTAGTAAATGGAATTGTTTAATATTGCAAAATATTGACATTGATATGAAGACGGAAAACATTTTCTCTGATACCGGATAAAGTGATTTATTCTTGTATGTCTGAATGTAAACAGCACTAATACCTGTATCGTTCTCAAGACTTTTTTCATTCAAAATTTCCTACATTTGTATATGTTCGGTATCGTATCAACTAATAAACATGACAGTGCGTAGTCGGATCCGATATTCATAAGGAGCAATTAAAACGAAAATATTCGCAAAGTCAATGGTAAAAGATAAAATCTTATAACACACGATATCGATCGTAAAAATTAGTCCCCTCGACTTCAAATGTCGCATCGGAGCCCAAAATTTCCCCTCCAGAATGAAATTGCACTTTGGAATCTTATATCACAAAATAATTACAGTAAATTCTGTCTAAGCCGGAATTGTTTGAGTCCATCATTTTCTTCTGTATTGTACAAGTTTCTGGATAATTCTGGTTTTCAATAAAAATGCAATTCAGAAATCTCTCTCTTCTGTCAGTTCAGAAAACGCAATCATTCATAGATGGAATAGGTTGTCTTAGAACTTTATCTCACATAAAAACTACATTTCAAAGAAACGTTTCGGGAGAAACAAAGAAAATAATACGGAAACGCAACACAAAAGTCTAATGAAAACAAAGAAGCAGGCCATGCATTCATCCAGCAACCCCAGCACTGCTGGGGTAAGTTGATAATGAGAATTTAATGAATTTTGAGAATTAAAATTACAATGAACCGTATGTCACGATCAAAATATTGCTCCTACTGCGATCTTTTGCACCGGCCCAAGTTGCTCTGCCCCAGCTCTGACTTGTTCGCTGGGCAAGCAGCCATCTACCTCAAGGGCAGGCGGCAGGCAGGCTCAGAGACATATAGTACTAGACTGGCAACGTCCTATCTCGTAACATTGGCGCTAGTGAAGCCAAAATCTTGCGCTCGTCGCCATCTTTTGTCACTACAGGTTCGTTCGCTGCCTATGCTGTACGTGTTAAATTAATGAGCCTTTTTTCTTAATTTCGAATTGTTTCCGTTGTGTTTTGTGATTTCTGAATCACTTCCACCGCCATGGTGAATACTTGCGTCGTGTTTGGATGCAATTTTTCGAATTCGCGACACAAGGGAAAAGAAATAGGAATTTCAATACACCGGTAAGTTACTACCTTTTCTTTACCTAGTTACTGAATTTTACTGACTGTTGACGATTTTTGATGTTAAGATTGTATGATTAAAAAACTAATTAAAATTGAGTAAGAAAAGAATAAGTTTGTGTTGATTAAAGTTCCTGAGGAGTGATTTGTAAACCTAACCTCTAATGCCTTTTTGTTTTGTTCTGATTTTGATTAGTTTTCCAAAGCGAGAAGATTGCAGAAAAGCATGGGTTAATGCCATTAGGAGGGAAAACTGGCAACCAACATCTGCGTCTGGTGTTTGCTCCCAACATTTTCGTCATTGTATGTGTAAAGAATGTAATTTACTTTTGGGTCAGCTGACCTCCATTTCGATCAGGTTTTCATCCAGTTTTCCTTGATCCATGAGCAAATGCTGAGATGGTCCCTTGCCTTGCTTCTGGATATTTAAATGTAGCTTTTTATCCTCCTCTTAAATGTCAATACAGAATGGACACTAGTTCTGTTTTTTACTATAAAGCAATAAAACCGATTTAAAACTTTGATATTAATTGTTTTATTTCCCAAAAATATTTCCTGTTCAATATTGGAGTTTTTATTAGCAACTGTACGTCGAAAATTTGTGTTCTTAGATTTTCTAAGAGTTCATTGACGCATAGCAGTATATGTCCATGAGTGATAGTGTAGTGACCCAATATGGCGGGGGGCGCAATCAGTTGGCTTCAAAAAGAATCGTTCATTGCCAGTCTAGTACTATATGTCTATGGGCAGGCTGAACTCAGCTATATAACTGGGGACGGATGACGTTTCTCCCCCTCCCTCTGCCTCATGGCCAGACGCAGGCCAGGCGTCGCCTGGCGCTCCCTGTCCTACGAAACGAACGTGATTGCAATATTCCCCGCTAGAGAGCAGATAAGAGCAAACATGCAGCTCGCATTAGTCAGTGCTACCACAAAGCAAAATTATTTTACATGGCATGTTTTGTTAGTATAAATTACCGTATCGTTTGTCGAGAAGTTTATAACGTCTAATATTATTACAGGGTACATATTTCTCTCTCGCTGTAATGAGAGTGAACAAAAATGTTTAGTAGAGATTTTATTATTTTTTCTGAGGAAGGTAGTTCTAATACACGTGATCAAAACCCTAAAATCCCCGAATATTTTAGTAGCACAGCTTTACTCTTCTCAGAGAATCACTGTGCAGCAGGTGTGCAGGGCAGTGCGTGACGTAGTAGTGATCCATTGTACAGTTAGTGACGTATTGTCGTGTTTTCTCATAATTTCGTGAAGATTTGTAGTAACTACGCAGTTTAGTAGTATATGCTTTGTCTAATTTAACGCGTATTCAGGAATAATATTGTGTGCAGTATGTCTTCCAGTGAGTGTATAATTGATAATATTTTGAGGAGACCATTTTCAACGAGGCAGTTCCACGAGAAGCAGGTAATGGAAAACGGTAGGCCAACACCAGCCTTAGCCCAATTACAGCAGATTAGAAAAAAACTTCACGAGACACTTCACTTGCTCTTCTTACGAAAAATATAAGTGGCTAGCTGGCAGTGAAAGACTGAACTCTTTGTTTTGTTGGTCTTGTTTGCTTTCTGGTCATGAACAAAATACCCCATGGACAAAATCTGGATACAAAAATTTGGGAAGTTTCACAAAAGCAGCAACTGCACACGAACTATCAGTTGGACACATAAGAGCTTCGTATCTTCTGGCGTCATTCGGGCATGCTCGTATTGAAACGCAACTCGACCAGCAACTTCAAACAGAAATATCTCTCCACAATACGAAAGTGCAACAAAATCGCGAGCTTCTCAAAAGGTTCGTAAATGCCGTATGTTTCATAAGTAAACAGGATTTAGCATTCAGAAGGACATGACGAATCTAGATTGTTACTTAATCGTGGCAGTTACGTGGAACTACTGCACTACACAGCAGAATATAATTCTCTCCTGAGGACTCATTTGGAAACTTCGACAGATTTCCGCGGGTTATCCAATCGGATACAAAATGATCTTAAAGACTCCATATCTCATTCGCTGTTGCAAGAAATTAAATCTGAAATAGCAAATGCTAATTTTGTCTCTGTGTTGATCGATGAAACAACAGATGTTTCCAATACTGCTCAATTCTCTATTGTGTTCCGATATGTTTACGGTGGTGAAACAAAAGAAAGGTTTATCGGATTTCGTGATGTAAGTGCGAACAGAAACGCCGCGGCGATAGCAGAGCTTTTAAGAGAGTATTTGACAGAATTTCTCTGTAATAACAAACTTCTAGGTCTTAAACGTCTTACGACGGCGCAGCGTCCATATCTGGAAATGTGAACGGCGTCCAGGTCCTTATAAAACAGACATCCTCATGCAGTTTGCATTCATTGCTACGCACATGTCTTGAATTTAGTACTTTCTCTTAGTGTTAATAACATCCGAGAATGTAAAATTTTCTTTAGTAATTTGAGTAGTATTGCGGCCCTCTTCTCGCGGTCACCGAAACGAGCAAACTTTCTGGACAATTTTCTGCAAAGACGGTTGCCATTGGTTTGCCCAATTAGATGGAACTATACGGAGCGACTTGTGAACACTGTGTATGTGCACAGAAATGATCTTCAGAAAGTATTCACTACTGTGCTGAATAACCAAGATGATGTTGAAAATGACATATTGGCTCCTGTTAGTTATTTGTCAATTTTGTCTGACTTTATATTTTGTTTTTTATTGAGAACGTTTGATAAAATCTTTTCGTTCTCGGGAATATTGTACAACATTCTCCAAACAAAGGCACATGACATCGGTTACTGTAGACAAAAAATTAAAGAAACACGAAGAAATATAGCCGATATGAGGAGCGAGTATGAAAGTGTACATTCTGAAACCATAAGAGAAGTAGGCAAAGAATCTAGGAGAGTTACTGTAAATTACAAGCGACTATATTACGAAATTTTTGATAATGTGGACAATCAATTAGAGATTCAATTTCAAGACTATGGAAATTTGCAGTTCTTGGAATTGATATCAAATGATATTGGCAAGTATAATACATACAAGAAACTGTTTCCCCAGGGGGAATTTTCTAGCTTGCTTGGAGCTTATGGGATTAATTTTGATGAAGTAAGATTACGCAATGAACTTCCTGTATTTTATAGCACCGAAGAGTTTCAAGAGAAAAGCCCATATGAACTGTTGAAATCTTTGAATTCCTTGTCATTATCCACATGCTTTCCACAACTTACATACCTTGTATCACTGATATGTACTATTCCAGTATCAACAGCATCGGTAGAAAGATCGTTTTTAGCTCTGAAAAGAATAAAACCTATGCTTGTAACAGAACAAGTGAAAAGAGATTATCCAATTTAGCCTTACTTTCTATTGAATCAACACTGCTGGAGGACATAAGACACACACAATCATTTTTCGAAAACACTATACAGCATTTTGCTAGACATGAAAGAAGAATGGATTTTACATTCAGTTGATTACAGCAACATTTGCAGGAAGCAGACTTCATTTTCCTGCTCTGTAAGTTACTAAATTTACTATTTATTTCATGAAAATATGTCTTGTGTAAGAGTGATGTATTGCATGTTGGATTTTTTTTTTTTTTTTCTCTAAATATTGTTTCTCGGTTGTATTAAAGAATCCCCTGTTGCGCAACTGCTTTGTATGGGGTAGGGTGCAGGAGGGGAATCTGGTTAGCTGCTAGCAGCTGGAGTATACAAAGCAGTCACCGCACGTCCCTGCAAAGAACACCATAAAAAGTAGAAGAAACGTTATTTTCATCAATATTTGTAGGAACGGATGAATTCATCTGATGATTTGGGCTTCGACTATTTCCCTAGGTCCTCGTGAATATAGGCAACACATATCGTTTAAAGGCAACAACCTATAAAAATTATTTTAACCAGTTTCTTGATTTTGTCTTTGTTTTTAGTGAGTCACACACTTGAGTTTTCCCAAGTTTAAATTTCTGTATCAAAGTCTTGACAGAAATGTTGCTTTGATCCTGTTCTTAGTCTGATTTCCTTACCAAGAAGTAACGTTTTCACTTTCCTGCTGCCTGACAAACGCTTGATTAAGACAATACCTGCAACTCGTCGAAGTGAACAAAAGTAAACGTTTAGAACCACTGAACCTAAACCATTCGTTACAAGAACTGTGGAAGGTGGATACTCCTTCCTTCACACGAGCTTGTGAAGGTCAGTGGTATTATAAATAAACAGTGGCCTTCCCACGAGTTGTGTAGGGATTACGATGTTTAGTCGGGGGTAGCTGAGAAAGCGAATGGACGACCACAGCTTTGAGTGCGTCTTGTTACGATGTTGTCACACTTACAAGTTAAGTGTTTTATTTTAATCAATATTTGATTTCCGTCTTATCGAAAATTTTTAATACCGTCGTACTAAAAACTCCTTTCCGTTTCCGCATTAGGCAAGTTTCCAGCGTATCCAGAGTACTTTGCAATGTAAGATAGTCCGTCCTGCGATGTTTTTCCGGCAAAGGCAGGCTTCCACTTTATACAGGTTCCGTCTTAGACAGGTCTTGCTGAATTATATATGGATATGGGAATTGAGTATTAACAGTTAAAGTTCTCGAGCATTGTTGCCACGGCATCATATTCTGATGAACGTCCTTCAGATGTATAGATTCAACGTTAAGAAACTGGTTGCTGGGTATACGTGTATCAAATAATGCATTGTATGATCAGAAGTAATAATTGCACAAAAGTGTTGTGCTTAAAGACGTATGTTAAAGAGGCACATCCAAGACAGAGCGAAAAAATATTAGTACACGAGTTGTGAAAAAATCATTATAGTTGTGCCTCATCACGATAAATAATATGAAAAAGGCTGTTCCTTGTTGCAACACTACTAAAGTGTTGTAAAGAGTGCTTGCTTCATTAAATTTTACTCAACAAAGTAAATCACAACCAAGTCTGATATATTTTAATATAAAATTAAAACCCTTGCATCTGAAGGTAAGAAACAAAAAAATACTTATTTTAAATGATATCCAGGCTTTTCTCGATCACTAGCGCAAGTATATCTTACTTCATCATGCTGCGGTTTTTGATACCAAGATTTTCTAACAGCGTCTGCATGAGATTTGCTTTCTCGCCTGGTTGAAGAAAGCTGCTGCGCAAAGCATTGATGTTCTGTAAATTACAAAACGTTTGTAAACCAAAGAAAGTCAGCGACATAATCCACAAATTTCTATTTATGATTTCTGTTAGTATAAATTACCATAAATACTACAAGCTCTTACATCGTATCTAGTAATTAGTAATTTCAACAAGTTAATTTTTATCTACGACAAGCTGAAGCATTTGCAAGAAACTAGGAGGATTATTCTCGTCATAAATTTATTCTGTGAATGCTATTTTGAAGACGTTAGTAAAAGGAACGCTCCTCGCGCCGTAATCCATAGGACGAGAGCTTCTTGGACAATCTATTACATTTTGCTGGTCCGGCGCCTCTCGATACTACCTCTTCAGACACGTGCAGAATCTGCAACTGCATGTGAAGTGAAACTAATTACTTGATATGCTGGGTGTAGCTCTCTGTTCGGTAATAAAGTTAACTGATATTCCAAAGGGTAGGGTATACTTGCCCGATTCCGTATTTTCGCATGGAGACTTATGTAGCTTTCTCGAGAGTAAAAAGCTCTTCTAATATTTCTGTAGCTATCAAGGAAAGCGAAAATCTAACTGTAAGATTGTATAATTACTTGAAATGTTTTTATGGAAGTGTTGTGAGTTGTTCCAAGAACACGTCTATAAAACTGAAATAACCTTTATTCAAAATTTGTTTCAAAAACCAATTTTATTCTTCATTTTTAGTAGTATTTTAAATTCTATAAGTACATTGGAAGTTACCTTTTAACTTTTTTAAACAAATAAACACGTTTCGTTAAAAATTTCCCCTCTTAATATAGAAAAGGGGAAAAGGGGAAATTTAACATGCGAGTTCTCGCACGGGTACGCTAGTATATGACAATATGTATATAATTGCATTTGTCTTTTACGGTCATCATGATAAACTACAGAATATGTATAATTCCATTTAAAAACAACAAAGCTACCTCAATATCTCGTAAAATACAAATGATAAAATAGAAATGCCCCATTTTCTCGTGCACTCCAATGAAAACTGCATTGCTGTAACTTCAACCGTTCAAAAACTGGAGGAGGTGATAACGTTACATGACTCATTCTGTACCTATAATGTGGCGGTAAGAAATTAATTTAATATTACAAATCCGAGAAAATAAGTAATTTAATTGGTTTACTAGTATTAGAGTTAGTTATTTATCAACTGTGTATGATGTACTATCACTAACCCAAAACGAAGTTTAAATCTGAATACAGATGGAAATAATCTTTTTTTCCAATAATTGATAAGAAAATATTTGCCAAGCACATATTCCAAACAAATTGCATATATTTTTGACAACGCTGCTGTGGCAACAGTTTGTTGCAAGCTTCTTAATAATTTGCTGCGAATACTGTAATAGTCAAATGTATTCTTGTTTGTTTCATTTGCAAAAGTAAGAAATGGTTGCTGCTCCTGACTATCGAAATGAATGATGATGTGCATCATAGTGGCTCTGTCTGAATTGCTTGAATTTGACGTTTTCAAGTAATGCTGAAGTGTTAGTCGCGCCGAAATTGCAATATTTGAGTTGTAAGTAACCGTTTCCATTAATGTGAGAAAGTATGTGCTGTTGTAGCACTAGTTAAATTTAATGTTCTGGAAATTTTAGTTCAAATATTTTCGGCTAAACTTACGTTACGAGGTTTTCGCTGGGTAGTGACATGTTTTAATTCTCCAAGACCTGTATAAATTGTGTCTGAATAAACATCAAAGCCTGCAAGCCGGTCTCAGTTCGCACATTCGGATCTCGGCGATAATCTAAGTTTCCGAAAGCAGATGGCGTCTAAGGGGTTCTTCGGCCTGCTCCGCGTTACGGCACGCAAGAGTGACGACTCGACTCGTAATACGGATAGCACGGTGGCACGGTGCAGTAAAAATTGGGGAAGGGAAACGTGCGCAGATTATTTTTCTTTCCCATACCACACATAGTTGCTTCTATTTTAGAATAACCAAATAAATAAATAAAATAAATTGACAAATTCCGCTTACCGAACGTACTAGGTGAACTTCAGAGAACCCCCACGAAGACACCAAATCATATTCCTCTTGCAGTGTGAGGCCTGTGAGAGTCGGATGGCTAGTGTTGATACTGAAGTTCATTCCGTCCTCGGCGAACCTGTAGATAATGAGAAAGCAGAAAAGAAAGATCCAGAGGAATTCTTACCAACCTGGAACTCTGTGATTATCTCAAAAACACCATTCGTTATTTTCACTAACAAGATGACTCGCTCATAATCACTAAATAATCAAAAAAAATTCATCTGCATCGCTTAGCTATACATATTACATCTTGATAAATAGCTATTTATCAAGAGTTGATGCATATTGGTGCAAAATGAAATAAGGGAAAAGTATAATGAAAACTCATATCGAATGCATGTTTAAATCTTTGTATGAACGCAAATACTCGATACGTTTTAAATATAATCTTCAAAAAAATTAAAAATCTATAAAATTTACAAAAAATTAATAAATTCTACAAAAAAAACTATAAAAATCTAATCTATAAAAAATACAAAAATTTAAGGCGAGTTAAATATTAAATGAAAGTTTAAGTGTTAATCAATTTTATTCGCGGAGAAAATGTTCGATTGATTAATTAATTGATTTACTCGTTAGTGATTACGGGCGAGGCAACTGGCAAGATCATTAGATCCGTAAGTGTGATGTGTGTTTTTGCGCGCGAGGTGACGGTAAGCTTCTCTCGCTGGGTGCTGAGATCTGGCGGCGACCTACCATCAGCTAGCGGGGTTTTCCCCAACAAAGAATCTCCCACCAGCGGGGCACCGCCCCAGCCGGGGGAAGCTCTAAGTTACCGACCGTTCTTCCGGCATGGGTGGTATTGTAGCCCCCTAGGCCTGTGGCAGCGGACATGGAGATTTGCATCAACTGATGTCACTGCCGTGCCTCTGACTGGAAGGTCCTAGGTTCGAGTCCCGACAGTGGCAAGATTTTCGACACTAGCTTATCAGCTAGGTCGAATTCAGTCGCCGTCTTGGAAAGAATTCTAGCTCTGATCGGTAGTTTTCCGTTCTTTCTTCGATCAACACCAGGCGAATGCCGGGGCAGTACCCTAACGGGCCACAGACCACGCGCGATCTCTCCTTCCTCTTCTTTGTCCTATCCCCACCCTTTACACGCAGTTACACTAACATGCACTACACTACCACACATGCCGGGAGACCGGTCGGGGGCTTAGAGCATGTCCCGACTGGGGCGGTGGCCTGCTGGTGGGAGATACCTGGTTGGGGGAAACCTCGCTACCTGAGGGTAGATCGGGGCCGGGTCTCGCCGTCCAGCGGGGGAAGATCACCGCCACCTCCCGGGCATCAGTAGTGGACGCGCCCGGAATCACTAGCAACGAGGCCGGTGGCCCACTCACTTGGCGATGGGGTGCTTGGGCTCGGTGGGGTCCACAGAGGACGCCAGCAGCGACATCCAGGGGCAGCACTCGAAGTGCACGTCGCGCTCCTTGCTCTTCACGTACAGGTGCGGCAGCTTCAGCACCTCGTAGCCGTGGCCGATGCGCTGCGCGCGGTACTTCTCGATGCCCTGCGCCACACATGCTTTTCCCAATCCCAGCACTATATACGACCATCTCCATTATCCTTCATGATCATTAGTATACGGAATATCCGGTACCTGTTAATACATTCATGCTGGACCGAATGAAGCACGACGAAGACCCTAGGCATATTTTTTTCCTAGACCGCAGAAAAAATTGTAGGATCGCATTAAACTGTAATTATTAAATTTTTTTGAAATAAAAAAACAGTAATTTAAAGGAATGTAGGTAACACAATTCATTCAAAACTTACGTCACCTTATGTGTCTAAAGCATTTCTCCTTTTTTTATTTTTTATTTCCTTATCGCATTGTTTTAGAAATCTGCGTTTGTAATGTAATGTTGTGTATACTGAAATATACAAATTATTGAAGTTATTTTTTAAGATTAAAAAATTGATAATTTTGTATATATGTGATTTATATATTTTTAGTCCTGAAATAAATGTTTTTAAAAAATTATCAGAAGACCCTATCGCAGACCCCTCGTGTTCGTAGGTCCTGGGCACTGTACTCAACGTGCCTACTGGTTGATCCGGCCCTGCATTTATGCATTCTCATTTTAAAATTTTGGTACCAAACCTCTAGTTCACGATTATAAGCCCTTCTTGAGATAAATCCGGTATAAGCTTGTATGTATGTATATATTTGACGTTATTGGGTCGGTAGTCTGACTTCGCCGGCCGGCTACCGATGTCCCCCATGTCTGGGCCTAACTAAATTCCCATGCTTGGGGGTAAGAGCGACATGAGGCGAACATGACGTATTCTCTTCACCACAACTATCCGCCTGCTTTAGCTTTTCTTCGTCACACACCTACAGAAATTGGGACGATTTTAAAGGAAAGCTACAAGTCTCATTTTTGCTATATCATTTGCTTGCATTCTCTACATTTTTACCTCGACCGGGAATCGAATCCGGTCGGAACCATGGCACAGGAAGCTAGTTCGCTGCTCATGAGCCATCCCACAAGCTATATAAGCTTGCATATTTTATTTAAACGCGATAGAGATACAATGAGTGTTCCTGAAACCTGAGCATATCAAACAAAAAAAGGGCCCGAGGCAAATATATCTAAATTGACTGCGTATAACTCAACAAATTAGAAAAAACCCTGGTCTGCGCATGCGCGAAAAGTGCCGGAGGGAGAGGTTCCCTCTCTTGGCGGCCCAAGGCCCCCGCCACCTCCATCCGGGCGGGAGGGGGAAGACAGGACAGCCTGGCTTTGACAACCGTCCCGAACCCTGGGTGTTAAGACTCTTATCTCTTTTTATCCTGTCAAATCGAAAGGCTTTTGGGCGAGAGAAATGATCTTCCTTCCCTTCTCCTCACGTACAACTGTCACTATTGTTTGGAATATTTTTCTTGCTCGGGAGTGAGGTGCACTTCCTGCTTTGCTTAGGTGAAAATCTCTGATTTGTTGCGTAGCTGCGTTTCCGAGTTTTACATTTCTATTAAAAAAATTCATTTATTATAGACAATCAGATTTAAGTTTGTAATACAATAAAAATTAGGAAAGTTCACCACTGACTTTTGACATAGGGTTTATTTCACCACTAACTCTTCACAAACGTTTCAGAGATCTGTGCGTCTCCATCTTCAGGTATATTTCTTTAGATAAAGTACATAAATATTAAAAAATGAATCAATCATGAAGAAAAAAGACATCACGTAAGCAGAAAACAATATGAGTTGAAGCTTAACTTTTATAAATGTATTATATATTGATTGAAAAACATGGATATAAACAAAAAAAATTCTTAAAAAATTCTAGAATGCCTTCTTGGTTGGTTATAAACCTCATCTAACGCTTCGATTTACAATCTTGGAACGCAACCGCTAGAAAGCAACCGATCATGGAACATGCAAGTTCACTCACCCGCTGCACCATGTAGGCCGAGCCCAGTAGTCCTGCGTGGACTGTGCGCGAAATGCCCAGGTGCGCGGCGTGCATGAACGCCTTCACCACCTCGCGCGACAGAGGCACTTCCTCCGTTTCTGCGACACACATTTCCTTCACGTGGAATGGGAAGTATCTGTTCTTATGGTCAGATGAAACTATTTTCTGACCCACATGTGACTTTTTACTTTCTCGCCTGTTGCGTACAAGCGTAGTAAAGAGAAAGTGACAATTAATTTGATAAAACTAGTGGTGGCACAACAGCACATACTTTATCGCATCCTTCCTAATTTTTGCAATTTTCAAAAATTCAGCGGTGTATGAAAAATGAAATCTGCGCCATTTTTTAAACGAGAAAAATTACTTTCGTCTACTAAGTACGAACTAGGAGAAAAGTAAAATCTCGTACTGGGCCCCTGATAAGTAAAACGTTGACAAATTATGCTTCTATATAGAGTAAATTATTTCTGTAACACGTTTAGTCAGAATCCACATTTTGTGGGTCCTACAATTTGTTCTTTAAGTCCGAGCATGCACATTTTTTTTGTTGAAAGTGAGTAGTTTTCGTAGAATCTATACTAACAACAGTGAATTCAACGACATGTAATCGACATCGATTCCACAAAAAGAAGTGTATAAATTGATACAAAAAATTTACATGCTCTTCTTTGGGATTTTGACGCAGTGTCCTTGCAAAGTTTGGCAAAGATTAATTCAACGCAATTATGGAAAATAAATAATTTAAATAATATGCTGGTAGATGCACTACGATCTTCTATTTTTCGCCTTTGCAACAAGACGGGTTCCCAATAGCGTCCAGCAGCGATTCGGTAGAATCGCAGTATATGCATAGCCTTACCGTTAACCGACTGCAATAAAACTTTGTACAGTACCTGCATAAGTGCAAGCAATAAGTTGACAATTATTGTAACTCCACTAGATAGCGCTGCAGCACAAAACGTCGCTTTATTTAAATGCAATTTCCAATACACCTGGACTTCATTGTTGCTGAGAGTTGCCGAGTTAGGTGGGGCAAGGTCGAGAAGGACAGGAGAGGGAAAAGAGACAGAAAGAGAGGGAAAAGAAGGAACGAGGGGAAAGAGAAGGAAAGGGGAAAGAGAAGGAAAGGAGAAAAAGAGGGATTAGAAAGAGGGAAAATGAGAAGGAGCAAAAAGACGGAGGGGAATAGAGGCAAAAGGGAGAAAAATAGAGCGACCAAGAGAGAAGGAAAGGGGGAAAAGAGAGATGGAAATGAGGGAGAGAGGGAAAAAGGAAGAAAGAGAAAAAGGGAGGAAAAGAAGAACGAGAGGTAAAGAGAGAAAAGAGAGAGGGAAAGAGGAAAAAAGATAGAAGGGTGAGAAAGAGAGGAAAAGGAGAGGAAGAAAAAATAGAGGTAAAAAGAGAAACGGAAAAGAGAGAGGAATATAAGAAGGTAAAAGAAGAGAAAGAGCGAAGAGAGGGGGAAAGAGAGGGAATAAAAGAGGAAAGAGTGAACTAGAGACGGGGAAAGGGAGAGAGGGAGGGAAAAAGACGGAGAGAGAAAAAGAGATAAAATAACTCTTAAATAAGAACAAAGAACAAGATAGCTCTTTCAAATTTCTACAATTCTTCTGTGGGAGCAACGCGCCGGGTACACGCTACTTTTGAATAAAATAAAGGTAATTTAAAAAAAAAATTTACTGAGAAACGGCTCCAATTTTTTCTTTAACAGTTTTCTCGTTTAGTGTGATGTACTCTTATAAAAATGCACAGGAACGATTTTCGCTGCATTCTCTGAATTTTCGAAAATCGTAAAAGTTACAAATAGTGGGAGGAATAATATGCTAATGTAGCACTAGAAGATTCAATTTGTTGCTATAAAGCAAATAAGCATAATCTTGGCTCATTTCTTTTATCCATTTTGTGTTTCTGACAAGAGACACTTATTCTGTGTACACTTCTTGTAATGATGTTAGCAAAGATCTGATAGCTACTCTGGACTATAATTCCTCTGTAATTAATACTGTCCTAGTAATTGTTATTGTCTACTCTGTAATTTCCTCGCTGAACATTGAATGGATAACGGTCTTCTTTCGTTCACCTGGGATTTGAAAAGTATTCCAACAGACATTTGATAAAGAACTTATTTTACTCGTAATCTCTTGGGGTGCGTATTCTTAAAAAAAAATATCCAGTCCATCACTTCGAGAAGATCTCTAGTTTTCTCTTTCTCATTTATTGTACGAGCACAATAAAAGACATAACAGTTTAAAGTCTCTAAAATTTTCGTCAAATATAATTATTACACATTGCGATCTCATTAGCTAGCAGATGAATTTCGGACTGTTATTTAAAAGAAAATGATAACTTATAATAATTGTATACTTATTATTATATGCTTATTGTTAGTTGTTTTTCTTTTATAGGATTATCTCTAAGCTCTGGAATCTTTTGCAGTATTTGCCACAAATTTATAATTTATATACATAAGTATTTGAATATACGCAATGAAAGGTAAGCTAGAAGTGAGTAGTATTTAGCTGCCATATCAATAAATGTTTATAACAGTAATGATTGTAACAGTGATGAACGTATAAAGTTGGAACAGTTTTGGTAGGTGAGAAAGCAGCAAAAATGAAATATTTTAGGGGCCCTTGTTGCTACCAATCTCTCTTACGACAATGAGATTACCTGAAACGCAGACATTGGGACTTTGAATCTTCAAATGAGTTTTGCTTTAGTTTGAATTTATTCTGTGGTAGTGACATTTGCGTGAGGTTACTTAGTAAAAGATAATTAATGTTTTTTAAGAATAGAAATCACCTTTACTTGATAAGATCTATAATGCATGTGCTAAATTGTTAAATCAACATACAATTTGCCGCCTTCACGTCAATTTTCAACATACTTTTGCGATTAAATTATTTTCCTCAAATATGTAAAAGGGCTATAATCTTACCTTTTTGCAAATCCGGAAAGAATTGGTCGACAATTATCGGTCCTCAAGTTTACTGCCAACATTTTCTAAAATATTCAGGCGAGTAATACTAGACAACTCACTTTTTTAATTAAAACAAAAGCAAATCCAGATTTCCAGTTTGGATATTAAGCCAAACACTCAACAAAGCATCAACTCCTAAGAATTACAGAAGCTATCGCTCATAGCTTCTAACACAATATTAGTTAGGCATACGACGGTATGGTACGTAGACCTACTGTACAAAATGTTTAAACTGGTAATTCCTAACTACTTACAGAAAACAATCGAAAGTTTTCTCTAAAAAGTTTGGTAGTACATATTAATGATACATCACACACATACTATTATAGTAGGAGTAGCACAGGAGTTGGTTCTTTCCCCCATCCGATTTACAATGCCAGATTATTGAATAGGCAATGGCACGTGCCCAGAGTGGCAAGATTTAGAGGGCGGCAAATTTTTCAGTGCAACATTTTTACTTTCTCGTTAACGTAAGTGAATACAGAATAATATACGTAGTATAGAGAAAATTATGTAAAGCTTTGGAAAATGGATTTAGAGACTTCAACGGAAATATACGTTTTGGGGTCCCCTAAAAGCTGTGTATTTAAAAACGCCGGTCCGTCCGTCTGTCGTCTGTGAACAACACTAGCGCCTAAACTACTCGTAACTATTTTCACAAACTAAATAACCTTGTCGATCTGGCTCCACTAAAAGCTCTGCGAGTTTGTAAAACATTCTTTAATTTTTGGAGGTACTTTAAATGTAGCTTCTGAAACATTTTCAAACTTTTCGCAAAAATAGTTCCAATTTTTTCTTTAATTTTCTTGTAAAATTATAGTAAAATACACTTATACTGATGGAATAGGTCTTATTTTCACAGTTACCTTTGAATTTTCGCAAATTGCAAAATATTGAATATTTTTGGCGCCTTCTTGCAAATATTCGTAAAGATTGTATTGATAGAGATTTTTCCTTCAAATGAAATTTGTCACCCTTAATTAGTTCTTTCATTATCTACTTTTCAATCTACTTTTTTTAAATTTTAGTCGTTTTCGCGCAATAATGAGTGAAATATGTGCAATATTAAAAATGTTATTAAAAAATTCTCAAAAACGGCTCCAATTATTTTCTTTAAACTTTCAGGTAGGTATAGTGCTCAATGTATTGTACAAGACGCCATGCATAAACATAAACGCCATTTTACTCTATTCTTTTGTTTTTTGAAAAATTACAAAACTATAATTTTTGTCATCTCTTTTACGTCATAAATTTTTACATTAGTGGCCATTAGTTTACATTATTGCATTTACAATACAATACAAAGTTTCTCAAAAACTCAACAGTTTTTACGAAAATGAGCTCAAATTTCCGTGTATTCAGAAACATTTAAACGCCAAAGTTTTTCTCAAAAAGGGCTCCAAATTTTTCTTCAATATTTCTTTGTACGTTTAGTGCTAAATGCACTGTTTAAGATGACATAAAAGCCATTTTTCTGTATTCTTTTGCTTGTTTGTTTTCTACGCAAATGTATTTTTTTATCTCTCACGCCCTTAAATACACATTTCCTGCGATTTGTATAATATATTATTGCACTTGGGCTAAGTGGAAGTCCTTGATATGTCTTCCAATGAAATTTTTCATAAATTCAAAAGTTTTCTGTGAAAAAGAGCACAGGCATTTGAAGTCCTGTCTCCACTGTGCAAGTGAATTTCGCTTCTGAAGGGCGGTACGGAAGTGACCTACAAGCATTGCAGCTGTTATGCTTATTGCATTTAAACTTCTCTAAAACAATCATTCACTTGTAATACTCATTTTCTCACGTTAACTTCCTGACGAGAACATAAACATTTGTTGTGTATTTCAGCATCACATGTTGAAAGAAAAATACGTCATACACAGTTTCAACTGTTTTTTGACGTAAAGTAAATAAATAAATAAATGAAAAATTCTGGAGAACCACTCACGAAATCCTGGTAGCAGAGGTTCCTTGTCTTGGTGTTCGTAGGACATCTGTAAATCAATGCCCACGACTCCGTCGTCCTGAAACTGCTGAATCAAACTGATGACATCGCTGCACCCATCCCAGCCAGCAACTAAAGAAAGAATTGTTCGGACGACGATACCAAATTCACGCTCACCCACTCTGAAGCCACGATTTATTGCCATCACCACCTCGGCGAGCTCTGTGAAACGAATAAGACGTACGAGGAAATCATCACTTGAGTAAAACGTGAATAACGCATTTTTTTACATAATATTTCTTCAAAGGTTCATGGAATTTACTTAAAAAATGATAATTAAATAGAAGTGTTTGAAGAAATATTAATTATTACAATTTGTTCACAAGAGTTGTGGATAATATAGGGGCCACACGGGACGATGTTACAAAGAATCTCGTTCTCCTCTAGAAAGCAAACGCCATCAGACGGAGTTGTGCCATTGGCAAGAAGGGATGACACACTAGACGAATAAATGCAATGTTTCGCAGAAATAAATATTGCATTTTGCGAAATTGAAACTGAAGGGCGGAATTCGAAGGCCCCTTACACCGAAAAAGTTTGTTTTTTTTCAAAAGGTCTGTCCGTCCGTCCGTCTGACTGACTGTCTGTCCCTCTATTAACACTACTAGAGCCTAAATCATGCGTACAAATGTTTCCAAATTGAGGAAACTCCTGCGCGAAAAAAATGGATTTTCGGCTGAATTTTTTTCCCCGGGCCCTGATAACGCAAAATTGGATAAATCCATTCAAATATTAAGAAAAAGAATTTTCAAACTCGTGGTGTAATCAGAATCTCCATTTTGTGGGTCGCTGATGCCGAAAAATGAATTGAAAGGAAAACGTCTGTGTCCGTCCGTCTGTGAACACCATTGGTTTGAATGATTTCCGTGGTCTTCCTACAACTACAAAATTGAAGATAGCGATTTTCTTTCAAATCAAACCTGGTCATAATCATCTCTTTCAATAAGGTGAAGTATTTTTTTAAAAAAATTTATAGTTTTCCCTCAATAGTGCGTGCAATATGTGCCAATTTAAAAAAATAACAAGAACACGATATTCTGGAAAACACCTCCAAATTTTTCTTTAAACTTTTCATCGGAATGCACTATATTAGATGACATAAAAGTCTTACTGCTCTATTGTTTTCTTTTTTCACAATTTAAAAAAATGTAAATTTGGACTCCTCTCTCCATCATTTATATTTACATTACCGGCAATTTGTTTTCATTATTGTATTTATGAATATATGTGCTTTAATTAATGTTAAATGAAGTTTCTAGAAAACTCAACAGTTTTTCGTGAAAATGAGCTCAAAATTCCGAATTTTCAGAAAAGCTCACGCGTAATGTTCTCAGAAACGACTCTAAATTTTTTCTTTAAATTTCTTGTAAGAATAGAGTGAAATATTCTTACAAAGGAGGCATAGGACCGATTTTCACGGTTAACTCTGAATGTTCGAAAATTGTAAAAGTTTGAATTTTTTCGGCGTCTTCCTACATGTACAAAATTGAAGACTGAGATTCTCCGTTCAAATAAAATTTGTTGTCCATAAATAGTTCTTTCATTAAGGTCATGGAGATATTTGTGAAAATTTTAGTATTTTTCGTGCAAGAGTGTGTGCAATTTTAAAAAATAACAAAAACAATATTTTCTGAAATAAGGTTTCAAATATTTTGTTTAATATTTGGTAGGGGTAGTGCCAAATGTACCCTATTCTATGACAAATGCGATTTTGCTCTATTCTTGTTTTTCCAAAAATTACAAAAATGTAATTTTTTTACTTGTCTCTCGCCTGGGTAATATCTACATTAGAGGTGATTTCTCCACATTATTGCATTTATGAGTACATATGATTTAAATAACGCCATATAAAGTTTCTCAAAACTCAAGAGTTTTCTGTTAAAATGAGTACAAAATTCCGCATTTTCAGAAACGCTCGAACGCCATTTTCTCAAAAATGGCTGAACATTTTTTCTTCAAATTTCTTTACAAAGGATAGTGCTAACTACACTGTTCAATATGAAGGAAAGGTTATTATGGTGTATTCTTTTGATTTTTTTGAAAAATAAACAAATGTAATTTTTTTAAGTATTTCTACGTTGTTAATATGCACACATCCATCAATTTGTATATATCATTGCATTTTTGAATGAAAGTGCTTTACATGACTTCAAATGAAGCCTTTCCAAAACTTGTTTTTTGGAAACTTCAAAGAGTCCTGTGAAAAAGAGCTTCAATTTCGCATTTACTGTAACGCTCAATGCCATTTTCTTAAAAAGGCTCCTAATTTTTCAATGAAAATTACTATTTAGGACGAGTTTTCTATTATTCTTTAAGATTCTTAAAGTAATATTTCGGTTCTTCTATTAGGAAACAGAAATTTTGAGGAAATGTCAAAAAAATGTACCTTGAGTGACTATAGATGGCAGCTGGAATGAGAATGGGGCAAAACCGTGAAGGCAGTCCACACCAAGGAAATTAGAACACTTTTCCACGAGAAAGTCTGTACCAATCTGTAGCAACACTAATTTGTTTCTGGGTTAATTTTTCTTTGTAAATAAATATATTCGCTTCTTTTGTAAATAATAAACAATTTACATGTTTTGGAATGTTTCTGCAATGTAAATGTTTACAAAGATAGTATTTTTCCAAATGAACTTTTCAGTGCTCATTGCGGCTCAGCCATTAGGAATATCCAGAACGTTTATTAGACATAACATGCTTAAAATTGTCTTAAGATCTTAGTTTCGAAGATTCGGCGTATATACGAATACAGTACGCATGTACGCCGGTGCTTATTGCGATAGATACTACAAAGAAGAGGACACATTTCTGCAACACATTCTACCCACTGACGAAACGTTGGTAAAGGAGTATGGAGCCAAATTGAATCTCCATGGACTATGAGGCTTCCCGATAGTGCTGTGGGGTATTACTGGGATCAACTACGACATCCTCACGGACGTCATTCTATGATTGCCACTCATTTCCGAGAATGACCGGAATATTCGCTGTTGAGTGCATTTAAAAAGGAAGTAATAAACTTTCCTGACGATATCAATAAAATACTAGTAATAACATTGTTTTCATTATTTTACTTACAATCTTTGTATTTTAAAATAATAATATATGGCGTACTCACAACTCTTTAAGTCATGAAATGCTGGCTAATTAACCATAATGAAATTTCACCATAATTAACCTCAGTCACAATTACGAATGTATATTAGAAACAAAACACGTTTAAACATCATTCATTTCTCTTTATTGGTGAAATTTCTGAAATTGTATTGCGAAAAAAGCCTACAAAATGTATTAAAAAGTGGGATAAATATTTACGTACGATTAGTTGGGACAGAAGGCACTCAATAAATCTTTTAAACATGCAGTAAGTAGCAAAATACTAACGTAACATTTAAAGCATGGAAATTTCAAGATTTCTTTATGTGCTGGAATGCAATGATTTTAAATTTAAATCGTTTTCACAGAGTGGTTTACCTTGAATGGCTCGTGCTCGAGTATGAGGTATTTTTTTACCCAACAGCATACGGGGAGAATAGCGCACCTCAACATATAACACTCCTTCTCGTACTTTGTCCTCACAAAATTCATAAGCTATTCGTTCCAGCGCGTTTAAATCACCACTGCAATAAAAACAACTTATAAAAAGCAAATCATTTCATAGCACTTAGATACGAGTACACAAACGCAGAAACCACAAATGAAGAGAAAACGAGCACAATACCATAAATAGGCTAGGAAATAGTATTTTAAAATGTAAAATGTAATGAAATGGAATAATACACTATTAAACTCAAAGAATCAGTTCCAAAAATTGTACATATTAAGACAATCGAGTTAAGACAGCCTCGAAAAAAAATCGATTTTCACAGGTCAACTTGACCCGCTTCGCTCGCCCATTTTCAAGTCGATGGCAAGGCTCCGGTCGTCGGCATCCTCGAATAACATCAAAGATCTTAACAGCCTAAGTGGCCCAGGGGATCAATTAATGTCACTGCAGTGCCTCTGACCGGGAGGTCCAAGGCTTCGAGTCCCGACGGTGGCAGGGTTTTCGACACTAGCTAGGTCGAATTCAGCCGCAGCAGAGTTCAAGTGGTCTGCTGTTCTGAGCGGTAGTGTTTTGAGCCGTGGTTCCTCCGAACAATAACAGACAACTGCCAGAGTAGTATCCTAATACACGGGCCACAGAGCGCGCGCAGTCTTTCCTTCCCCTTCTTGTCCTATCTTCACTCCTTACTTACACACAAACACACACACACACACACACACACACACACACAAACACACACACTTACTTGCACTTCCCTATCAGAAATGTCGGGAGCTTAGAGCTTGAGCTGGCTGTAGCAGCGTGCCCAGCTGGTGGGAGTTACACGCTTGGGGAAACCTCCGTAAGCAGACGGGTAGGTCTTCGCCACGACAATGTGAGGCAATTAATTTCAAATTGCAACAATTAAGTATCAATTAAATTAGCAATAAATCATTTGACAGTTTCCATCGAGCTACGATCTGAATTTAACTTATGTGCGTGCTGGCGTCGCGTCAAGCCAGCTCACACCCGTTTGCTCCACGAAAATACGTGGCAAATCACTTGCAATTGTGACAATTAATTAACAATAAATTACATGACATTTTTCACTGAAATGTGCAGATATAGTTGTTCCAGCTCGACCCGCAATTTTGTTTTTGTTTCCCACTTAATTATTCAGTTCCGAAGCCAAGAATACATCGTTTTGATTAACCCAAAGATACAATTTGTTTCACGAATCCACAACTTTTCTCTTAGTGAGTAGTCTTATTTTTAAGGTCTAATGCTGAGTAAAAATTGCACTTCAGTTAGAATATTGACATCTAGGAAGGATGGTATCTACCAATACTCTTAATAAAATGTTCAAACTATTCATGAAAATATTTGCGAATGGTACGCGTCAATACCTACACAAAGCATTGCATGTAGATGGGTACAGGTTCGAAGAACATTCTCGGAGGTACAGGCTCAGTCAGCACTATGGCTTCTCTTATGGCCCTCACGGAGCCGTCCCCGGGCAGCGTCATTTTCTTCCTTCTAACACAGGGTACACATGGAGCAATCAGCACAGGCCACATTTGACATTCATTAACGCTCAACAGCACACACAGTAAATGAAACAATATTGTTAGTCGTAAAGTCTTCTTTTAATACGATGTATAATATGCCTAAATGACAAATACAACTTTATGCAGTTACTTTGTACAACGCAAATGGTAAAAGTAACGTCTTACAAAATGGTAAAAGTAACAACAACTCATCTCAATATTGCACTTAATTAATTCTGAAATTGTGTACCCAAGTGTAATCGGGTGGACGTTATCAGGATAGATGTAATTTACCTGACATGATTTTACCCACCAAATGACGAGTAGACAAATTCTCAGATTTGCAGCTACGTCCACAGAGTTTCTGCGCCTGAAGTAAAATACCAAATTTTAAGAATAGAAAGCAAACTATCATGAGGTTGCCGATAGTAAATATGATTTCTGGAAAATGACGTGTAGCCAGGGACTAAGACGATTGCTCGAAATTTTTAAGAAAACCTCCAAAATATTGTGCGGTATGTTCTCGGTTATATTGCCTACTGTTAACGTATGCTCCTTTACTTAGTATCTTTTACAGACTAAATGGATGTCTAAATAAATTATATGAAAGTGTTTCACGTTCCATAGTGAAGAAAATGCGAAAGTTTCATTAATTAATTTCGTGAAATGTTTTACGGAAATATACCAGTCAGTTTTCTCTTGAGTGTTAATTGAGGAAGTAATTTTAATACAATTCTGATTATGGAACCATACCACAAACATGTAATTTCATGTCTTATGTTCAAAAGTCGCTCCAGTTGGTCTAATTATTTGAGAGGAGAGATAAATGACGGTTCACGAAATAAAGTACCTTTTTCTTATCGTTCTTTTCTTCACGCCTGTTGATCATGTAACTCCTGTTCAACTTCTAGCCTAAAGAAAAGCAAAAGACGTGTCTTCGCGAAAGAGGCAGCTCCAGTATCCACATGACAACAACGCATCTCATGATTTTCCGGGATAAGTGACAATCAGTAACCTTCTTTTAACAATATGATCTGAATTTGTACTTCAATATTTTGATGCTGCCGAATTAGAATATGATGAACAAGTAGAAAAATCAAAGTGATCATTCTATCTCACAATTGGATAATGTTGAAGTTGCAAAATAGCTTCAGTAAATTGTTTGGGAGAGTCAAAGAATGCTGGATTGGGTTGCCCACAAAGCGTGGCTACCACTTCCTAGCTTGTCACTAGGGAAAATTCTGAAAGGCAATTATTCCAGGACTATTAGTTTATCTCAGCGTGAATATCGTTGATAATTGAAGAAGTTGTCCATGTTACTTTGTCAATGTTTCCTTAGACAAACAGAAGATTCTTCTCTGTTAAAATTCGTGCGACATACATTTTCAGCTCTCTATCAGCTTTTACGCACCCAAACACACGTCACAGCTTTTACGCACCCAGTCAAAAATCGAATTTCTTCAATGCCGCCAAGATGTGAATTACTACGGCTTTTTACTGACAAGACGATCTTTTCCCCCTCTCTGGGCGCCCCAGAGTGAAATTTTTTAAAGACATGTAATGACAGTGAGGACTAATGAATCGGAGCACCTAAGCAGTGGTTCCCTGTATCCTTGTACTTCTTGCGTGAAGGGCTGCTCACTTCATGAGCTCCCAGAGGGAATCGTGGTGCACGGAGCCCTCATGGTGCGCGGTTCTTAATAAACTTTTGATAAAATATCAAGTCGAAGCTTGAGGCTTCGACCTAGCTTCCCCCTCTCTGGGCACTCAGAGTGAAATTTTTTAAAGACATGCAATGAGAGGGAGGACTAATGAATCGGAGCACCTAAGCAGTGGTCCCCTGTATCCTCGAGAGAGTCAAGAGGGGACACATGTACTCCTTGCGTTAAGGGCTGCTCACTTCATGAGCTCCCAGATGGTCTCGTAGCACACGGAGCCCTCGAGGTGCACGGTTTTCATATGTTTTGATAAAAATATTAATTTGGGGGCTAGGTCAATCGCCCCAGCTACCCTCTCTTTGGGCTCACTTAGAATAAAGTTTTTAAAGACATGTAATGAGAGTGAGGACTAATGAATCGGAGCACCTAAGCAGTGGTCCTCTGTATCCTCGAGAGAGTCAAGATGGGGCACATGTACTCCTTGCGTTAATAGCAGCTCACTTCATGAGCTCCCAGATGGTCTCGTGGCGCACGGACGCCTCGAGGTGCACGGTTTTCATTTGCTTTCATAGAAATATTAACTCAGAGGCTAGGTCAATCGCCCCAGCTAATCTCTCTTTGGGCGCACTTAGAATAAAGTTCTTAAAGACATATAGTGAGAGTGAGGACTAATGAACCGGAGCACCTAAGCAGTGGTGCCCTGTATCCTCGAGCGAGTGAAGGGCTGCTCACGTCATGAGCTCCCAGAGCGTCTCGTGGCGCACGGACGCCTCGAGGTGCACGGTTTTCATTTGATTTCATAAAACTATTAAACAGAGGCTAGGTCAATCGCCTCAGCTAATCTCTCTTTGGGCTCACTTAGAATAAAGTTTTTAATGACATGTAATGAGAGTGAGGACTAATGAATCGGAGCACCTAAGCAGTGGTCCCCTGTATCCTCGATAGAGTGAAGGGCTGCTCACTTCATGAGCTCCCAGAGCGTCTCGTGGCGCACGGAGCCCTCGAGGTGCACGTGCAGCTCGATGCGCGTGCCGCGGCCCGCCGCGATGCTGGGCCGGCCGGGGAACATGGGGAAGAGCGGGTTGGGGCCCGCGACGCGCGTGCGCTTCAGCATGCGCGCGATGGCCTGCGACGCCTGCGGGCCCGGCGCGTAGAAGCTGCGCGGCGGCAGCGGCAGCGGCAGCGATCTGGGGCTCACCAGCGGCCCCGCCAGCGACCGCTCCCGCTCGCGCTCGCGCTCCCTCCTCCTCTCCTCCGGGCCGCTGCCGCACGCGAGCTACGAGCTACTTCCCCTCGCCCCGCACTGCTTTCCCCTCCACATCCACGCGCAGACGGGGCGGCGCTAGGCGGCGGTTCGTACGAAAATGGTTTTGAGAATTTGAAATCGGGCTGATGTATTATTTCATTTTAATGGATATTGTTTTGCTTTAAAGAGAGAATGAGTGTTAATATAGATAAATTGGCGACAATGACTGTCAAGTAACTTCTTCCAAAGACTGTCATGGGCCAGGTATCCTGTGGAGAACTGACATTCCGTAGCACAATCCTTCCAAGGATTGTACAACGGAACTGACATTCCGTTGTACAATCCTTACTTTTCAATTTCGTGCCAATTTCTCATTGGCCGCGAGCTCTAGTAAGCGTTTTCCCTTGCCCGCGACCTAGACGTGCCTGTGCCAGAGCGCGTGGAAGGATCGAAGAAGACAGCGTATGCTTCCACCGGCCGCTATCAGAAGCTACATGGCTCTCCTGGACATAGGTGTCAATGTATCGACCTTCCTCAGGGCAAAATGCCCTGCGAAATGAAATCAGGAAGGTCGCAGAATGGTGGTCGAAACATTGGCAGCAGTACCTAGGACGTTGCATCTACCGGACAACCAATTAGCTAAGGATCGGAAATGATTGTTTTCTTTGCCAATAAATGTGTAGAAGGGAATTTCATATAAGAGTTACACACGAGACATTTCCCTCTCGTTTTTAGGCAACTCCTTATGCACAAATGTTCGGCAGATTGTATTCTGACACAGTCAAGGAGATTTCATGTATACAGGTGTTCTCTAAATAGATTTTCTGCAGCATTATATGACTTTCTCTCTACTTCGTGTATTACTACGTGTACATTACACCGTGTACGAAGAAATAAAAGCAGGCCTTAAAAATAATGTAAATGAATGAATTTCTAGTTTTTCAGTTTACATTAGTTTCTCAAAACAAATACACTTCTTACCTCATTCTCGTTGCTGCATTCTCAGCTCCAGGTTGACTTGTAGTGGCTTCTGCAATGATATAAATCAATTTACATTTATATCTTCAATAAATTCCTGAATGAAGATAGTAATATATATTAAAATTTGAAACTGAGAATCATTATTATTGACATGACTGTTCAAATGATTATCCGTTACTGGTATGATATCTCAAAGAGGAAGAGTATTGGTTAAATTTAGTAAACTATCAAGGATAATTCCGGAGTTCGTCAGGAATGTGTTACTTTTTATTGCGCATATAAACATCATCGGACGCGATATCAAATAAGAATTCAATTTTTTGCAGATGATTGCATAATAAAATTAATGATTGGTTAGTGATTTCTGACGCGTCAACTGCTAAAGTCATTAGTCGTTAATCCCGTGAGTGAAGTGCATGTGTTATCGCTGGAGGTTGTAGTGATCTCTCTCCGCTAGTTGGTCAAATCCCGCGCTGACCTACCCGTCGGCTCGTGAGGTTTTCACCAAACCAGGTATCTCCTACCAGCGGGAACCCACCCCAGTTGGCACAGGCTCCTGACTGGTCTCCCAACATTTGGTGTGCATGTTCGGATTGGTGATAGGACAATCAAGAGGTGTGAAAGATCGTCAGTAGCTCGTTTATTAGGGTTCTTCTCCGGTATTCGCCGGGTGTTGATCGGAGAAACCACTAAAACTACCGATCATAGCTGTCGGTCGCTAGAATTCTCCTCCATACATTGGCTGAATTCTACCAGTTATCTATCGGCATAAAATCTTTAAAAGAGAGTTTCTGAACATATCTAATCGAAATAGAAAGAAATTTTGTATATTCAAAATAAAAAAATAATCGCAAAGCTATTAGTACTAATCACTAATGAAGCAGAAAATCTTCCGTAGGCCGATGGAAACAAATTGATGCCCTGCCTCAAAAGTATCAAGGATATAAACATAAGAATTATCTAGCATATTTGCGATGGGAGATGTAATCATCTACGTGGCATGAAATGCAAAGAAAATTGCATTTCGAGATAAGAATTCTTTGATATCGGGCTCTCAAATCGAGTAAACTTGCGTACACATCGTTAGTAAATCAATCATTTTTTACGTCATTTGTAAATCAATCAATGTAAATCTATTGATATAGTATCAATGAATACAAATACAAACTAGTGGTTGAAATTCACCGATGCAATAATAGAATATTATGCAACGAATTTGTAATGTTATGCTTTGTTGCATAAGTACATGTTTTGTTTTCAAATGTAGTCGTATTCGAGCGTCATTAGGAAGGGAGGTTTGATATTTGTACAAATACAATAAAGCAATATTATAAACGAGTCTGATATCCAATTTTTGTTATAAAAGCATTGTAAATTTATAAATGAACAAAAATTTTGGAAACAAATTTCGAAAGCAGTTGACAACATAGTAGGTATTCTGTCACACAGAAAGGAATAGGGAGGACGAGTAACGAAGCCAGATTATGAGGACGGGCGATGGGGACGGCCGATGAGGACGAGCAAAGAGGACGGGCGTTGATGTCTAGAAAAGGTGCCGGACAGGAAGGGTGGGCGGGGAGGACGGACAGGGGGGACCGGCTGTGCCATGAAATGCTATGTGCCATAAAATGTCAATTTCTAAACGATTTCTTGCAACGGAAATGATCGTCTATAATGTTAATATACAAAAAACTTTTTTCATTTTTTACAGAGACGTTATTGCTTGTTATTGTCTTCAATACGGAGCTCGATGTACACTGCATCGCTTATCGGGTTCGAGAGGGTCGTAGAATATGGAAACGAAGGCAATATGAAAACAGTTGAATGTTGCTACATGTTGTCTTATGGAGGAAAATTATGAGAGACAATTATGGGTGGGAAATATGAAAAGACAAACCTAGTCAAGTTAGCAACTATTGATAAAGTAGTAAATATGTATAATTTAAGTTAGATAAAAATCATGTACTATGTACTACGGGCTTTAATTGTTTCTCATGACTCCGGATTTTTGTCACCGCTCCATCATTAGAATCCTTATATGGTCCTTGGTGAATAAATAACCATACTTGTTTCTGTTTAACAGGCGAATTTCCTTGGTGGATATTCCTCCGAGTTTGAAGTGATATTAAAATATCCCGCGTTCCTCTCTGGTACATGCTTGTATTCATTGATTTTTCTGAGGTCGTCAACTTCTAAGGCCTTTAGTTCCCTTAATGAAGTTAATGCTTATAGGCCAGAATTTGGCTGTGTTCTAACCGGACGTCGGGATCCGCCGCCAACCTACACTTCAACTTGAGGAGATTTCCGCCTCCAGGTAGTTCCCTCCAGCGGAGCACCGCCCTAGCCTGGACAAGCTCTATGCCCCCGAACGGTCCTGCGGCATGTGTAGTACTGTAAATGTGTGTGTAAGAGGCGAGGATAGGACAAAGAAGAGGAAGGAAAGACAGCGCGAGGTCCGTGGCCCGTTTGGTAGGGTACTAATCGGGCATTCGCCTGGTGTTGATCAGAGAAACCACGGAAAACTACCGATCAGAACATCCGACCACTAGAATTCTCCTCCAGTCAGCAACTGAATTCGACCTAGCTGACAAGCTAGTGTCGAAAATCCTGTGACAGTCGAAACTCGAAGCTAGGACCTCCCGGTCAGAGGGAATGTAGTGGCTTCAGTTGATGTACTGAGCCACCTCTCCCCGTAACACAACTCTTCTTACATGTGAGAAATTAACTAGGTTATCCCGGCTACGCTCCTTATAATTATTACTTATTTACCCAAACACATGCTCAATTGGAAAATCCATTCTCCGCTTCAGTCCCTTCTATATTTGAATACTATTCTTTATTTATTTGTGGATACCATATTGTGTCTGCATATATGATCAAGGGGAATGTTGCGTGCTTAGAAAAAGTGATTATGTTAGTAGGCCGACAGTCGTGTCCATGCGGAGAGGCAAGATCGAAATTATCATGTAAATAAGTTCTTCACCAAATAATGAATTAAAAACAAATCATCTTTCTGGCACAAAACATTTATAATTCCGTATTGCCGTGACTTATAATTTCTTCCTTGCTGACTTCTAAATTGCATATAACAACAAATCGGAAAACAAACACATAAATATATTTTTTATACAATCAATTTCTCTCTCACGCATTATAGTATTTTAACGTCACGTTGGTGGCCCTGCGTGGGAGGAGGGCGCGGAAGGCTCGCATACCTGAGAGCTGAATAGCCTAGGCGCCACGGCGTGGTGTGCGAATATTTTTAGGCCAGGTGGACGCAGGTGTTGCTTCACTGTCTCGTGGTAGTATGCAAATCTCCCCCCTCCCCCATGCTCAACGGCGGTCACGTGACGGACAGCCGGCGAGTACAAAAAAGGTGCCGACTCGCTCAAGCCGACGTATTTTGTTCTTGGAAACCTCGCGCTTTGCGCAAAATTAACGCCCAGGCTGGAGCGTGTTCTGCGTTTCACGGGTGACGAAAGTCCCAGGAGTTGCGCCGTAGGAGCGTGCACTCTCTATTATGTGTGATGTATCCACAGGAGAGGACCTCTCTATTATGTGTGATGTATCCACAGGAGAGGGACTCTCTATTATGTGTGATGTATCCACAGAAGAGGGCCTCTCTATTATGTGTGATGTATCCACAGGAGAGGGCCTCTCTATTATGTGTGATGTATCCACAGGAGAGGGCCTCTCTATTATGTGTGATGTATCCACAGGAGAGGGCCTCTCTATTATGTGTGATGTATCCACAGGAGAGGGCCTCTTTATTATGTGTGATGTATCCACAGGAGAGGGCCTCTCTATTATGTGTGATGTATCCACAGGAGAGGGCCTCTCTATTATGTGTGATGTATCCACAGGAGAGGGCCTCTCTATTATGTGTGATGTATCCACAGGAGAGGGCCTCTCTATTATGTGTGATGTATCCACAGGAGAGGGCCTCTCTATTATGTGTGATGTATCCACAGGAGAGGGCCTCTTTATTATGTGTGATGTATCCACAGGAGAGGGCCTCTCTATTATGTGTGATGTATCCACAGGAGAGGGCCTCTCTATTATGTGTGATGTATCCACAGGAGAGGGCCTCTCTATTATGTGTGATGTATCCACAGGAGAGGGCCTCTCTATTATGTGTGATGTATCCACAGGAGAGGGCCTCTCTATTATGTGTGATGTATCCACAGGAGAGAGCCTCTTTATTATGTGTGATGTATCCACAGGAGAGGGCCTCTCTATTATGTGTGATGTATCCACAGGAGAGGGCCTCTCTATTATTAATATTTATATGCGTTTTTAAACAAATCCTTCATATTTTTTAAAGTCTAAGTGCAATTCATCACGTCTCCGTGATATTCTCTTTCTTTGTAGACGTTATTTGTGAAGATAGGTTGCACGTGAGAGCCGCAAAAGGAATATATACCACTGAAATAATATAGGAGGCGATAACAGAATTTGATCTTCCCACATCACAATACCAAAATAATGTTCTCACTTCCCTTTCTGATCCGTCTTCAAACTTGAACAATGTCACCTCAGGTGTGCTGGATCGCATTCAGGTCAGTTTTCGTCCATCAATTTCCACAAATTTGTATATCAAAACATTGTCTATGATATGAAATTTCCGCTGCTCTTCCACAATACTAGAAGTTTATGCAATTAGTTTACAATGGTAAGGTTTATTGGATGAGTACATGGTTTGAAAACGAGTGATGTTAGGAGCCAGTTTTCAAAGGGTATAGCCGAATAAGGCGGTGAAAAGTGCCTTCAAACCAAATCGATAATCGCGATGCTCATATGAAAGAAAATAAAAATGACGTAGATTCACATAAAATCAGCCTCCTAGGGCAATCTGTTGCAGAGATATAACGGGAAATGTGTTTTGCATGATTTATTTTTCTCCGCTTCTATGGCATGTATCAGGCTGAAAAAATGGAGAGATGGGAAGAAAGTAGTGACGTTTGAAGATATTTTTGTCAACGAATTTTGACGCCAAATTCATATAGAAAAAAATGAATAAATTTTTGAAATTCATTTTCGACGTGATAACGTTGGAGTACTGTCTCATTTTTTTCTCCTAAAATGGGTCTTATAACATTCTATAACATGTATTTTTTCAGATTTTTAAACAATGTGGACAGTAGTGAAAAAAAATTAAAACCAATTTTTTCTTTTTAAAAATATGAAATACACCTAAATGTGTTTGGAAAAACTTGTTTCACCAATGGTTAAACAGTTTATATTAAAATTATTGAAGGATCTCGTTTACCAGGATGGTTTGGAACAAATGTTTGTTTTATGTGGAAATTGATTATATTATCAACATAAAATCGTCGAACCCCTTTTGCTTTTAGATTCATCTATTGTTTCGAATATGAATCAAATTACTTGGTTTTAGATATATTAATCATTTATGTTTAGAATATTAATCAAATTACTTAGTTTTAAATTTATTCATCATTGACAATTAGACAATCATAGACAATTTATCATTGTCACTTTCTTCAATTACAGGAATCACGCATTTGTTTATAAACAGTGTACTCAAAATTTGTTTTTTCAACATTTCTATTTAAAAATACCTGTTTAACAATTTTCGCCAAGTATCGATCGTGTGCCAAATGTGTGTTTAAATGATCGCAGCTATGTTGGAGCGGCATCCCAGGGTGCCACTTCCGTTTGCTCGTTAACAATATCGTTTCCCTCCTGATATTCCCATGGTGGAAACAGATGGGTGAGCTCCTCCGGTGCAACGAGTTTTGCAAGTTCTGCGTAGCACCACTTTCCGTCACGAACCACGAGTCCACTTTGTTTGAAAAGCGAGACCAGTCGTCGGTCGCCATGTACGTGGAGAGCAAGAAGTTTTGAGAAACATTTTTAAGTGGCATAAATAGATCAATTTTCAACAGTGAATAACCAAAAATAACACGATGAAAGGGTAATTAAAATAAAAAATGTAATAATTAAAAAAATGCGCTTATCTGTTTCTGTTTCAATGTCTTGTGATAATTTTGGCATTTAAAATTAACGCAAATTTTATGACGCACACGAGTGCCTGAATCTCATTGGCTGAAGTCAAATGCGCAAGAAGCCACCCATCTCTTTCCACCAAGGACATTCCGATTGAGTGTGGTACATAATCGATGTAACACCTATAAGATTTCCAGTTCATATATCGGGTTTTTATCTGTGTTTAAATATCGGTTAAACCGATTTTTCGTCACATTTAGGTGCGAATTTCAAATGTTTAAACTGTAAAAATTGGTTTTAAATTTAATACACTACCGTCAACACTTTAAAAATCTGAAAAAAATTGGGTGAATGCATAATTCGTGCCGTAAATGTTAATGCCAACTTCAACACTTGTGCCATAAAATGCTCCATTATGAACATTTTCTTACCACAGAAAATGTGCTTTATAATGGTGGTATACAAAAAATTACTTTTATATTCGACCATTGCTCACGCTGTTCTGACTGTTATCGTGTTTCAACACGTCCACACTCTATCATCACTCGTGCTGTTCTGCCTTTTTAGCTTATTGAGATCCGTCTAAACATCATCATCGCCCGTGCTGATTTGCAGCAACTTGTAATTCGTAGATTCATTTGCCCCCCTCCCCCGGAACAGTTCAGCGTCTCAAACACGTTTCTTCATTAATTCTTCGCTTTTTCTCTTTTGTTTAATGTCTACGCTCATCCTGATTGGCTAACTTCCCATTTACCTATGAATTTGTTTTTACTTTTTGACTTCCGGTGTCTTTAGAATTAATTAAATTTAATTACAGTTTACGTAAATTTCTCACGTGTCCATAGCTAAACTGACCACTAAAATCAATACTATTATTATTACCTTTCCTTCTCCTCATTCTTTCGTTATTTAAATATTCATTTCGCATCTAATGTTGACCTACATTGTTGATGTCTCTAACTCGTCACACTTGGTAATCACGAGAATGGCCTAAGATTTTTGTCGCAGGGCCAGTTGGTTTTATAAATTGTAAATTTGTAGAATAAAAAATGCGTTCCTACAAATTTGGTTGTGATTTTCCGCCTTTCCAAACATGTTCATAATGGCGTTGAATTGTATAAGTTTTTGGACGTAATAGTTATTAAATAATAATTTATAAAAATCGTAAACGACGAGTGTATCACAGGCAACGAAATTGCGAAAAAAATATTTTATTTACTACTCAGTATGTTAACCACTAATGAATATAGTTCGTTTTAAGCTAATGTAGTTTAACAGAATTATTCAACAGGCAGTTTCATTTACAGTAAATCTATTAATTGGCTAAACTAGTGAGAGAGCCACGAACTACACTGACCGCGTGGCCGTTTGGCGAAGGGGCTTCCGCCATACTCCTCAGGGGCGGACGACTGGCCGCGGGACGGCTTCCCAGCGGCGGGCGACGGGAATTTCCTGTTTACATCACACTTTTCAGAAGGCCTTCTTGCCAATTTATTCGGGCAAATATCCTAAAATTTAAATTCCAATGACTATGTTTTTTTACTTTAGCGTACTTTACACACGTAGGATAAACGCAAAAAACGATGATTTTTGGGGAGAAAAATCCGTATTGTAGGTCCCTGATTTGTATTGTGGATAATTCTTGTTCCTTTATGAAGTAAATTAGTTCCTACAAGTTGTGTTTTATGAGTTTTTGACACCGAAAAATTGGCTTACAGCAAAAAAGTCTGTGACTCCACCTGTCTGTGAACAACACTAGTGGCTAAACTAAGCAGAATTTTCTCCAGAATTGATATTTCGTGATCGATCAGATTGACTTTGCGGCTTTGAATTTGAAAGAGAAATTTTAGTTTTTGAGGGTATCGTTCATGAAGTCAAGGACATTTTCAATTTTTTCACAAAAGTGACTCCAAATGTGTGATTTAATTTCTTTAGGGTACAGCAAAGTACTCTTATAATAAAGGCGCGGGTCCTATGTTCGTTGAATTTATGAATTCTTGAAAATAGCAAAATTTACGCAAAAATTACGATGCAAAATTTACGATGGAAACCCACCTTTTTGTATTATTCTTTGTTTGAAGCTTTGATTCTTTGTTCGTTATTTCCTTCAGATATCCCAATTTTTTCAAACATTTTACTTTAATAGTTTTGAAGATATATAATTTTAATCTAGATGAAAACGGAATTGTAACTTAGGCAAATTTGGAAGTCACGCTGCAGCAGATGACGGCGCGCGGTGAAAGTCACACCTGAAGGGTCTTCCGAAATGTGTGGTAGTGTTGTGCATGTGTGTGTGTAAAACTTAGGGGTAAGGAATGGGCAAGGAACAGGAAGGGAAGGCCACACGGTCCGGTACCGGTTTCTTAGGGTACTGTTTTGGCATTCATCCGGTATTAATCGTAAAAACCATGGAAAACTACCAATCAAAGAAGAAGCACACTGGTCAAGAATTAATTGTTGTCAGAGATATTACATATCTACGGCTCTCGAACGACAAATGACTCGCACTTAATTTGTAAGCATTGACGGGGTGAGACTATCAGTGGGAGAAATCCTGATATTCTACAGCACATCACTTCCGATGGTTCGATTCTTCTTCCACCACCCAAACATTCATTGTAATTGACGCGATTTTGGAATCCATGGCGTAGGTCCACGAAGTTGTAACTTAAGAATTCAGGGTTCAAGGAATACTTTGTATCTAGTACACGCTCTTAGAGGTGCTGCAATCTGATGGCCATGTAAAGAATCGTATACTTTTGCTTGCTCTTAGGACCTCTGGCCTTACACGGTCCATTCCCTTTTTGGTAGGGGAATTCGCGCGATTTTAAGGAATTTGATTTCCGTCCCGCGCTCATCAAAAATGCACAACTTAGAATCGATTATATCCAAGAGTGGTTTAAAATCCGCAGACCGGCGGCCTGGCTCCACATTTAAATGCAAAAAGCACTTTATGTACGAATATTAAGAACAGGAAATGACAAAACTTCACATTTTAGTTTTCAAGTTGTTGAGAAAAAGTGACCTAACATATGGTCAATTACCCTTATTGCAGTGATGCTACGTGAATATGTAGTAATATGTACTCCTGTTTTTAAAAATTTGGTTAGTAATGTGTTTTGTAGAAAATATTTCTGATGGATACATAATAAACGTCTTCATTCATTAAGAAAATATTACTTACTGCCCTTGCGGACTTTTCCGTTTCGTAGATGCAGTTGATTGTAAAGAAGGTCGCTCTTCTGTAACATGTAAAGTGTCAAATTTCTTTTCTCATGATACAAATACACTCGTCATATTGTCAAAAGAAAGCTTTTGTCTACGGAGTGCTTCGTAAATTCTAAAGTGAGCACAATTACATGATTGATATTCAATTTTATTGAATGATTCAGTATCTTTAATAGCACAGAGAAAACACACGATATTACTTTCACAAAGACCAAACGTCATACGTTGAACACAAATCACAAACCATCAATTCACATATAGGGATTCTTAAATCTACGTTGAAATACTATTTACATACACAATCAATAATGCCATCGGTATTTCAATTTGATGTCATGAAGAACATTTTATACAATGATTCTAGTTATTTTCTAGGAATAATTCTTTTTAACCCTAACTGATTTTGGTTATGCAGAAGTTGAGTGTCTTCTACATCGACATGTTCCTACAATCGCTTTTCATGTTTGTCACCTTCTTTTCTTATTTTATTACGGATCCCCAACCCACGATGTAGGTCACTATTTCTAATGCTACACGGTGCATTTACCATGCTTCGTAGTATTTCATTTTGAAAAGTCTGGATATTCATAGATTATACTGTATTGTGGCCCCACTGATCAGCGTGCTCGCTTTCCATGTCGCGAACCCGGATTTGATTCTCGTTCGGGGCAGATTATAGTGTGTGCTTTCCTTGCAATGTCCCAGTATCTGTTACTGTGTGACGATGATAAAGATCGCTTCTCAGCTTTAGAAGGCCAGAGGGCGTCGGGATGTCTATGTGCTAAACGCACCTACCCCTTAACCTATGGCCGCAAGGCCGTGACGCCTCTGGGAGGCTTTGGCCCCGTCAGGATCTGTTGAGCTAGTACAGACAGACAGACACTTATTTTATACAGCTGTCTTTGGCACAATCCCGGAGCTGTATTTCAAAGGGCCAAATCTGCTTTAATATTTGGTTGTAAATCAACATTTATTTTGTATTAACAACTGAGAAGTTTGACCCAACAGCTAATACAATTGTCTATTTGAAATTTAGTTCTTTTTCTTTTTGACATTTGACACTGCAGTTTAATATCTAGTGATGTACCTAAATATTAAGCTGCGTTAGTAAAAGGTACTTGAACACCAACATGAGACGAGGAATGTTTACGATTTTCTTGTTCTTGAAGTTAATGTAAACAGATTTTTACTCTTTCAGTTTGAAGTCGGTTTGTGGCTTCTTGTGCGCATGAATGCACAGCCTTCCTGGATGACTCGTCATCAAATGAAGCCACAATTATTTTTTCAAGTTCTGGGCTAATTCTAGAGAACAGTAAATAGATAACAGGTCCCAGTACACTTCCCTGGGGTATGCCTGCTCTTATCTCGCTCAGGTCTGAATATTCTTCGTCTACTATGACCCAGAATAGTTTCTGATATACATATAATGCTAACAATTGTACATCCTGTTTAAGTATCAGTTTATTTAGTTTCAAGACTATCCTCTGATGCCAGATCTTATAAACAGCCTAGGCAATGTCAAAGAAAAGTTGAACATACTGTTTTTCTTACATTGCCTTCTCTCTTGTATTACTGGTTCTATTCACTCGGTCTATTATTGAATGTTTCTGTCTGAAGGAGAACTAATGATTGGGTATCATTTTCTACTTTCTTACCCTTTTGAAGGTACTTCATAAGAAGAGAAAGATTGTGCGCCGGAAAACGGAAATTTCGTCAAAAAACTCTTATTGCTCGGCCCTGGAAATGCAAAACTGGATAAATCCTGTTGTTAAATACAGAAAAAGTCCTCTAACACGTGGTTTAGCCAGAATCCATATTTTGTGAGACCTGGATATCAATTGAAGGCCAAACGTGTGTCTGTCCGTCTGTGGTCAACGCTAGTGCCTAAAATGTTCAGCCGATTTTCTTCAAAATTTATATTCCGATTCTTTGGAAGTTTCAAATGGATATTTTTATTTTTGAGGGTACTTTACACGAAGCCTCAAAAACATTTATAAAAGTTTCTCAAAAAAAGCACAAAATTTCTTGATCAAAATGTGTCTTGAGATAGCAAAAAGAACGCTTAAGAGTATGGTGCAGATTCGTTGAAATCACAAATTTTTTGAAAATTGCGAAAGTTTAATTTTTTTGGGTGTCTTCCTTAACTATAATATTGAAGACTGAGATTTTTTCCTTAAAGAAATCTGTTCCTTAAACACGGATATTTAAATACGTTCACGTTAAATTTTTGGAAAATGTTAGTAGATTTCGTGTAATTTGGCGGCAAAATGTAGGCAATTTTTTTAAAAATTAAATTTTTTCGAAAAAACCGCTCTAAAATTTTTCTTTAACTTTTTTCACGGATAGAAGAAGGGATGCTCAAAATAATGGCACAAGTCTCATATTTGTTGAACTCTGAACTTTCGAAAATTGCTAATTTTTAAAAAAATGAAAGAAAATATGTGCTGTTGTAGTACTTGCAGTTTATTTCTCTTAAAGATCATATCCTTTTTAACAAAGTTTCAAAAACTTTTGAAAGAATAACTAGTAATGATATCGATATATATAATCTAACCTCATTAAGCGGTTTACCTGGTTTAGGGATAATGATAACTTCAGCCACTTTCCATATGCTAGCAGTGTATTTTTGTGTAAAGACTGCATTAACTGGATACAGTAGTATAACTCTCTCTGTTTCAAAATTTCATATAAATACTATAGTTATATGAATCTGAGAACCGTTACCTTGTCTCACCCCCTTTCAAAGGCTTTTTCTTATAGCTCTCCGTTCGTGTTTCACTGTTCTGGTAAAAAAGTGGGCTTTTATTTTTCAATGATGTATATTTGATTTTCAATGATGTATATTGTTATTATTATTATTATTATTATTATTATTATTATTATTATTATTACTATTATTACTGAATTGTCGCTATGTTGTTATTTTTCAAAATGAAAGTTCGAATTACTAAAATACACTGTTGACTATATCATTAATGAGTATTCCTATAAAATTATAGTTGTATGAAGACACCAAAAAAACTGTGATTTTGCAATTTTCGAAAAATTAGATTTTCAATCTTTTAGAAAATGAGACCTGCACCATTCTCTTATACGTCCTTTACACTATCCAACTACAAAATTGAATAAAAAACCATAAAGCTATTTTTTTGAAAATTTTGAAAATTCCCAGAAACTTCATGTACAGTGTCCCTCAAAATTAAAATATTGGTTTGAAATTCAAGGGGTTTATTTAATTAGCATAGAGAATAAGTACTGAAGGGCTTGAAACAATATTTTGCGGGAGTCTCGATTTTCCATATCCTGTATACTCTATACTGACCTTTACTTTAGTAACTTTTCTACAGTTGTTAGTTTTGTGCGAATCAATCGCAAGGGTTCTGCCGGTAATAGTATAAGAGACGAAATTAACCTCTAAACTGCGAGATTGCCTTGCTGCTTGAAGAAGATGGAGGCCGTAGTTGCGTGTCCCACAGTACCTGTGCTCCTCTGGGACAACAGCGATGGGCTGGGGTGATTCTTGAAAGGACTGCGTATCTCTGGTATGTCAGGCAATCGTCTATAGGCAACATTCGAAGCATAAACTACTCGTTAGTGCATTATTTGAACCAACGTTTTTGGAAATTTAGTCAGGCACAATCATCTGTTCAGTTACATTACATGTTGTTTTTACTTTGTTTTTTTTTTCAAGCAACATTTCCTTTATTGTATTTGGAGCCGAAACCGTAGAAGTGAAATTCACGAAAACTCCTTTCAACGCAGAATGTTGCATCCTACTGGCAGATACTGAAGTGAAGTGTTCTGAGTTACTTAATTTCAGTGAACATTGCTTTGACGTGTCACAATGTAAGTTTTTAAGGAATCATTTAGGCAAGTAAGTACCAACCCCTGTATCTTAGTATACAGCACTGTTCGAGACATCTCAAAAAACACTTGGACCAGAGATAATAATAGGAAAAATATATTAAGATTTCTCGTGAATTTCATTTGTTAATATTAATCTGCCACAGTCTCTTAAGATTCAAGTCTCACAGAAGTGGGAGATATTGATGGCATAGAATCGAAGAATAATTTAAAGCTTACTTGAACTTGACAGATCAAATTTAGAATGCCTTATTGAGTTCAGCAAGGAAATATGCTTTGACTCCAGATCTACGATTAACGAGGTAATTAAACACGAGAGGGGGGGGGACTGGACGAATTAGACCTAACTTATGAGAATTTAGAAGGCCGATACATGTATTTTAAGAGTAAATGACTTTGTTGTCGCTTGTAAATCAATGATAACATACTAATAATTAATGACATGCCGTGGTTTGTCAGCATGTCTGGTAAAACGTTGCTCTCGTTAATGAGTCCATTTTTCTTCAGGTTACTTCTGTAACAATCAATTCTTTTTGAATTGGAAGATTCATTGCACAGTACGGAAATTACTTTATTTCACGTCAGATTCTACATATAATCTTTAACACAATTTAATTACATGAGATGAAATTGTTTACAAACTTTTCTTAACTAAATTGTAGTTTTCATACATTTACCCCATACACTCGAATCTTTGTAATAAGCAGGGCTCTTAAGCACAGCGTAGCGGACAGCAATCTCGACCTTCTGCGCATGCGCAGATGCACAAAAGTGGTGCGCAGAAAATCCATATTCCTATCTATTGTTTGCTATGCTGTGCTAAAGTCTCCAGAGGGATGAAAGATACAGTTATGAAACTGTTCATGGATGCCCGAGATGTAGTTTGAAAAATGTTTTCGGGCGAGTAAACTGCAAAGCTCGTTAGTCCCGCATGTCCACATATCTTTAATTCAAAATTATTGTAAAATCTTTGATAACGCTTCAAGACATCGAGAGATCTTCAAAAGCGCCCATCCAAACAATTAAGTATTTTCCTTCCTCCCCCCCCCCTAGAAACCTAACCCACCTTTCTACGGTACAAGATATTCCCTCAACATTCCCGGATTTATTATTCACGATGTTCTTAGGAGAACCTAACCCTTGCGAATGTTAAAGGGTTACTGTATGCATTCGCATTTAGCCATGTTGGCGCCGTTAGATACCGGCGTTCGTCGTCAGTCACCCAACCCGTGATATCTCGAATCGCTTAACCAGGTTTCAGTAGAACCATCCCAGCATTCGCCTGGATGCCCGAGATAAACCCTAAAACCATGGTCAGGCTGGACGGCACGGGGATCGAACCCAGGTCGCCTGAATGCCAAGTCAGCGCGCTACGCCCAGAGCCACTTCGCTCGGTATTACAGTTTGTAGTACATGCTAAGTTTGTCTCTTCCGTGTTCATTTTCGTTCGGCACAAACGGTAGTTCTTCGTTATCGAGTAACTTTATTTTATTGCAAGACCTATATTACTAACATTACTTACCCTGAAATCCTTGACTTGTCACTAGATGTTCTTCTTCTAGTTTCTGGTTCTGTGGAATCTGCAATAATAAGTAAAAATAATCTTACGCCTTGAAATATTCTGGTCAACCTCGATTAAAACCTTTTCCAGTTCAAGCAATTTACGGTTCGCTATTCAAATTGTTAAGGTTCGTGATCCCCAAGACATCTGTCAACAATTGCCTTTAAATAAAGTCACGTATACTTTTATATACTTCACACGTATACTTTTTGAGTGAAAAATTGACAACTTTTAAGCAATTATTTTCTCAAACACGGCACTAATTGGTTACTTTATTTTTTAATTAGATCGATATACAGTTATAAAAATTGCGCAGGTCCAAGGAAGCAGATTGGACTTCTGAAACTGGCTTCATCTTGGCCTTTAATATTACAAAAGCAAACAACCATAAACAACAACAGAGAGACTTTATTAAGATGAACATGGCACAAGTTATTTCTGTTTTAGAACACGAAAATAAACTGAAGAAACTAATGAACGAAATGCCCGCTGCTAAACTCACAATAGAGAGGCGAGATTTGGTTATTTGTGCGGATATTTTAAATAATTTACAAAAAATCTAAGCGAGTGCCCTATAGTAAGTCTGGCTCTGGACGAGTCTATTGATATCAGAGATAAATCACAACTAGCCACATTTGTGAAGAACGTGTCAAAAGATTTCGAGGTGGTAGAAGAACTCTTAGACTCGATTAAATTGAAGGATACTACTTGTGGTTGTGACATTAAAGAAGTCTTGGATGGTGTTTTACACAAAATCCGTAATATTGTCAGCATTGCTACCGATGGCACCATCAATGATTGGCATGAAGCAAGAGTCTATTGGGCTTTTTAAACGCTGATACATCATTTCCTGAGTTCTTAACTGTAAATTGTATTATTTACAGAGAACATTTAGCAGCAAAATATTTTCAATGCCCGCATATTATGGAGATAGTTCTAAAAATTGTGAGCTGTATTCACTCAAGTGCCAAAACATACCAACAGTTCAAATATTTTATAGAAGGTATCTCTCAAGGCTGTCCTGTTTCTTCACCAATAACAAAGGATACAGCAGCTATACAGTTCAGGCAACTAGAACTACAAAAGGGCGAAGGACTAAACGGACTCAAAAGAAGTGGCGTTTCTACCAAAGAGTTTTGGAAGAACGTTTCAAAAGAAAAATACTCACTTACAAAAATATGCTAAGAGACTTATCACAATCTTTGGCACTACTTATGTGTGATTAACTGTGCTCAACGATTAATTTCGTTAAATCTAATTGTGGATCAGAAATAACTGATGAACATTTAAGTGAAGTTCTGGGAACTGCGCTTACCAATTATCAGACAGATTTAAAAAACTCACAATAAAAATTAACACTGGAAAAAGCGCTTCTCAAAAGTAAAATTGCATTCCTTCATGTGTTCTTGAATAATAACGTTCTGCGTAGTGTAAAATATAAATGTTCGTCCTTTGAAGTAAAATAAAAAATGTGTCATTTTATAAACCATTTTATAAATATATCTTCACAACGTGGCTTGCTTCGATTTTTTGCGGCTCCCACAACTAAGGTTAGTGGCCACCCCTGGTTTATAATATTCATAGCTCTATGGAATATAATACATCACACTGGCAGTGCTTGCAGGTAATTTTAGAATTCCTCATTTAAAATTAGTCATCTGTTGGAAGTACGGTGTCACTGTCAGCATTTTCTGTAAAGCCATAGGGAATAAATATTTATTTGCAACCATTTTCCTTTGAAGCGCGGATGTTTAAGAGTAGCAAGCAGGGTGAAAATGGGAAAGTGGGGAAATTATTTTATTCCTTAAAGTATTGATCGCATCTGCTGCAGTCATAACTAACTTTTAAATATTAAAATATAACTTATTATTGCAAAAAGTATAAGTTTTTACATAAATTTTTAATTGCAATGTTCACAAAAAAAATAAAACTAATCAATATTTTATAGGGTCACTATGTCAAAAGAATTGAAATACACATTAATTTAACGCAACTTCAAAAATTCCCGCTTGGAAAGTTGAATTTTTGTTATTGGGGAGACTTTCAGCCATCTAACGGCGGATATTTGTGCGAAGCATCTGGCAACCCTGCACCGACATGCGTGTGGGCTTGAGGGGCATCTCCGACAGCGGGACAGCGCCCCAGCTGGGAGAAGCTTTGAGCTCGCAACTAGACTCCCGATGTATGAGGAAATCTCGAGTATTGAAATCTAAGTGTTTTTTGTTTAAGTGTTAACTGAATGTAAGTTTGTGTGTGTGGAGGTGTGAGGGGAATGGAGGGGACACGGATGAGAAAGAAGAAAATGCGCGAATAATTTGTGGCCCGTTTGTTAGGGCACTGCTTTTAGAGCATTACCCTGGAATAGGTGGGAGAAATAACGAAAAATTACAGAACAGAGAGGTCGGCCGCTAGAATTCTACTCCAGGTGACAAACGAATTCGACATAGCTACAGCTAGTATAAGTAGGGGTAAGAGTACTGAAATAAACCTCCTTTGCCACTTACCCTGAGATGAGCTGCGCGCTGTCCGAGAAGTCGCCTGCATCACAATCTCATTGTCGCTGTTATCCTCGACGCTCCTCAGTTTTGTGAGCCGCGGTCTGTGGGACGAGGCACAAGTTGAGAGCACGTGACTACATTGAGCTATCCGTATCCGCTATCCTGCTTTGCTGTTCTCGTGGGAAAATGCGTGATTCCCGACCAATTTCTAAACAATTTGTAGTTTTAAGTTAAGAAATCTGAAAAGCAAAAAATGGCTGTCTATAATAATTCCTGGAGCATTCCCCTAAGTGCAATTTATCGTTTTACTGCCTCGTATCCCTTGTTTGTAATGCTCCATAAAATCTCCCTAAGTTGACCAAAATACGTTTTTGGAGTCCCTCTTCCCAAAAAACGTTATTTTTTTAAACATCCATAAGCAAATCAATCTGTCCGTTCGTCCATCCACATGTGCAATAGTGTTCAAATTCTACACAAGTATTTTTCTTAAAATAAATATTCTCTAATAGTTATAGTAAGTGCCTAATTTATTAAATTTTAGAACCCGGAGCGCAGTCCAAAATTAATTATTAATTTAATAGATATCGCTATATATTTATAGTATAATTTCATAATTATTCCCGAGGTACTAGAACGCCGTTCCGTCGCGTTCCGCCAGAAATCAAGCCCTGGCTATAGCTCAACGTATACTCTGCAAATTTTACAGGAACATTGAAATTCAAGGAGTACGTAAAATAAAGCCCCTAATTTTGAAAACTTTTTCAAAAGTTATTCTCAAATTTATTTTTGCAAATATAGCAAGATGCACCCACAAAGAAAATAAAAAATCCTGTTTCTAATAAAACGTTTCAATTGGTGAAAATAATAATATTAATTTAAAAAACTACATTAAAAACTAAACCGAAATTTTCGATACGCACCAACAATATGATTAAAAAAAGAATTTATTTTTTTTAAATTACTATTTTGAATGAGATTCAGGGGTTTCGTTTAAATTAAACTACTAGAGGATCATAAAATAAGGAAACGTGAAAAATGAGCATGCGTTTTTATAAATGACAATATTTTCAATATAAATATTACATGAAAGAAAACAGCTATTGCTCTAATTGATAAATATTTAAAAACTTTATTCTACATGTTCTGTAATGTTCTAATTCTGACAAAATATACTTAAATGATGTCAATGACCGAACATTTCCAAAAACTAAAGAAATTTCGGAGTATTGTTTCTATGGCGTTAAATAATGTCCAATTAAATATATTTAGTGTTCCTAAGAACGTCATTGATTATGTACAATGCAACATAGGACCACTTTCCTTAAAATGTTGCTTTTTAAATACGCAAGAAAATAGATTTGGTTTCTTGTCTTTCAAGCAGTTTGATAGAGAAAGATTTGTACATGATGAATGGTATATTAAAAGTCGCTTCAGACATTGATTACGTCGTGGCACGCTCCAAAAGCCAATGAGACGCCGATTAGACGATATTCAAAATATATATTTACTAAAGAGTCATTAAATATCTAACTTGTTAACTTCGTAAATATTTATTATAGGTCAACAAATAAAAATACATTATAAAGTGATCATAAATGGAACTTTATTTACAAAATAGAACAACAAAATTGAGTCGCTAATATATTCGTACATCCTACCCTCGTGAATATATGTTTTTTCGCTTCTAATTTACAATAAACATGTGTGCCTGTTCGCGGCATTGACTGTCAGTTGTCAATTTTGTATTTGCAGAAAGACTCTGAAAAAGTATTTTTATAATTACATTTAGTTGTGAATTATTTAAACTTTTAAAAAAAATTTGAACAATTCATAGTTAACCCCGAAAATCGGACATATGCCATCTTTATAAGTTATTTTGTGATAAAGTGAATAAGACTAATAAATATGATTAAGTGAATAAGATTGAATATATGTGATATAAGTGAATAAGGTTAATAATAAAGTGAATACGATAAGAATAAAGATTTGTGAATTAGTGAATATGCTTACAAGTAATTTAAAGAAAAAAGAATTGGAGCCGTTTTTGATAAGGTTTTGGAAATGTTCGGGGGGAATGTTCGGGTTCATGTAGTGTATCCTCAATTTTGAAATAATTTTTTTTTTCAAAATCTCAAAGCTTCAACTCCAGCCAGATCGACAGGTGGTTCCATGCTTCAATTCGGATAAAATCCTACTGAAGGTTTAGGCGCTAATGGTGCCCACAGACGGCCGGACTGCCAGACGGACGTTTTGTCGTGAATTGACTTTTCGGTATCAAGGTCCCACAAAACAGGTATTCTGACTACACCACGTGTTAGAGAATTTTTTCTTAATTTAGCAACAGGGTTTACCCACTATTTTCGTTATCAGGGCCCGGCCATGAATTTTTTTCTGACGAAAATCCGCTTTTTATCGTGCATTACATAACTTCCTCTATATTACTTATATTACTTCGTATATACGTACGTATACGAGAAATTAAAAAGCAAAGTCGACTCCGGGTGTAGTGAACTTCTAGGGATCCACATTATTGGTTCACTACGTTTGATATGTGAAAATAAAATAGTTTCTCCAGGATGATTATTTTTTTTATTCTCATGATTACATTAAAATATAAATCCGCTAATTTAAATGATTAACATTTTCATGTAGTTTCAAAATAATAGTATTTTTATTACTGCTTTCTCTGAAAGTAGGTATCCCTGTGCAATTGTACACAGGCCGATGTGGCCCACAGGGGAGGTGGACTCCACCTATTCGTCGCTGCAAGGCACAAGGAGGAGGTTGTGTGGCGAGCACAAGAGGGATTCCTGGGAGAAACTCACTTGGAAAGGGAGCTGAGTCGACTTCGGAGCCACCCTGAATGGAAATCACCTGATAAAAATTCCAGCCTACGCCGGGATTCGAACCTGCGTCCTTCAGGTCAAGACGCTAGCGCCCCACCACCGAGCCTCCGCTGCTCCTTTTCTCTACATTTATTTTCATTAATTATTTTGGAGATCATTCTCCAGATTTTATGCTTTCTCCGTACTTACACCTACATTGGCCAAACTGAAAATAACTCCATGCAATACTTAAATTATTGAATGACTTTTTCACTGTTGGAACACTTCATGCAGATATATTATCTTTTTCCTCTGATCTAGAAGGTCTTTTCCCAGCATATTTAATGTTTTAGTCAGGTGTAATTTCACTCGTTTTTCTCAAGCCATGTCGATGACGTCTTCAGTATCGACTGAATTTCCATAATTGAGATAAAAAAAATTCTTCAATGGTACTTTTCCTCAGTTCCTAACATTCACTGTAAATTCTCAAAAGAGACTAGAGATTATTCACTTGGAAACTTACAGGTTAATAGAATTTGCAGTTGTGAAACGAAGAATATTTTTTCTGTTGTACTATTTGTTACGTTCACAATATCCCATATGGACAGTTTACTATAATTGAATTGTCTAGTATTTATATTCATTACGTGGATGGAACCAGTGACTTGGGTTCACTACAACCAAAACCTCACTGTGTCAGAGTTAACTATCGGCTGACAATCACCGATGCAGCAATATTGTCGTTTCTGTTGTGTCACTGACTGAGAGGTCGTCGGGTTTGTGTGCCGACGGTAGCCCATTATTCACACTGGCTAACAGTCCACAGCCGCTGTCTGGAGGAGAATTGTTGCGGTCAGCAGTTTTGATCGATAGTTTTACGTTGTGCCTTCGTAAGCGAAAGCGGGTATAGTTCTTTGACAAACGGACCACGGACCGCGCGCAGAGTTTCTTTCCTCTTCGTTGTCATTCGTCTCACTCTCATACACAATACACATACGGGATCACGGGACATCACATGAACTACACATATGGGAGAAATGACTATAGAAAGTTACGATACACAACCGGCTTAGGTGGCTCAGGGCATCAACTGATGTCAGTGCACTGCTTCTGATCGGGAGACACTACGGTTCGAGTCCCGATGTTGGCAGGATTTTCAATTTACATACTAAGGTAGAGTTCATCCGTTGTCTAGAGGAGAATTCTAGCGGCCGGCTGCTCCGATCGGTAGTTTCTCTGATCAATGTCAGGCGAATTCCGGAGCAGTACCCTAACAAACGGGTCACGGACCGAGCGCGATCATTCCTTCGTCTTTTTTTTCCTATCCTCACCGATTTCTTACAGAAGCACCACATCACCACACATGCCGGGAGACCGGTCGTGAGCTTAGAGTGTGACCCAGTTGGGGCGGTGTCCACTGGTGGGAGATACCTGGTTGAGACAAAAACCGGAAGCCAATGGGTAGGTCGGCGCAGATTCTCGCCATACAGCGGGGGGAGATTACCGCTACCTCCCGATGAAAAAATATGCACTACACTGGCAGGGTTAATGACTTTCGTTACTGAGGCGCCCGATTGTTGGTTGTTAGTGATTCCGCGCACCACAACTATTGAGGTCATTAGTACCGTAAGTGTAGTGTATGCTTTTTTCATCAGGATGTGACGGGGATCTTCCCCCGTTGAATGGCGAGATCCAGCGCCGACATACCGTCGGCTACCGGGGTTTCCCCTAGGGTGTGGTAGTGTAGTGCGTGTTAGTGTCAGTATGTGTGTGTGTGTGTGTGGGGGGTGTATCTGTGTGTGTGTGTGTGTAGGGGGTGAGGATACAAGGAAGATAAAGGAAATATCGCGCACGGTCCGTGGCCCGTTTCTTAGGATGCTGCTCCGGCATTCGTCTGAAGTTGATAGGAGAAATCACGAAAAAATACCGATCAGAGGAGCCGGCCGCTAGAATTATCCTCCATACAACGGATGAACTTTACCTAGCTCACAAGCTAGTGTCAAAAATCTTTTCACCGTCGGGACTCGAACCTAGGACGTCGCGGTCAGAGGCACTGCAGTGGCATCAGTTTCACTGAGAGTCTCCCGGTGTGAGGCGCCCGAAATCACTAATAAACCAATCGACGAAACCCAAAACAATCAATGACTCGGAGTTCACTGTGCCTCGCCTGTGTCGGGTCTCGGGGCCGAAGGTGGAGGAGGAGGGGCCCTTCTGGGCCTGGCGCTTGCTGGCCATGGCGCCGCCCACGGGCCGGACCCGCCCCGCCGGACGCTGCTCAGCAACGGCGCGCCCACACCAGTGGCAACCAGATTGTTTCCTTTTATGCAAAGCAGTTCATTTTATTTATCCCTCACCTGCGTCTTTAACCCCTGTTAGCATGCAACCCTGCAGGTTTGTTAAGTGCACTTATACCTATTGTATGTTAAGAAATTTAACATCCTTAGCAACGCCTTTTAACTTCCTTAGCAACGTAAACAACGATCCATTCATCGCAAGTCCAATGTTTAAGGAAAAAAACATGGCGATATACAAAACAAATCACATTTAGACTATTCAGTAGTAATTCACTCTGGTTTGGGGAATTATTATTCTTAATTGTAATATTATTAATAATACAATTATAAAAATGTATATATGGTAAATTAACCTCATTTTTCTCACATTCCACCAAATGAAACTACTCCGGTTATCGTATTTACTGACGATGTGAAGGTGTCGCCACTGCAAGTCAACGCGCCATTTTCCGAACCAAACTTCGTTTCTGTAGACATCTTTAGGTTCAGAAGAATTATTTGCATTCGTCTTTCTCAAACCACGGTATAGGAACATTATTTATATAGATATATCGGAAGCAACACCCCACAATATCGTACTAACATGCTGTAGCAACAGAATTCATGTGTTTACTATCGAAGTAATGTCGAAAAGTTCGCATAATTCGTGAGATTTTATTAGTGACTGATAAAATTCTGAACAGATCACGAAATGTTAGTGTTATTAATACCTCGTCCAAATTATAATATACCTCGGCTCCGCTACGCACCACTGCAATATTTTTCGACAGTCTGCAGCACCTCTCCTGAGGTCGTGGCAGATAATAGAACTGGTGGAATGCTGCGCACGTCATGGTCCGAGGACCCACTAAATGCGCTTTACTCCCCTTTTTCGGAGGCAGACCACCAAGTTTTACCAACGTCCTGCCTGCTTCTTACAAAGCATATGAAGGAAAAGTGATTTTTTAAAGTGATAAGTGGGTGTTTGGAAAAGTCCTGATCGTACCACTACATAGAAGCTGCTATCCATGTCCAAGGCGGGACCTGATCCCGCAACCATTCGAGTCAAAACTGCTAAGGCCCATCAGCCACCGGTTTTGGCTACCAGGTCGACTGGTGGCTACCATCGGCTACCATCCTCACTAATTCCAGCCCCAAGGAGCCTGTGCGACGAAAGTGTCACTCGTGCCACTCACTTGTCATTCGGAGAGTGGCATTTAGCCAGGGGGCAACATGGTTTGTGTGCGTGCGGGTCATCCAAATAGTTGCGCAATATTCCGCGGCAGAGAATGCGAGGGCTAACGGCTACCAAGCATGATGACCCTAAGGGCTTGCTGGCTACGCAGAAATATATTTAAAAAAACGAGTTGGATAGATTTTTCCGCACACCTCAACTGTTATAGTCATTAGACTTGTTAGTGTAGTGAATGCTTCTCGCGGGGCGGGGGGTGATCTCCCGCTAGATGGTAGATTCCGGCGCTCATCTACACACCGGCTTGCGGGAATTTCCCTACCCAGTTATCTCCCCTAGTGGGGCACCGCCCCAGCCGGGGAGAAGTACTAAGCTACCAACATGTATGGTAGTGTAATGAAGGAAATTGTGTAAGGGTAGGTAAGGACAAGGAAGAAGAAAAGATCTCTCTCGGTCCAAGCTCGTTAGAGACCTGCTTCCATATTCTCTTGGAATTTCACATTACAATGAAACGATTGGAATTGATGGGAAAAACACAGAAAACTGCAGATCAGAGCGTTCGGAAGCTAGAATTCTCCTCCAGACAGCGGCTGAATTCAACTTACCTATCTATGAAATGTTGACAATTCCTGCCACCGCGGTGCACTGTCGAGATTCCATCCTTAGGACCTCCGGACAGAACCACTGCAGTGGCAGCAACATTGCTGGCTCCGAGCTAGACTCAGCAGCAAGAGTACACGACTTAATGCTCAATTTTCAAGGTCTACGACAAATTTGTTCATATCTTACACTTAACGTAATTTTCGTCGACACCAATAAACACGAATCCAACGCTAGCACACTATAAACATGGAAGAAATGAAAAATACAATATCCAAAGTACTAAAATAAATGGCAGGAACTTAATGGTTCAGGAAATTAATTTTTCCCGAAGTTAATTCAAATACACCACGAAGAAACTAATGCAATTTTTTTAGGATTTGGAGATTATATATATATATATATATATATATATATATATATATATATATATATATATATATATATATATATATTGAGGTTACATTGTCAAGAAAAATTAATTATTTATCCACAGGGATTTGTAATTGCCATACCATGACCATACCTAATATAAACAATATAAATATGTTTATTGTAAATTATCGAGGTTTAAGACCCTCTAGGAAGCTATATTTTTCTTCGGAGGTAAGGACATGTATTACATATTCGTATGATACAATCAAATTTCATGTCTTATTATACGTTTTACTATCTTGTAATACTTTAAAATAGACTCAGAAAATACACATATGTTCAATAAAAGCTTTTGGATCCTGTTAAATGTGTTCAGTTCCAATAATTTCCTAGTTTTATCGTATGATTTCGATTGTACGACATGCAAAAACTCAGTTTTACACGAAGATATGTGATTTCCTATTGACGATAATGTTTAGGTACTACGACAATGGATTTTCCATCTTCAAAAATCTCTCTAATATACCTAATGTTTAGTTGTCGAACTAGGTTTGACAAATGGGTATTGCAGATTCAAGTTCGATCCATAATCACACAAAGGTTTTTTGGTTTTGTGGCGGAGAAGCTTGTGGTGAAACAGGACTTGCAGATTGTAGTTTGATCGACTATTGTTAAGGGAGTAAAATTAAACTTGTTCATCAGATATCAGCCTGCATTTAAAAAATAAGGATATACAATTAGATATTTTAGTTGAAATTTTATCATAATTAATTTTTACTTCTCTTGTAAATATATTGTGAATGTTTTAGCGTTGACAGTATAGTTGACAGTTTGTAACATGAACTCAATATTGAATAAACTCTGAGCAGAGGTTGTTTTCAAAATTCCTTGCAGATAACATTATTCACTGGATTAATACAAATACTATACAGGGCTGAAAAAATTCATATCATAGAAATCATTTGATTTGTTTAGTTGTACAATATAAATTAAAGTGGCACTTTCTTCACAGGATCTTCGTTGAAATTAAGTTTTTAAAACAGAAATAAAGATGTAAAATCATGTTATAAAATAAATAAAATTTTATTAAAAATATAAATGTAAACTGCTTATAAAACTCAAGTGTAACGTTTGACTGTTTTGGATGTAGGAAATAAAACAATATATAACGCCTTTGTGTCCCTTTACTGCGCTGCGCTGCGCTTTTTGATGCCAATATTCTCGAGCAGCGTCTGCATGAGCTGCTCCTTCTCTGCCGGCTGCAGGAAGCTGCTGCGTAACGCGTTGATGTTCTGAGAAAGACAACACTCATTACAAATCGCCCCTTGCTTTGCCTCTGGGTAACTTCATTATCTGTGCACTCCTTCTAGAATTCAGTGGTAAATATAGTTATTCAAATTATCGTTCCATGTTGTCGCGGCAGGAAGTGTTATTCCTTGACGAAGGACATGATGGATAAAAGCCCAAAATTTATTGCTGATTTATCCTTAGAAATAGATTTTATTACATTGGAGGGAGTATTTTGTTAATAATCCTTGCAAAAACGCTCATTTTCTTTCTGCATTAAAAATTCAAATAGTATATGGCTTAGGGTAATGAACACAGAATTTTGGAAACGTGCAGACTTCACTTCTCTCCATAGCACGTCTCACACAATGTTTGACGTAAAATAAATAAAAATAAATTGACTCACCGAGCGTACCAAGTGAGCTTCTGTGAGGCCCCAAGATGTGACCAAATCGTATTCTTCTTGCAGCGTGAGACCGGTGATCGTCGGGTAGCTGGTGCTCAAACTAAAGTTTGCTCCATCTTCGGCGAACCTGAAATGTGGAAAGCCGGGAATGAAATGCGTACACAGAATGCAAGAAGAAAATAGTTACAATGAAGCGATACGGTTCTTTCCCCGGACCATTTCTTCTTGAAATATGGAAGGCTCAACTTATCATTCTAAAGAATGTGAAAGTAATTTTCCAAATAACAAAGAACACATTTTCGTTTCATTTGGAACGGTTAGGTCAAATATATTTTTCAAATTACATTTCTATTTCAGCTATTTGTGCAGTGATACTTGGACCACTAGGTCATCAGTGCCGCAGAGAAAATGATTATATTTCCTCTGAACCAAAATAGCCAGTCCGTTAATTTCTCTGAGCTTAGGAACAGTATCCCTGTATCCTTCTATTCAAGACAAACCACAATTCTTCAGAAACTATTTCTTCATATAATTAATTGACCCAATATGATTTCAATGAAGCAACGTCAACCAACTTGATCGGCGTAGATGATTAGTACAGCACATCATGGTACTGTAATGCTTCTGACCTGAAGGTCGAGTAGCGACGGTGGCAATATTTTCGACACTAGCGACATAGCAAGGTCGAATGCAGCCGCTGTCTAGAGGAGATATCTACTTGACGGGTACTCTGATCACAAGTTTTCCGTGGTTTCTCCGATCAACACCAGGCGATTGCCACGGTCACTGTCACGGGCGACAGTCCGCGCGTGATCTTTCCTTCCTCTTCCTTGTCCTATCCACACCCCTCGTTTGCATTCACTGACACATGCATTAAACTACCACACATACCGGGAGGCCGATCGGGGGTTTAAGAGCTTGCTCCGACTGGAGCGGTGCCCCGCTGGAGGGAGATACATGGTTGAGAAAAACACGCAAGCCGACGGGTAGGTGGGCGCCGGATCTCGGCATCCAGCGAGAATACATTTAAACATAACTTACTTGCTTTCAACATCGCCAGTTTTCGACTATACCGTCGCGGTGCTTCGCGTCCCGTCTTTATTTATTTTTTTACGTTAGGTGAAAATCTTCGAAAAATACCATGTGGCCCGTACAACATGGTAGGTGAGATTTTTACTCACTAAAACCATCTCTCTAGGCTTCTTGATCCCCACGGAACCGCCGTTAGGCATTACGTCGGGGTGATTAGGGCATGCGCCCCTAGCCTTTTGGCATCATTCTCATCCACTCCTCGAGTCTTAACGTCTTTATATTTTGAGCCGCGAAGGCCGCCACTGCTTCCCACATCTCCCTGGAAGCCAGCACGCCCCTACAATGTTCTCGGGTGCAGTTGCTGTCAAGTTGCCGGCAGAGAAGTGTTCTCTCTTCTTCGCGCCCTGTGGCCCAACCGAAACTGCCGCGCTGCGAAGGCGCTGTGGCGCCCTGGGAGTTTCTGCCCCGAGGCAATGCGCGCGCGCACACACTGGGTCAGGGTACCAACGAGTGGCACTGCAGGGCCTCAGACCGGGAGGTCTTTGGGTTCGGGCTCCGACGGCGGCAGACGCTAGCTTTTCAGCGAGGTCCAATTCAGCCACTGACTGGAGGAATGTTTTAGAAGCCGGCTGTGCTGATTGGTAGTTTTCCTTCGTTTCTCCGATCGTCACCAAGCGAATGCCCGTATCCTAACAAAGGGTCCACGTTTTTTCCTTCCTGGACCGCCCACATTTTTCCTTCCGATTCTTTGATATCTCCTCATACCTTACATACAAACATTTACATGAACTACACTATCACACATGCCGCGAGGGGCCTTAGAGCTTGTCCCGGCTGGGGCGGTGCCCCGCTGGTGGGAGATATCTGTTTGAGGAAAAACCCGTAAGCCGGCTGGTAGTTCCAGCTGGACCTCGCCATCCAGAGGGGGAAGATATCGGCTATCTTCCGCAATAAAAAATAAGCATTACACTTACGGAGCACGTGATGTGCTCGGGAATGACTAACGGATGCTCACTGCGCCACCGGGTGCTTCTTGGCGCTGTCAACGGAGCAGGTGAGCAGCGACATCCAGGGGCAGCACTCGAAGTGCACGTCGCGCTCCAGGCACTTGATGTACACCTGCGGCAGCTTCAGCACCTCGTACCCGTGCGCGATGCGCTGCGCGCGGTACTTCTCGATGCCCTGCGCCCACGCCGCCATTCCATGTTATTTTAAACGCTATCATGCTTTCATACTTAGCTCATTTATTACAATAAAAATGTTGCCTTTATAAATTTCTCAAACAAATGATACAAACATTAATCAATTAAACTGTTCCAGTATTTTCAAAACATTATACAAAAACGAAATAATAATATTACACACAAGCTTGCCTTGATGACATCAAAATGACCTAACAGTTTCTGAATACCATCTTCAGCGATCAGAACATCTTAAAGTAAAAGACATGTATTAGTTAGTTTTATAAAATATATTACTTTTCTTAAATACATTGACTTTTCTAAGAAAACATCGTACGATCATCACGACCGACAACAATGAGAACCATTCTAATATAATTTGAAACCGCTGTGTTACCATTTTTCGAACTGACAGTGTCTCAAACGAAGGACGGGAAATTCGAATTTTTCATTTCGACTTTCTTTCCAATTTTTGATAATGCAGAGAGAGCGCGGAAAATAGGAACGGCACCGCTTTCTTTGCCGTTCTTTGATACAAAGTGAAATAAAATTAAAGAAAAAATTCAGAACTGTTTCTGAGAAAATAATTATTTAAAATTTAAAAATGTTTGCCCAAGTTTCACGCAAAATTACGCAACAAATACTTACGTTTTGGAAAAATGAAACATGACCTTATTTCAAGAACTCTTTCTGACGAAAACAGAAAGAAAGAAATTCTTTAAAGGAAACACTTATCTTAGTTGTAGTTTTAAGAAGACGCTAAAAATTGGAACTTTTGCAATTTTCTAAAAATCAGGGATTTCAACGGAAATGAGACCTGCACCATTCTCTTGACGTCCTTCACGATATCCGAGGTCAAAATTTAATCAAAGAATTTGGATCAATTTTTTTGAAAATTTTGATAATGTCCCAGGGGCATTATGTAATATACTTCCGGGGAATATTAAACTTGCGGGTACAAACTCAAGGGACATGGGCCAAATCGATAAAGGAATATGAGTTTTCTTAAAATCCTGCTTTGCTTTAGCTGCTTGTGCTGTTCACCGACGGACGGACTGAAGACGGACAGGCTTTACGCCGTCTAACGATTTTTAGACATCAATGATCCACACGACATGGATTCTGACGACACACTTTAGTAAAAGTTATTAAGGAAGAATGTTTATACACTTTTTCTTTACCAAGTCCCGACATTAAGCGTTTTTCTGCAGAACATTCGCCTTTTCTTCCGCAATACAATACTTCTTGTGAACTGCGTAAGTAAAAGCGAGAGAGTAAAACATTGTTTTCTAACACTAATTTGTTTCTACGAGTAATTAAATTTGTTCAAGTAATGGCCACCCCGACCGGGAACTCGAACTCAGGACACCTGGATTACGCTCAGCTGCCTCTGAGCTCTCGAGCCGACCAATTTCTTAAACGGATTTAAGGCCTGAGTATTGTCGGTTATATAATGTGTTTCACATTGTTGTGTTCATGATGTATAAGTCATACTGTGAAGCATCTGGATTTAATTGAGCATATGCCACTAATGTTAACGAATCATGCTCATTCAGTTTCAATTGTGATTGCTAAGCTGCGGATTTATAAACACCAAAAACTGTAGGAATAGGCAGGCAAAATAGGTATTTCAAAATGTAAAATAGGCATTTAATTAGGCACTCTAAATATTTCTTATTATTTGTGTACTTGTGAAGAAAGTTTATGAATGAAACATATTATATCTACCTTCATGGAAATGCTTTCATCAATATTCTCACGAATTCTCGTAGAAATCCTTTCTGTCATTGTCTGGGAAATTTGGCCAAAAAAGGCTGAATCGCAATAGCTACTTTTTAGCTTTCATTAAATACATGTTGATACTTAAATACTGCTTATACGATCTTTTTTCTCGCCTTTAAATTAAACATAATTGAAAACATTTTATGATTTGTTTCAAACGCCATGAATAACACAAATTCAGTGACTGGTAGGGCTCCAATAGCACATACTTTCTCGTATCAATTCTAAACAATATTTCAAAATTTGCAATTTTCAAAAATTCAGAGAGTTCAACAAGAATGAGACATGCGCCTTTCTTTTAAGCACCCGTGTTCTATTCGCGACAACAAATTGAAGAAAATTGTAGCGGTTTTTAATTTTTTTATAATTTGCATTAATTCCAAGCAGAAATTACGCAAAATGCACTCGTTTTTTAGGGTCACATTTTGGCACGAATTTCAAACTTTTGAACTGATAAAACTTTTTTTACTATCGTCCATATTGTTTAAAAATCTGAAAAAATTTGTTATACAATGTTATGAGACACATCCGAGAAGAAAAAGGAGAGACAGTAATCCAACGTAATTATATCAAAAATCAATTTCAATTTGTTATTCTTTTTGAATTTGACGTCAAAATTGGTTGATAAAAATACGTTCAAATTCAATTATTTGCCCCCGTCCCCGCAATTTTTTCAGCCTGACACATGCACTAGAAGCTAAGGAAAAAAATTAAACTGAAAACACGTTTCGCTTTGCTGCAACAGATTGCCCTAGGAGGCTAGGACTTTTTGGGGTATCTATGTCATTTTTATTTTTTCTCGTACGAGCATCGCGATTATCGATTCAGCTGTACCCTTTGGCCCGCAGTGTGTAGAGGTTTAGATTGATTTAGATTGTAGTTTTATTCAATTACCCACTGTATTTCTTGTATCGTTATTCTAACTAATTTTTTATTCATTAATATTTTTAAACGGTAAACATTGAACCTGTATATCATTCATTTGAAAACAATACAATAAAAAAATTCAGTCATTACAATCACAAACTTGATTTTCCTAGCACCACGCACCCGTTGCACCATGTAGGCCGAGCCCATGAGGCCCGCGTGCACTGTGCGGGGGATGCCCATGGAAGTGGCGACGGTGAAGGCTCTCACCTCCTCGCGCGTCAAAGGCACCTCCTCTGCATCAGCACAAGCACATCCCACCTCTAGTGTCCACAAAGGAGAAAAAGGATAAAGGAACTCGAGAACAAAGATGTTTGCCCAACTTTTAACCAAAACTGTCTGAAGAAATAGTCTTTGCGTGCACTGTGCGGGGGATGCCCATGGAAGTGGCGACGGTGAAGGCTCTCACCTCCTCGCGCGTCAAAGGCACCTCCTCTGCATCAGCACAAGCACATCCCACCTCTAGTGTCCACAAAGGAGAAAAAGGATAAAGGAACTTGAGAACAAGATGTTTGCCCAAATTTTAACCAAAACGGTCTTAAGAAATAGTCTTTGAAAATGTCGATGGCCACATCAGCGAAAAAGCTTACGTCAATGCTTGTGACAAATAATGGCAGATATGTACACGGATCAGAAAAGTAAACAGGGCCAGAGTGTAAAATTAACGCCTCGAAAAATTGACAAACATTTCAATAATTGGGGTACAAAATGGTTCTAATGAGAAAACCAGATGAGAAGTGAGTAGGAGACGGAAAGGATCTAACAATACGACACGATGTATTGTAAATCGCCGATCATACGATAGAATCATACAATACGGATATGATCGTACTATTCAATACAATCGTACAATACGATCATATAATACGATACAATCCTACAGTACAATACAATTACACAACTCAATGCAATCGTACAACACTATGTAGTAGTACTTTGGATAAAACTGTGTCACTGTAACTCAAGACAGACTTATATTGTGAGCTGACAAGACTGACATTTTTTAACTGACAAAACCTGAAAAGATGTACTTTCAAGTCATACAACTGTAATTTTTGTAAAAACATATAATTTAAATATTTTAAGTAGACATTAATGTTTACAATGCAAACTCATGTATTCCTACACTAACTTTTTTTCATATCAGATAAACTTCAGTGGGACACAAATAAATAGCATTAAAAATAAATACATTGTTGACCGGATTCATAAAGTTTCATCAGGATGTTGATATATTTCTTTTGAATTTCTTGATGTATTTAAAATTATTTGTTAAAATACGAATCTTTAATGCAGCATTTTAAAAAAAGTATTTTATTTATGGTTCTTCAACAGCAGCTGTAGTGAGTGCATGTATGTGTGTGTATGTGTGTATGTGAAAACCAATTTGTGTGGTTTTCTTCAGGAGCTTTTTGGCTGTATTTATTTTTAATGCACTTCCTTACTTTTTCAAAAAAACAACTGTTCAGTAGAGAATTAATGAAACGTTGCTTTTAATATTTAAATTTTTACACGGTATTACTAGAACCAAATAATTGATTAGAAAAGTAATATGCTTCGACAATGTTTTGTTTGTCAAAATAAGTGCGTACTTAATCAGTTTAGTGCAACGTGCAGAAATTGTCTACATGCAGAAAGCAAGGACAGATAAAATAGTTATTTTTATATTATGAGCGCGAAGTTTTTTTTACACGATCGAGAGAGTTTTTTTGTTGAGACCGACAGGTCGAAGAAAAAAAAAACTCAATCGGGATCGAGCAAAAAACAATAATATTAGAAATTAGTTTACATCTAAGAAAGGTGCAACGATTTTCATAGTATACTATGTAAAAATAGTTATTGGGAATAATTAACGAATAGTGAAATTAAAGATGTTTTGCCATTAATGTGTGCTTTATTTTCTTACTTCTTTTGTAAACTACTTACCGTGCGACAAGTCTGTTTTGCATTGTGACGTCACCATAAAAATCTTTTACTCATGGTGACAAGTTTTTCAGATGTTTTAAGAAAATACTAACTTCACTCACGCTTCACAGCACATTAAAACCAACATTTTATTTGATCGTAGAAAAAACGTATTTAGAGAAAAGAACTCACCATATGTTGGGGAAAATATATCAGTTTTATTGAATTCTTCGTAGGACGAATGTAGATCAATACCAACAATTCCTTCATCACGAAACTGGTTGACTAAATGTAAAATGTCGTTGCAATCACCCATGCCAACAATGATGGCTAAGATTGTGCGAACGATGATTCCCATTTCAACTTCTGCAAATCTGAAGCCACGATTTATTGCCATCACAACATCAGCGAGCTCTGTGTGTCAAAAAGATTGAGATAACTTGATATAGAAAGTACATAAACAGTTAAACACTATGTACAAAAATATGTGAACAAATACACGTATATCTTGAGTATATTTTAAAATAAAATTCGTTCAATATATTGAAAACACTGAAGTGTTTTGTTTAGATAGGAGTTTGAGCTTTTTACTCACACCAATTTCATAATTTTTTCTTTAAATGAAAGACAACCTTAGATGTGCCATCACGTGCTTGTTTACAATATACACTCACACTATAATAGTTGACCGTTCTCCTTTTGGACACGCGAATTGCAATCGATCTATCGAAAGCAGTCGTCGTGTCTTCTGGAATGAGAGATTATTGTTCGTGAAGTGAAGATAGCGAGTTTTTAATTTATTTTTTATTTTATTTTATTTATTTTACGTCAACAAACAGTTAAAACTGCGTATGACGTGATATGGGGAGAAGTGAATTGTGCGCACATTTTCAAAATTCTGTGATCTCTACACTAAGTCATATACTACTTGAATTTTGAATAATAAACTAAAAAAGCTCCCATGTAATAAAATATATTTTTAAGGATAAATAAGCAATACATTTTGGGCTCTTATTCATGTTGTCCTTCGGAATAATACTTCCTGCCGCGACAACAATTTCGAAGATCAATGAATACTTACTTGACTTTGCATGTGAGTGTATATAAATTCAATAACAAGCAACGTATGACATATGTCAGACGTTCCTAGTTATTGAATTTATTAATTTGTCTTGTTATTAATGTTATTAATTTAATTGTCTCTCTTTAAAATAAATCAATTACATACTTCAATTATAGGGAATAGAAGAATTTCCAACTACAGGCAACCATAACATCAATGTAGTATATGCATGTGCAATTACATTTTCAGGAACACATTTAACTCTTGTGTTCACAGTGAAAAGTGATTATGTGGATCCAGAATTTGTAAACCTGTCATGTTATTGATTTTGGAGAATAAGAACTGAAAGATATTTGTATAGTGCATATACCGGGTGTTCCATTTAAAATTTGTTTTGAGAATATCTCGGAAAGTGCGCATCGGTAAATGAAAGTTCCTTTAATCGACGGGGGCCATCCAATGGCACCAAACTCACCCCCCCCACACCCATATCCCCAGCGGGTGGGGTGGGAAAAATAAAGAAGTTAAATAGGAACCTCCATGTTTTATTGCAGATTTAGATTCTTCAGAAAAAAGTTACTTTTGTATTTCACACTTTTTTTCGACAAAGATGGCGCTATGATCAACAAAAATCAAAATGTACAAAAAACGTTAAAAAATGAGTTTTTCTCAAAAATTTTACATTGAATCGAAATACTAAAAACAAATTAATTCAATAATTTAAAAGATCAATGATACCAAACGCCGCAGTGAGGTCGTGTGTCGTGTGAAAGGCAAAGGAAGTCGCCTAGAAAAACTGTGGTGTGAGAGAGGCGATGGTGCTCACCTATACAAACACCTCGTTGGTGGCTCACCTAAAACAAGCACCCCGATGATAAGAGGCCAGGGGATTCACCTAAAGAAGCACTCCGAGGGAACAGAACTAATATGTTCACGTAGTTGTTTCTGGATCACAGTCAATTTCTGATAACCACACTGCGACGTTTGGTATCATTGAATGGCTTCTTGGAATGTATTTTTTTAAAACTTTTTTCCGATTTGTTGTGTAATTGTCGAGCAAAATCTTCAATGTTTTTAGCTGATTTTGATTTTCGTTGATTACATGACAATCTATCAAGAAACGAACATTTTAAAATACAGATGTTGCCTATTTTGTCCGCCAAAAATCCGAATCTGCAAAAAAAAGTGGGGGTTCCTATTTACCTTTTTAATTTTTCCCACCTCCACCAGCGGGGGTGGGGATGGCTGTTTGAGTATATCATTGGATGGTCCGCGTCGTTTCAAACAACTTCCATTACTCACTTTTCTTGATCTGATGGCCACGTTTCGAGATATTCCCAAAACCAATTCTAAACGGAACACTCTGAATAGAGCATATATTTGTACAGTTATGTTGTAACGTTTACACAGTGCTTCCGGTTTTGCGATGTAATCGATTGACTTCAGTTAGTTTACTTTCAATTCATGAAAAATTAGATTCCATTTTCTTTTATGCTCATCGCTCTAATACGAGTACCCATAAAATGTAGGCAATCGTAAATATTTCATACTGAGCTCCCTCATGTTCTATGTGTTATTAGCAATATAGAATTGAGAAATAAATATAATTATGTTTAATTAACAATATATGTGTTTAAAGAAGTAAACTGGTACAGTTCACTCCGGTTATTGTTAACTCAGATATAGTGAACCCTCGTTATAGTGAACTTAATTCACTGGTCCCATTTCACTTATATTACAAAGATGATTCGATTATTGTGAACCTGTACATCGGCTATAGTGGCCGTACGAGATACGACATCTTGGAAATTAATTCCATATTTGAAAAAAATTTAAAGCCCCAGTGCCCCAATTTCAACATTAGGCAGCTTGCGAAAACATATGTCTTCCAAAGGTCATAAACGAAGAACTCTCCTCTGAGGTGAAGGTAGCGGACCCAGAATGGGGACCTTGCTGATGATCTTATCCCACTCAATTTCACTGCGAAAAGAAAGGACGGGTCCTGCGTGGGCTACAACTGGCGGCGGCATCGCGCGATTGCTTGCTTGATGTTCAGTGTTGGTGTCACTTGATTTTGCGCGGGACGTAGCGCGTGGCGTTCTGCGTAGGCGTCAGGCGGCTCGCGACTGTCGCAGCCTGGCGATTCCCGCGTTTCATTAGCCGCTTGCGCCATCCTCCTACAGAAAGAACCTCGTATGCTCTTAGGCGAGTAAATGGTCCTTCGGAGAGGGGGTACCGGGAGAGGTGGCTCAGTGCATCAACTCATGTCACTGCAGCGCCTCTGACCGGGAAGTCCTAGGTCCGAGTCCCGACGGCGGCAGGGCTTTCTACACTAGCTTGTCAGCTAGGTCGAATTCAGTCGCTGTCTGGAGGAGAATTCTAGCGGCCGGCTGCTCTTATCGGTAGTTTTCCGTAGTTTCTCCGATCAACACCTGTCGAATGCCGGAGCAGCACCCTACTAAACGGGCCACGGACCGCGATCTTTCCTTCCTTTATTGTTCCTCCCCCTTCCTTGTCCTATCCTCACCTCTTACACACACACTAATATGCATTATACACATGCCGGGAGGCTGGTAAGGGGCTTAGAGCTTGTCTCAGCTGAGGCGGTGCCCCGCTGGTGGGAGATACCTGGTAGTGGGGAAAACCTCGCTAGTCGACTGTGTAGCTCCGGATCTCACCATCCAGCAGGGGAAGATGACTGTCACCTCCCGATGAAAAAACACGCACTACACTTACGGGACTAATGACCTCCGTAGTTGACGCGTCCTCAATCACTAACAATCAATCAAAAAGTGGGACGTTCAGGAGAGTGGAGCGATCACTTTCAATAAGGGCTTGCGCCGTCCCGTTGCAGAAAGGATCTCGCATGTTATTAGGCGAGGAAAGGGGCCTTTGGGGAGGGGAACGGAGTTCTAGCAGTGCAAGAGGCATTCAAGGGTGGCAAGACTGCATGACGAGACTTGCACACTGAGGACCAAGCAGAATCAAGTATGGAAAAAGCAAGAATTCTGGAGAAAGATCGCGAGAAATTACTAATGAAAAAGTACGAAGCAAACAATTGAAAATAATTGATTTTTAAAGGACAAATCAAGATACTGAAATTTTCATTTTGTGCCATTAATGTATTTTACTACATCTCTATATTAATAAAGAAAAATTGTTATGGAGAAATCCTATTTAATTTTGACATTCTTGGATGTAGTGAACCAAAACGGTCAGTCCCCAGTTCACTATAACCGGAGTTAACTGTATCTTTTTCACGTCAAATCTTTTCTTTAGAAAATGTTTTATCCATTTTTACTACTTCCTTGTATAATTATCTCATTAGATAGCGCCAGCATGTTGCATATTGATAGGTATACAAATATAACTTCATTACAGTATAGTGATTCACTTCATTCAGAAGTTGGAAAATTAAGAATTCAGACGTTTATATCATACTATTAAGTGTTTCCTTGGATTGTCTATATTACTGTGCTGAGACAACACGTGAGATGACGCTCAATCGCGCACGCTCTCCCTTATTCCCAAACTTCAGAATACTGTTTGGGGCAATAGGCATTTGAAGCTAATAAGAAATTAAAACACGCTGAACTGTGATGACTTTTCTTTAATAAATTGGACCAGTTACTACGAACAGTTCTATGCAAAAATTCTATTTTAATAGTTATCGTTAATCGTAGAAATGTATTTTCTGAAACTCAATATGTTGATATTGATTAACTTTGATGAAGTTTATTATATTCACTCGTGTCGTCAAATACAGTGCGACTATTTTCTTAGTGAGCCGCAATCGTGGAAAATTCCGCTCGGCCGACGGGCCCTCAGCGCCGCGCGCGTTTCAAGGTCTCGCCCTGCAGTAGCTCTTTGCTCTTGCTGAAAGTCGGCCTGCGAGGGCATGTGTGGGGATTCGTCGCGCGATGGGTTGCGGTCTTTCAGAAATCCCCAAAACAGAAATCGCACGGGGCCAGATTAGGGGAGCGTGCAGGTTGATAATTCTTCTCTATAAACGATATTTAAACACTTAGAGAAACTGAAGCAGTGTGTTCGATTGCGGAGTCCTCTTGAAAATGACCGTAATGGCGCTCATTTGTCAACATATTGAAGAAGGGCTCCGGGATACGATACACATAACGGTTTGACACATTAAACGCATGTGTCATACATTCACTCTTCCTGTTTGAGAGTGAACTTGGAGCGAGCCCTCACAAAGTGACTATTCAACAAGAGTGAAACGCAAGTCTTTTGCAGGTAGAGACCTTGAGTAGCGTTCCCCGGCGAGCGATGGTCCGTCGACCGAGCAGAATTTTCCACGATCGCGACACACTAAGAAAATAGTCGGCCTGTACTATTAGTCTAGCACACGTAAGGGCACCACGGCAGAGCACTGACCTTGCAGCGTCCTTCCACGCGGGTGCCTGTGGGATGTGAGCATCTGCGGGGCGTAGTGCGCCTCCACGTATAGCACGCCCTGCTCCACTTTGTCCTCGCAGAATTCGTACGCGATTCGCTCCAGCGCCACCAAGTCGCCCCTGAAGTATTCCGAGTGGTGAATGGTTACTAAATGTCCAATACATACACTCGACATTGGGGTAAAGCATTAAGTAACGTAAATGATTGAATATATATTCGAAAAGGTGACAAAATATTCAATAAGCATTATTATTCGAGGGTTGAGGCAGAAGTCAGGGCAACTTCTTTTCTAAAAGCAACACGTTATCGGATCACATAATATTATTCGTCGCGTGAAATAAATTCTGTACAAACGTGTGTTCATAACAACAGATTGCTTTGTGCCTCCATTAGCGCTGAGAGCAAGTGTGAAATCAGTTGTCTGACTAGCGCCGTGCGAGATGAATATACCCCTTTAGAGTAGCTCTCATACACCAAGATGGCGCATAAGAAAGTCAAAGGAATTTAAAGGATCAGCCGCCGGAAGCACCGGCCTACGCGAGGTGAAAATGTTTCAATGGTTCACATTTTGGGTCAGTTTAGGTAGATTTTATTTCAATGTAAACTTTTAGAACAATTCACATAAGTAGGGATACCAGGCAAGAAAGCAAGTCATTTTTAAAGCTTTAGGGACCATTACCAACACCACTTACGCAATAGCTTGTAGATAGGTGGGGACGGGCTCCAGAAACTGGAGAAGATTCATAGGTTCCCGCACGATGAGAGCGTCCCGCACGGCTCGGACCGACCCGTCCCCCGGCAGGCTCAGTCGCTTGGACCTGCCACAGTGACACTGGAAGAACTCCGGTCCACCAATGCCAGGATTAAGAGCAGAATGCGAACAGACATTTGGAAAAGAACAATTCAAAATATCAAACCAAGCTAGCAGAACGGAATTTCAATTTATATTAATGTAAACTGAATTAAGACCGACAATTCTATAAATATATGCGGCATAATTCGGAGTAGTTTTTTTATATCAGTGGCCGGTCTGTGGAAAGTTGCTCCCGCGTATTGTGAGGCAAAATAATGAACGTTTAAAGTAGAGGAGAAGGTAGAAAGAAGAATTTAAGCGATGATTGGGTTTCCATTATTAATTAATACCTTATAAAATATTATTGGTATTTATTTATTTATTTATTTCTCTAATGGAGCTATTAGCGGGGAGAATGCCCTTAGGCAATTGTTCCACACCCGTGTTTTCGAGCCAGGCTTCCTTGGGAGCCTAGCCCCGCCGCAGGCCTGGGAACCTTTCTCGAGTAGGCGCACCTCGCGGGCGATCCTCTAAATGCGCCTGGGAAATGAATATTTGACTCTCATTTTCTCCTCTAGATGGGTCTAGTTAAATATCTGGTACTGTCTGGTTGGGAGAAAGTGAAAAACGTTAGGGCGGGATGATGTCGGACGGATATATTTTAACCAGGGTTCTTTTACGTGCCACAAGCGTGATATTCTCCCTCTCCGAGTACCCCAGGGTAAAATGTTTTAAAGACGTATAATGAGAGTGAGGACTAACGAATCGGAGCACCTAAGTAGTGGTTGCCTCGATCCTCGAGAGAGTCAAGGGAGAATACATGTACTCCTTTGCATTGAGGGCTTCCTCACTTCATGAGCTCCCAGATGGTCTCGTGGTGCACGGAGCCCTCGAGGTGCACAGTTTTCATATGATTTGATAAAAATATTAACTCGGGGGCTAGGTCAATCGCCCCAGCTACCCCTCTCTGGGCGCTCTTAGGATAAAGTTTTTAAAGGCATGTAATGAGAGTGAGGACTAATGAATCGGAGCACCTAGGCAGTGGACCCCGGTTTCCTGGGGAAAGTGAAGAGGGGGCACATGTACTCGCTCACTTCATGAGCTCCCAGATGGTCTCGTGGCGCACGGAGCCCTCGAGGTGCACAGTTTTCATATGCTTTATAAAAATGCCGCGGCCCGCCGCGATGCAGCGCCGCCCGGGGAACATGGGGAAGAGCGCGTTGCTGCGCGGCCCCTGCGCGCGCTGCAGCACGCGCGACAGCGACGCCGTCGAGTCGCAGCCCGGCACGTACAGCGAGCGCGGCGGCAGCGGCAGGCTCCTGCGCCTGCCATGTTGCCACACATCACTACATGTTACTCTGCGACATGCGAGATGAGCGGCAACGTTGAACGCGGGCTGAGAAAGTAAACAAATCCTCACACAAGCTGATTGCTTCAGAGCAGGTCACATGGCGAGGGAAGTGTCAGAGTCTCGCTTATACGCTGCCCGTACTGTAGTCAGGGGCAGCCATGGGCAATGTCCAAATCTCTTACTGTTGGTATACTTTCTGGCATCGTTGTATACACGAGGTTCTCAGCGCAACAAGCATTGGGATTGGTAAATACCTGTAGTAGCCCCGCCCTCTTTTCCACTTGTAGAGTCCCTTGTAAAAAATAGAATACGCACAGGAAAATAAAAGTAAAAATATAAATAACAATAACTACGAAGGTCTTAATCTTATGTATCTTAATCCCGCTATATCATATTTCATGTGAAGAGCCCAAATGCATTCAGGGTGACTTTGACTACCTATTGCTCTCTTGTGGCGACTCTTGTGTCTTTACTAAAATACAAGGGCCAAAACTTAACGTATATGAATATAAAACGAACAGACACATAAACACTTGACTAATCAATATTTATTTATTTGTAAAAGATATAATTTCTTCCTAATTTTCGTGGTGCAATCCCATATACTACAATTCCCTGGCAGGGCAAAAATATAGTTGTATCTTTCCCATAAAACCGTTTTAGTTTCTGTAGCTGGGTGGCGAATAAAAGCTCAGGATGGTGAAGTTTGCTAGTTACGACGAAGAGAATGCGTCATGTTCGCTACACGTCCCCAAGCGCCCAAATTATTCAGGCCCAGGCATGGTCGTTAGCAGGCTAACTCGGACAATCAACCTCAAAAGCTAAATACTTACATAGATACGTATATTTTCTTACGAACACTACACACTTGAAGGTATAAAAATTTCAAATATAAATTTATTTTTGGGTAATTTATTTATTATTATCGCTTCAAAGCTTCCCATAAAAGTGAGGCTTGTCATGACTTTTGAGACTGGCAATCGAACTTTAGTTTACCAACAGGTTTAGTTTATTTGAAGTCGTGGATATATGAAACTAAGAAAGCAGATCAATTCACATAAACTTGTACATTGCCAAAAAAATGTACCTCATTTCGTCAGCAAATTCTTGAGAACCTCTGTAGGGAAGGCGAGAAAGATCTGAAACAAAATTCGAAAAATGTTGTCAAAACAGGACTTTGGGGAGCACATTTTTAACAAATTGAAGAATTTCAAACTGCGGAACTTCAGAAATTATTCGAACATTTTGAAGTTGATTTTCCATAAATTCTTGTGGTGTTATCACAAAAATCCAAGTCACGAATACAATAGAAAGATTTGTAAAACTTAACAGTCAGTTGATAAAGGCAGACGGGCACACCTGGCATTCGATTAGCAAAACAATGTTCTCTCTCTCTCTCTCTCTCTCTCTCTCTCTCTCTCTCTCTCTCGCTTTCTCTCTCTTTCTCAAATAAAAAGGAAAGACGGGAATTTTTATTTACTTCCTAACAGAAATGTTATTACCTCATAGGTACCGGGATTTGTTTTTTAGATTACTTACATTTCCAGATATTTTAATGAACAGTATAAAAATACTTGTTCTTCATGATTACAATATTCCCTTTCAATGGACAAGATTCATTAGATTTCAATAATTTATTTCTTTAACTAGTGGTGCTACAACACATACTTTTTAGCGTTATTGGATAAAACTACGTAATATTAAAATATTGCGTTTTTCTGCGCTACTAACACCTCAGCTATTATTTGATAACGTCCAATTCAACCACGAAGGGAGCAACGCACTGTTTCCCGCGCAGCGTTATTAAAATTATGTGCATTCTCTTGGCAAATAATATTAATTTAGTAATTAGAATATATGAAATTGACATCAAAATAATTACAAACGTTGTGACTGTTTACTCGTGAGTTTTCTTTTGGCGTAAGATAACAGTTTCGATAGCATTTCATTTCATCTGCGACTTCTAGCATCCACACGTCGGATACGATGAACACATTTCGATGTGGGGAAAGAATGAGGATCAAAAATGGACGACGAAAGGTTTGGTGATGGGAAATTAATTTCATGCGGAGTCGGGAGAGAAATATTATTCGCTTAATTATTATGAAAAAAATCATAAGTCCTTATTCTCTCTCATGTTTCTGTATCAAAAAGAGAAAAATAAACAACAGGCATAGAGAAATAAGAACATGAAAAAAATGAAGTCAGTATACTGCTTCGAGCAGCTTAGAGAACAATGATTGGTTAATTTGAATTATTTGAATTTAAGGGGACAGTCATTGGAATCGTCAGGGACAGCTCAAGTCGTTGGTCCATAATTTGGTGAATAATTTTCGTTTTAAATTTGGGCAATTTTGTTTCTTTGGAGAGGTTATTTGGGCAAATTCCGTAGTAGTGGTGGGAAAAGAGTTCGCAACACATCTGGGTTTACAATACTGAGTTTAAGAGTTATTGGAAAGCAATCAATTTGATGGTTATTGGGCGTTGAAGATAAACCGATCAATATAACAATTTCTAGAGGACGAATATTGTCGAAATTTTCACATATACTTTACATCATAAATACATTTAAAGCCAAGTAATACCATTGACTTACTGTTCATTTGAATAAAGATAACATTATTTGATTATGTTATATCCGTCAAAATGACGGCGTCGGTCGTGCTAGTGTTAAGTTATTTATTACCGCCTTTTTATATTTTGGCATCGCCTCAAACAAAGCGCAGGAAAATATAACTGCAAGATAGTATGTTTTTCATATCGTCTACGGTGAATTCGCCCCAAAAAATACTTTAAATGAAAGTAAAATTTCTGTTTTTCAAGACGATAAGAAACAATTTGACCCTTACAGGCCCTATTTTTTAATAAAAGGACTTCAAATTAGCATAAGCTCTTATGGAAAAACATTCGTGGGCATAGTTTTCTTTAAGTTTTTGAAGAAGTGATACGGTTAATGTACTTTAACTTTAATTCAATACGCAGTAAATTTTCTTAGAGAACAGATGATATTAAATGGTATATAACATGCCTCACCGGGCATTCTGAGAAGTAATTTATAAAGCACTGCTGCAAATTTCATTGCAAACGGTAGTACTGGCGGTCGTCGCCCCAGGAGAGGCCATGTTAAGCTAGCACAACCACCATAGCACAATCACATCAAACCATATAGAATATTTAGTACTCATTTATTACTAACTTATTACTCAAAAATTAAATTTATTACTCCTCCCGTTTCTGAAATAAAGGTGGTTGTGCTAGCATGACAGTCACGCTAGCACAACCCAATTCAAAAAATGAGCTCAATCGATCAAAACTAATATGAATGTTTAGAGTATATTTATTACTAATTTATTACTCTAAAATGAAATTTATTACTCATGCGGTTTGTGGGTTACTATACTTGCTTGTGGGTTACTATACTCTATAAATTAAGTCATGTATATCGTCCGTTTTTTGATAAGTGTGTCGTTTTATAAAATTATTTATTTCGTAAACAACAGGAGTAATACATTTCTAATTAGTTTTCTATTGCAGAGTGATACCTCTATTAAATATGTTTATGGTTTAATGCGATTGTGCTCGTTGGTTCTCTCTATTTGTGAATTTGAATATCCTGCATGTTTTGACCATTACGATGAATTTTATACAATATTTATTTCATGCGATTGCACGTTTATATTTTGTTCCATTGATTCAAAAACTAGAAGGAAATGTCTTATTTTGTACTCAATTGGTTTTATTTGCTTGTGGGTTACTACACTGTATAAATTACTTCATGTATATCGTGCGTTTTTTGATATGTAGATCGTTCTATAAAATTATTTATTTCGTAAACAACAGGAGTAATAAATTTCTACAGGAGTGATACCTCTGTTAAATTTTTTTCTAAAAACAACAGGAGTGATACCTCTGTTAAATATGATTTTGGTTTAATGCGATTGTGCTCGTTGGTTCTCTCTATTTTTGAATTTGAATCTCTTGCATTTTTTGACCATTACGATGGAGTTTGTACAGTATTTATTTAATGCGTTTGCACGTTAATTTTTGTTCCCAGGTTTCAAAAACTACAAGTAAATGTCTAATTTTGTACTGAATAGGTTTTATTTGCTTGTGGGTTACTATACTCTATAAATTACTTCATGTATATCGTGCGTTTTTTGATAAGTATGTCGTTCTATAAAAGTATTGATTTCGTAAACAACAGGAGTAATACATTTCTAATTAGTTTTAAATAACTGTGTGATACCTCTGTTAATTGTGTTTTTGGTTTAATGCTATTGTGTTCGTTGGTTTTCTCTATTTTTTAATTTGAATCTCTTGCATGTTTTGACAATTACGATTCAGTTTATAAAATATTTCTTAAATTCGTTTTTACATTCAAAATTAGTTTCTTGATGTTAAAAATTAGAACTGAATGTGTACTATTGATTGTATATGTATTTTTGCAATAGGCTTTAATGTTTTGAGGTCGTTGGTACTCTTCTGTAATATGGGCGAAAGTCGTGCGGGTTGCATAACTAATTGTGTTTGACAATTTTTTATTTTTTTTCGTAAACCGCATGAGTAATAAATTTCATTTTAGAGTAATAAATTAGTAATAAATATACTCTAAACATTCATATTAGTTTTGATCGATTGAGCTCATTTTTTGAATTGGGTTGTGCTAACGTGGCTGTCATCCCAGGAGATACACTGCCACAACCTGGACCATATAAAACCACTGTATCTCATCACCGCCACCATCTCGACGATCGACAACGTTTGTTTTATTTTCATGAATCTGAAACATCAGCAAGTCAGAATTATTGCTGCCTGCGATGAAGCTCAAGGGATGCATAGTGATGACTTTCTGATATGTAGAGCAGCAAACTCATACGATCCTTATGTTCTGCAGCAGCAATCTTCCTTTCAGTCGGATACAGTTTCATTGTACTCTAATTAATTTTGAAAATATATGACACTACATTTAATTGCTCACTGAACTTTTCTTTTTGTGGCCCTCCTACACTTTTTACATCAACTTCCACTTCAACCGACGAGGCAACCGTGGAATAATGAGACTTAAATATTGGATTACTTCAGGTTTCTTTCTTTCTGCGTACAATTTTTTTAACAAAACACCTTCTGTCCAATCTGTTATTCTGTTTTCTAATAATGCAAGCTGTAGAAGCTTGAAAGTCTATAAAATCCTCTCTCTCCGTCTTTTCTACTTGCAACTTACTTTTACCTTTTTATTACAAGGGTGTACCAATCTTCAGGGATAAAATAAGTCTGTTTTTCTTATATTCTTGTCAATCACATGTACCCTTTCCGTCACAAAAATTTACCGGCAAAATTCTATGTTCCCAATCGCGCCGACAAACTTGTACACCCCGCGGCAGGGGCAGGGACGCGTTGACCAATCGCTAGAAGGTAGAACCACACTTGTCTGCGATTGGTGCAACATCCCAAGGGGCAGAAAGAACGCTGTCTCAGGGGGAGGGGGCTTGTTCGTTTACATACGAGACGGAAATATCGTCATATTTCCCTGCCGAAGGAGAGATTTTGCCTGCGCGTACGCCACGACGAAAAAATATTTCTAAGCGAGTTTTCGGTCCAGAATTATTGTCCATTATTGTCCAGTAAATATTTCTCATTTTAGCAACAATTATTCTAACTTTTAGTTATCGATTTGTAACTCCTGTCAAACTGCTATTTTGAGATGTAAATTTCTGGCGAACAGATTTTTTGTTACAAAATTGAATATCGCTAGCTGATTTCCTAAGTATCAATGCGAATTTTAAAATATTTGTTCTTTATAAATTCAGTAAAATTGCACTTTTTTTAAAATTCTAACGTTAACCAACAGAAATTCACTAGGGAACCTCCGCCATTCAGATTAGACAGTAACAAATTTGCAACAATTGCAAATTTATAAACAATTTCCAAATTTTGCAAATCTAAAGGGGGGAGAGTCTCCCGATGTCCTAGAACCAAAAACCGCGAATTAACCATTTTGCAACAATTTATTATTTTATAAACAAATTCGAAATATACGTTAGAACCGCCGGTAAGGCTCCGCAAATTGTGCCTGAAATGAACATCTCAAAATAGCAGTTTGACAGGAGTTACAAATCGATAACTAAAAGTTAGAATAATTGTTGCTAAAATGATAAATATTTACAGGTCTATGTACAATAATTCTGGACGGAAAACCTCGCTTAGAAATTTTTTGATGTTTTCTAAATTTTTCGGTTTCCTAATTGGAGAACCGAAATATTAATTCAAGAATATTAAAGAAGAGTCAAATCTCGCCCTAAATGGCATTTGAAAATCATTGAAAAACTTAGAGGAGTTTTTAAGAAAATGACATTTAAGCATGACTGTAAATGCAAAAATTGAAACTCTTTTCACAGGAATCTATCGAGTTTTCGAAAAACTTCATTTGAAATCATTTGAAGCACATTCACTCACAAATGAAATAATGTATACAAAGTGCTGGATATGTGCATATTTTACAACGTGAGAGATAATTAAAAAAATTATATTGGTGTAATTTTTGAAACAACAAAAAAATACACCAAAATTAACTTTGTTCCGCAATTAGCACTAACGGCATTCGAGCGTTTCTGGAAATACGGAATTTTGAGCTCATTTTAAAAGAAAACTGTTGAGGTTTTAATAAACTTTATATTACATTATTTAAAGGATATTTACTCATAAATACATTAATATGAACAAATTGCCGCTAATGTTAATATAAGCGACGTGAGAGAGAAGCCAAAAAATTTCTTGCGTAATTAAAAAAACAGCAATAGAATAGAGCAATATGGCGTTTATGTCATCGTATAGGGTTTGCTTGGCACTACACCTACGAAAAATTTAATAAAAACGGAGCCGTTTTTGAGGAAATCTCGGTTTTGTCATTTTTAAAAATTGCAAATAATCAACGCCCTACTGCTAAAACTACTAAAATTTTCAAAAATGTCTACTTGACCTTAATGAAAGAACTATTTATGGACAACATATTTTATTTCGAGGAAAAATCTCTGTCTTCAATTTTACAGTTGTAGGAAGACGCCGAAAAAATTCAAACTTTAGCTATTTAAAAAAATTCAGATTGACTATGAGTATCGAACATATGAATACCTCCACTTTTACCTTTCATTGATATGCATGTGGTTAGGCGGAAGAGCAGGCCTTAAGGCCTGAGCCTCGCCACAAATAAAGACAATTTTATTATTATTATTATTTTATTATTATGCACTAAAACGACGTACCCAGTCCTGGTTAGGATAGTGAACATCGTTTTTTGACTATTCCTAATTGAAACGTGACGTTTCTCACCCACGTCACGAATTCAAGTAACATTGAGGAATTTCTCGAGTCATTAGATCTACTCTCTTTTATAAAGTAGAACGGTGACGAGAAGGACGGACGGACGAACGTTTGGTTTCAATTGTTTTTTCGGTATCAAGTACCCACAGAATAGGGATTCTGGCTACACCACGCGTTAGAGATTTTTTTTTCTCTTAATTTAGCAGAAAAATCACATTTCGTAAAAGAAAGCATAAAAACAACAACAAACAAACAATGGAACAAATTACTAAAACAGCAGAACTAAAATTTCCGGTCGCTTAGAATCTCTAGCTCGCATTAGGCTAACCGATGATTGTTTGAAGAGAGGTAGCATACGTAGAGGGCTCTTCTGCGCATGCGCAGTTTCTTCCTCGTGCGTATCGTTTGCAATTTAACCGCCGCCAGTACGCAATCCATCTCGCGCAAACGCTCAAGGAAGTTCACATCTTGCTCTTCTCCCCATAGTACGTCACAGTTTTAACAGCTTTTCGTCTTAAATAAATAAAAATTAAATAGTTTTTTTTATTGGTTGATTAGTGATTCCGGGCGCGTCAACTACTGAAGTCATTAGTCCCGTAAGTATACTGCATGTTTTTATCGGAAGGTGGCGGTGATCTTCCCCCAGTGGATGGCGAGATCCGGAGCTGATCCGACGTCGAGTACCGTTTTTTTCCCCTACTAGGTATCTCCCAGTCGTGACAAGTTGTAAGTCCCTGACCGGTCTCCCGGTATGTGTGGAAGTGTAGTGCATGTTTGTGTGTGTGTGTGTGTGTGTGTGTGTGTGTGTGTGTAAGGGGAGAGGATAGCGCAAGGAATAAGAAGGAAAGATCGTGCGCGGTCGTGGCCCGTTTGTTAGGGTATTGCTCCGGCATTCATCAAGTGTTGATCGGAGAAACCTTGGAAAACTACCGATCAGAGCAGCCTCCTCCAGACAGCGACTGAATTGGACCTAGCTGAAAAGCTAGAGTCGAAAATCCTGACGTCGTCGCGATTGGAACCTAGGACCTCCCGGTCAGAGCCACCGCCCCCGATACAATGAAATAAACCGAGTAGTGGAACCCAAGTGAGTCCGTGAGCACCTGCGGCGGCGGAGTCCGGGGCTTCGTCGCGCGGGCGGCGCGCGAACTCGAGGCTGGAGTCGGCCAGGCGCTGTTCCGACTGCGTGCGCGGCGCCGGCCGCCGCCACTCGTGCGCCGGCACCACCACCAGCGCCTGCCTGCGCCAGCGCACCAGCCACACGACTTCGTTCAACCAGAGACACTTAGGTTACATTCATTCGGAACAGCGCTCTGTTTTAGCTGCCTTCCACCGCATAATGGAGTAATTCTTTAACTTAGTCATCGTCAGTCATTGCCATTTATCTCTACGGCCAGAGGCTTGCTCATAAGTAACGTAGTTGTAGAATGTGTTATTTCGAACGAAAATACGGCAAAAATAAAGCAAACAAGAGAATCGCTACGCTTTTGAACGCAAATTTGCTTCCAAGAAGGAGAAGGCGCAAAATGTGCACCATGGAAATAGATGTTTTTTAAATTTATTTATAAAAGTGTTTATCCTGCAAATTCGCCACATCGAAACTATGAAAACAGGTGTGGCGGCACAAGGACTGACTGTCGGAATGTCGACAAGAAGATAAAACCCAACGGACGCACCTTATGTCCCCTGCAAATTGTTCGGAATTAAGGCGAAACGTTCATTTTCTTCTTACTCTCTAAATCTACTCATCAAAAATAAGTCTTGAAATAAGGTCATGTGCAAGTTTTCAAAAATATGAGTAATTTTTGTGTAAAAAAGAGGCATTGTATATAAAATATAAACTATTTTCTCAAAAATGGCTCGAAATAATTTCTTTCATTTTTTCAAAATGGCTCAGTTCCGATTTTAATTGAACTCCGCGAATTTTATAAAATAGAAATAGTTCCTAATAATCCGAGAAGTTGGTACATGCTGTTTTAACATCACTATTTTCCTTCATTTTTCAGATTTGAAGAAGCAAAACTGTTATCAAAATAGAAAAAGTTATATTAAAGATCAATTGATGTAGATGGTTCTTTAGGAGATAATGACTATAAGGTGCAGCAAGTAGTTAGAATGACTTACTTTATTATCTTGTGCTTCTCCTTCGGCTTGGCTCCGGTTTCTTCTGGAATTTCCGGAAGGATATCTGCAATTATTTGGAGAACTTGTTGGTTGTTACGAATCGAGACATAAGTTGAATTCTGGGTTCATGAATTGGAGCTGTTCGAACAATAATAAAAGTAATAAGTACTAGATCAACCCTTGCATTTGCTGAAGTTGGATACGATGCGCCAGAACCCCTCCGCCCCTGGTGCTACATGTTATCTTTAGGACGAAATTATGAAAAGACCAACCGAGTCAGGTTAACAACTAGTTCATTTGTAAATAAGTGTATCTGAAGCATTAAAGTTTCGTAAAAAATAACATTTATCATTACCAATATATGTAGATGTATATTGTAGTTCACTACTGTAGGATATATCCTTCCATCCACCTTAACTTAAACACATTAATGCAGCACAAAGTAATATTATAATTACCGATTTACTTATTTTTTGTTACATGAACTGCACACTAGGGTCTCACGGACCCCACATATTTTTTATGTCACAAAGTATTCCGAAAATTATATATGATTAAAAAATGTGTTAGTATATTTTATTTTCATTTAAGTATGCATGAAAATAAGAAAAAACACAGAAACGGAATTTGAAACGTATACAATTTATTATACGTTTAAAATATAAATATTTCTTCAGATTTTAACCGAATGTTTACAAATACTCGCTGAACTCATCAGTCAACAATGCAAATGGAACAATGTGGTTGAGGTACATGCCTGTGGCTAACGCGCAGGAAGAGGTCGGAGCAAACAAAAATGTGATGAATTCCCATTTTCACATCGGTTAATGATAATAGAAAGAATGATATTTCTACTTAATTATTTGTGTTCCGAGCAATCAGAAACTACACCCTGGGTTCCAGTAGATCCTAGCTGCACCACCCACGAATTAGCTTCTATCGTCGGCAAACTAGTGGCACAAACAGACTAAGTAGCATGAGAGCAAGCTAACGGTGTAAAACGAATTACGTAAAGCGCTATGGGACAGTCGTCAGAAATTTCTACTCGATGTGAATTTGAAATGATGTTGGGGCCCAGTAGACCCCCATGTGCAGTTCTAGGGTTAAAAATAAACGTACCTAGCTGTGCTTTTGCCAGAGAGTCCGCGGCAGGGCGCTTCGACCCGGTACCAGGATCATCCTGATTTGATGCGCCCGCTCTGAGAAACACGGCAATCAACGATACAGTCAGAAAAGATTAAGCTGTAAGCAGCGCCAGATCCCACTATCTCTACTACTTAGTTACCCTACTTATGTTGGCCTTTAATTTATTTTTTGTTTCGTAGTAATATATATATATATATATATATATATATATATATATATATATATATATATATATATATATACTGCAATACAGGTATCAGGCCTGTCACCACAATGCAATATGGTCTCGAACTGAAGTATAACTTTGGGCTTATTGCAATTTTAATGAGAATTGTCTTTTAGTATTGAGGTTGTTTTATTTGCCGTGTATGCCAAATGGGTACTCGGAACGGACGTCGCTCTTATTCCCTCCGACACGGCGCATGCGTTCACGATATTTTGCTCTTACAAATATTACGAATTCGGCTGATAATGAACTCGCAAAGATCCCACCCGATAACAGTTACCGCAACCGAATCCACATGATACGAAGACAATAAAAATTCGCGAAGATATGCCGTAATTGTGATTGGTACCAAGAGGATTAAAGGCCGTTTTTCTAGGTAAATCTTAATATATGCTGCACTTATTATATTGAATCGTTGTCAAATACGCTGCAAAGCTTAGATTACGACTTCAAAAACATTGAAGGCTTTATGAAAAGCAGGCTGCAAGGTTGGTGATAGCTGGTGATAAAAAGGTTAACATGTTGGTTTTTATAAAAGGCACCGAAAAAATTAAACTCTGGATACCTGTGATTAAAGCAAGTAACTTAATAATTTCACAAAATGCACCCTTGTGCATAAACATTTTTCAAATGCGCAGAAATCGAATTTCTGCGGTTTATTGAGCTGCGACTCGTTTTCATCTGTGAACGCTAGCGGCTAGTCTGTTAAGTCGATTTTCTCGAAAACCGATATTTCCCAATCGAGCTAGGTGATGTCGGCGGCCCCTTGAACTTGAAATCTATATTTGAATTTTGGGAGACACTTTACATGAAGCCAATGGAGCATTAAAAAAAAGACTAACGTTGTCGATTACACTCAGTTGTTCGAAAGTGTGAAGGACACGTAAGAGTGATGACGTAACGGCGTAGTAACGGCGTAGGTCTCATGTTCGGTAAAAATCCTGATTTTCGGAAATTGAAAAAATTCAAAATTTTTTCGGCGTCTTCCTACAACTTTAATTATGAAGATACAATTTTTACATTCTCTCTACCGCTACCGCAGTAGATTACAGGGGCCTTGAAACGAAAAAGTGAATAAATTAAGTAGCTACATTTAGAAAAAGAAATTCTCTAACACATGGTGTAACTAGAATTCACGTTTTGTGGATCCTTCATACCGAAAATCAATTGACGGCAAAACATCTGTCTGTCTGTAAACAACACAACCGGTTACACCGTTCAGCTGATTTCCTCCAAAATTAATATTCCCCAATCGATCTGGCTGATATCGCGCTTTCTTGAATTTAAAACCGTTATTTTAATTTTGGAGGTACTGGACATGAAGCCTCTGGGACATTTTCAAAAGAATGCCTTCAACATTTTTGATTACATTTTGTTGTTTGATAGTGTAAATAACGTTTAAGAGAATGGTGCAGGTTTGATTTTTGTTGAAAACTATAAGTTTTCGAAAATTGCAAAAATTCAATCTTTTGCGTCTTCCTACAACTAAAATATTGGAGATAGATATTTTTACCTTAATAAAATATGTTCCTTAAAGACAGATTTTGAAATAAGGGCATGTATAATTTTTCGAAAATTTGAGTATTTTTTGCATAATTTTGCCTGAAATATAGGTTATGTTAATTTTTGTTTAAACATTTTTTTCTCAAAAACGGTTCCATCGCTTTTGATGAAATTGTGTTGGTGGATAGTCTGAACAACGTTTAAGAGAATGGTGTAGGTCTCATGTTGGTTGAAAACTAATATTTCAAAAATTGAAAAAAATTAAAAACTTTTCCAGTTTCTTCCTATAACTAAAATTATGAAGATAAGATTTTTTCCTTAACCACATGTGAGAGATTTTCTTAATATATTTAGCAACTGGATTGATCCACTTTATCGTAACAAGGGTTATCGCAATAAGAGTTTTGGTAAAAAATTCGCCGTATTCCGGCGACTACAATACTTTCTCTTCTTACGTTAGTAAGTGCGAGAAAGTAAAAACTCATCGGATATGTTCCTGAATACACTGCGTGCCTTATGAGTTCAGTGATAGTAATATAATTTGAAGAATTCTTAACGACCAATTGATGAAATATTGGAAGGCAGGTTAACGGGGCTAGTTCATAAGTAAACACGAACTATAAGTTAGTTGTTTGCCGACGTTTCGGAAAATTTATTTCCATCCTTTCCATTAATGTTGTGAGCCTTGAAGGTGGAAATAAATTTTCCGAAACGTCGGCAAACAACTAACTTAGAGTTGGTGTTTACTTATGACCAAGCCCCGCTAACTTGCTTTCCAATGTAATACAATTTCATGTAAAGTTTTGAATAAAAAATATATTGCTTGAAACTATTTAATTTTCGCTCCAAATGTTCTACGAATTCAAAAGAGTTTTACAGAAAATAGTGACTGAGATGTATCAATTCGGAGAGAAATTGTGGTATAAATAGTAATACATAACCATTACTAAAGGCGAGAAAGTACGGGCTTTTTTAGCACCACTAGTTTCTAAATCAGTCATCCTACCTAACACAAATTTGCTTCTTCCTGAACGATAAATCTCCTGCTGAAGGATGCGCTGATAAGCAATAAGGGTTCGAACATAGTGGAGAAAGGACTATCATTCCTACTTTTCAGTTTTTTTATTTAACATTTGAACACGAAATATTTGGGATTTTTTTGTTCTATTGTTTATAAAAAGACTGAGTTCTGTTTTTTATGTAAACATAGCGGAAATGTACTCAACAATTTCAGGTAGCTTCAACAATTTTTAAAATATTTCAATTTTGGTTTTTCACTATAATATCATTGTTTCTAAGAACATTTTAAATGGGTATTTGATAACATTTAAAATACACGAGAGGAGCATGTTTAATTCTTTGATTACACATTTACATTAATTTTCAGTTGAAAATTTAAAAACGGAAAGTAATCTTCATCGAATCAAATTTCTCGGGATCTTGAAGCATTTATTTCTAGTACGCTGTCGTTACCAGATATTAACTCCATATTTATTAACATATTGCAGTTTTTGAAAGGGGAACCTCGAATTCCTCATAGTGTCATATCACAAATATTCACCAAATATGCGTGAAGGCTGAGAACAAACGTTTTGTATTGAATGAAGCGACTTAGCACAAGCCGCTTTTGAGCCTCTGCGCATGCGCAGTTCGATTGATTGATTGATTGATTTATTCATGTTTCCGGGCGCGTCAACTGCTCTGGTCATTAGTCCCGTTAGTGTAGTGCATGTTTTTTTCTCGAGAGATAGCCCCGCTGGATGGTGAAATCCGGCGCCGACCTACCGTCGGCTAGTGGGGTTACCCCTAACCAGGACTCTCCCACCAGCGGGGCACCGCCCCAGCCGGGACAAGCTCTAAGCTCCCGACCGGTCTCCCGAGATATGTGGTAGTGTAGTGCATGTTAGTGTAAGTGTGTGTGTAAGGGGAGAGGATAGGACAAGGAAGAGGAAGGACAGATCGCGCGCGGTCCGTGGCCCGTTTGGTAGGGTACTGCTCCGGCATTCGCCTGGTGTTGATCGGAGAAACCACGGAAAACTACCGATAAGAGCAGCCGGCCGCTAGAATTCTCCTCCAGACAGCGACTGAATTCGACCTAGCTGAAAAGCTAGTGTCGAAAATCCTGCCGCCGTCAGGACTCGAACCTAGGACCTCCCGGTCAGAGGCGCTGCAGTGACATCAGTTGATGCACTGAGCTACCGCTCCCGTTGCGCAGTTCGAGGTGCGCATGCGCAGTTGGAGGTGCGCGTACGCAAACGCTCAAATATGACGTACGTTACAGTTCTTTACACTGGAGCAAATCTCAAGAATTTTTTCTTAGAGAGACTTCGATTAATTTCAATCCATTGAAGACAGGGAGTTTTTGCACGCTCGAACGATAAAGCAATCTAAAGCACTATTGATCTTGTGCGCATGCGAAGTTTTAGTTTAGTTTGTGCAAGTGCGCGTGCGCAGAATATCAAGACTGCAGTCGATTGCTGCCCGCTAAGGCGTGCAAAATCTCCCTAATATCCCGCGATTTCGATCCATTGACTGTTTAAATATTCCGTGTAAATGATGATTCACTTGTACCACACGTTCACCAAACATGAATAGGTTTACTGTTGATAAGTGAAACAGGTCCAGTGACACCATAAACCTAAAATTAACCTAGATTTACGAGATTAACCTAGTAAATCAATCTCTTTCACGTCAGATGCGACATTGATGTCCGTGTTTTCAAAAAATCTGTTTTTGTAAAATCATCGATGCATTAACATCGATTTTTTAAGTCGATGATTTTAAGTTAAGATGTTTTTTTCTGGTCAATATTTTTTAAATAATAACAAAATTCGACAATAATTTTCAAATATTCATCATTTGAATATTTTTCATTCAAAAGTGATCAAGAATGAAAAATAAAATGGATTTTTCTTCAATGAAAAAGCCTATCTTATTCTTTTGAATTATTGAAACAGATAATCTTTGTTTTTTCAATTATGTTTATGATTTTTGACTGTTGTTTTCAGTTAAATCTCAATTAAAAATTAATAAATGAGACCATTAAACGTCCTCTGCGTGAACTTCAATAATTACTACTCCCTACGTTTTATGAATATCGATGGTTTAATTTTGAGCATCGATGTTTTGTCGGCGATGGCAAATTCCTACTCTGTACTACACAGTAGTTTGCGTGGAAGTAACAAGAAACCTGAAATGAGCTGGTTTTCCCCCTCATCTCCTTTTCAGTTTTGCATTTCATGTGTTGGCACAGCCAAACAGGATGGCCGAGTTGGCGATGAGCGTGTACCGACTAACGATTCGGTCCAAAGGGTCGCGGATTCGAGTCCCGCCTTGCGCATGGTTGTTTATGTCTTGTCTATGATGTATGTGTTGTCACGGAGGGCCTGGCGTTCTGCTGACCCCAGATCAGAGGAGTCCGCAGGTGTGTAGGTGTCTAATGTATTGTCGAATATGCGTCCCATCGGGATGTACAGGGTAACGGCTAGAGAAAAGCCCTAGAAAACTAGTGGTGCTAAAGCAGCACATACTTTCTCACCCGTATTGTCTCGCAAAATTACGCGAAAATTTTCAAAAAATTGTGTATGACCTTTATTGTATATGACTCTTGTATTTAGACTATTGTATTGCTTATTGTAGTATTTAGACTCGTATTATTATGGTATTGGAGTATTTAGACTTTGTTGTAGACTCTTTATTGTATATGAGACTTTAAGGAACAGATTTCATTGAGAGAAAAAATCTTTATCTTCATAATTTTACTTGTAGGGAGACGCCAAAAAAAATTTCGAATTTTTACAATTTTCCAAAAGGCAAAGTTTCAACGAGCATGAGACCTGCACTATTCTCTTAAAAGTCATTAGCACGTTCCAGCAACAAAATTTAATAAAAAACGATAGAGAGATTTTTTAAATTTTGAAAATGTCCAACGAGCAACATGTAAGGTACCCTCCCACAAAAAATACCGGTTTCAAAATCAAGGGGCCGCGACATCAGCCAGATCGATTGGGATGTATCAATTTTAGGATAACATCGGCTGAACGCTTTAGCCGCTAGCGTTGTTCACAGACAGACGGAAGATGTTTTGCCGTATTTCGATTTTTCGTTATCAAGGTCTCACAAAACATGGATTTTGGCCACAAAAAGTGATAGAGTATTTTATTTTCTTCTAAATTTAGCAACTGATCTTATCCACATTTTCGTTCATCGATTGATGAATTAGAGATTCCGGGCGAGTCAACTACTGAGGTCATTTCACGTAAGTGTAGTGCATGTTTTTCATCGGTAGATGGCGTTGATCGTCCCCCACTGGATGGCGAGATCCGGCGCCGACCTACCGTCGACTAGCGGGGTTTTCCTTTACCAGGTATCTCTCACCAGCGGGGCACCGCCCCAGCCGGGACAAGTTCCAAGTCCCCAACAGGACTCCCGGCATGTGTGATAGTGTAGTGCATGTTAGTGTAAGTGTGTGTAAGGGGTGAGGATAGGACAAGGAAAAAGAAAGATCGCGCGCGGTCCGTGGCCGTTTGTTAGGGTTCTGCTCCGGCATTCGTCTTGTGTTGATCAGAGAAACCACGGAAAACTTTCGATCAGAGCAGCCAACCGATAGAATTCTCCTGCAGATAGCGAACGAATCCGAGCTAGATGAAAACTAGTGACGAAAATCCGGCACTCGAACCTAGGACCTTCCGGTCAGAGGCACCGCAGTGACATCAGTCGATGCAGTGAGCCAACCCTCCCGGTCCCACAGTTTCCTTACCAGGGTCCTATAATAAGATTCTTTGGCGCAGCGTTACATAACTTTCTACCAGTAGCGAGAAAGCAGAGAAAGAAAAAAAATGTGATGTGGGAGGGGCCGTACTTTTTGCAGGCGCTCGAGTTGGGCGAGGGGCCGTCTTGCGGCTCCGTCGCGGAGTCGGGCGGGGGGGCCGGGGGGGCGGCGCCCTCCCTGTCCAGCGAGTGGCGCCGGCTGCCCTTCCGCATGGCGGCGCCCTTCCGCGTGGGCCACTGCGGCGACGCGCTGTCGGTTGCCGGGCGACGAGCGGCCCTCGGCCGGGGGCGCTGGGAAACGGACTGAGCGACTCACAGCTCCAGACGAATTTTAAACGTTTTATTTACTGCTTATTTGCAACTTTTTAAATTTAAACATTCAGTAAATTTGTTCTTGATGATCAACATATGGACATTAAATATTGTACAGTGTATTTCTTACACAATTGGTTTAATCGGAATGGCAAGTCGAGGATGTGATATCGTTGAAGGTTTTCACTATTAACCAGAAGATTGATGGCCAGAGCGTTTGGATGCTGGATCAGACGCACTTGGTATTGATGCTGTGTTGAATTATTATTCCGTGTACGGACGGAATGTTTAGATCATCTTGTACGGTGTTGTTAGATACGGGCCGGGTGCATTGACTATTTGACGGTGATATTTTGTTTCTAATCTATGGAGAATCTCCATATTTGATTTACCTGCAGAATCCCATAGCTGGATTCCGTAGGTCTATACTGATCGGATTGCTGCTTTGTAGAGGAGTACGTTGTATTGAAGGGACAAATTTGAACGGCAATTGATTAACCATGCAATCAGATGAAATTTTAATTTTGCTACTTTCTTTTTTGTTGTCATATAGTGTTTCCATGTTAGACATTGCTCAAGGTAAAATATTTAGTATTTGGCCAATGTTACTTGTAGGTACACTTCGTTCAGTTTCACTTTAGGGAATTGTTTTGTAGTTGGTTTTTTTATGCGTGAAAGTAATGTGTTTTGATTTTGAGGTATTTATTGATGCCTAGTTTCTTTATGTGAAGGCAATAATGTAGTTTCTTCGGCGAAAGTTACAACATTGGCGAAATCAAAGTTAGCTAGGTCACTGGTATATATTAAGCACAGAAGAGGAGCAAGAACATTTCCTTGCGGTACGCCAAATTTAATCAGATAAAATGAGGAATATTCTTCTTGGTTTTTGACTTGGAAGTAGCAGTCAAAGAGATATAATTTCAATAGAAGATAAAATTCATACGGTAAAACTGATTTTATTTTATTTGTAAGTTTATTATGCCAATCTTTATGAAATACTTGCTGTGCGTCTAGAAAAAAGCTAAACAGGAGCATTTTAATTTCCAGTATTAAACCTGCAAATGAACTAAAACTGTTAAAAACGGTTTTTGTTCGTCAGTTTGGTAAAAAAATGGACGAATCTAATATGATATATTGTAGTGGCACATAGGTTCCACCATCCTAAAAAATAATTGAAATGTTGCTATAAGATTACGCGATTCCGTCAGCCCAGTAGGCAAAGAAATTTGTCACGTGCCTTGTCCTTGCTACACCTTGCTCGCAGCCCCTTTCTCCTCCCTTTCGGCAAACTCCAGTCAAAAAAAGATCTCTTTGTTTCTGAAACACGCTAGACTCCCTCACTAGACACCCGGACGCCGAGCCGGACGCTGAGCCGGACGCCGAGCAGGGTGTCAACAAATCTTCTAAACGTCGCACTCATGCGCTGAGGCCCCACCTCACCCCTGAGACTAGGCAACAAGCGAAACACGGATGGTCGAAACATCCACCTCCTTCTTCCACACCATTTAATTAATATGGGTAACCCAAACACGCTAGGGCTGTAGCTGTGCTGCAATTGCGCAATTCACTATGAAATATACAGTATGAGATAGTGAGAGCGCACTGGAAAATAACTCAAAATACGAGGCTAAAATTGGACCAAATTAATTTAAGACCCAATAGTTTCGGCGAATCACAATGCTTGGTTTTAAACCAAGGGAGTAAGGAGTCTTACGTCGAATTTGAAGTAGAGATGAGGAGGCCCTTGGAGCAGAGACTTCCGTTCGGGCGCTTGGGCAGACACTTAGGTCAGACGACGGATGCACCAATCGCATCCCAACGAGTTTTAAATTTTTGTGGCTTCTACTGGGACCGGATTCATTGTCGGTCTCCACCGTCAGAGGCCACTTTGTCTTTACAAGTCCAGCACACATCCTTACGCCTTTAAATTCAAAATTATTATTGTGAGCACAACAAATGCTCTTACGTGACAGATTTCTGTGGTGCTCCTTTAATCGAAATAATTGTTGAACGGTACGAGAGCTGTCGCAACCTGTCGCTCTCGATAGACTGATAACAATCAAATCGTGGGAGATGACTGGCGTTACGAGTTTGGGACTCCGCAAACAAACGCCTCGCTGACGACAAGAAACTGGGTCACTGTCTTGATCCTCCCGCCTGGGCAGTATTGTGGGCCTTCCTTCGTCTGGAGACCGTCTGGCGGGTTGCCGCCGCAGCAGACGAAAGGCGTTCCCGACCACTGCCCTTTGGAAGAAGACTCCGAGGGAGGAGAAGGAAGTTGGTGACGTGTATTACGACGGGCTGCTACTCGTATTTAAGCTCATAAAGCACCGTAATTAAACCGAAAGAACTCTTGTTAACAAAAAATCATTAAGGAATTCATACTGCTAATTTCGAAGCCACGCTTTGGCTTTTCTTTTATCTTAGATTTGAAGTTTATGAAAATTTCTCATTCTAATGAGCGCAAATAAATTCTTTTTATTAACAAATTTTGTTCTTGTTTCTTTTTTTGAAACATTAAATTTTGTGTATTATCATAGTACTCACTTGTTTTCTTTCAAACTACAAATCAATTCCTTCAAAGAGGCGTCCTAAACATTCTTGAGCTTGCCGAACATGTAATAAGTTTGGATTTACTACGGAAGAAAGATTGCGCTCGATTCGTGGCCCGTTTTATTGAGCCATTGCTTCGGCATTCATCTGGTACTGATCGGAGAAACTAGGAAAAACTACTGATCTGCGTAACCGTCCGCTAGAATTCCCCTCCTGACAACGACCAGATTCGACTTACCTCTCTAGATAGAGTGGAAAATTCGCCACCGTCAGATCTAAACCCTAAGGTCCACCATGTCAGAGACGCTAATGGGAACAATTGCTCTGAGCTGTCCCATCCCGTACTTTAATCATCACTTGTGTCTTGCAATTCCATTGATAATTAAACCAATATTTATGGTAACTAATTTTCTGTATCGGTATACGATAGAGAATTATCCATTTCTCAATACGAAACTAGTGATGCTACAGAATGACTTTCTCGTACTAGTTAGTTTTCTATTTTTTTTGGTCTAGCCTAGCTCTTCCGGTAGAAGCAAAGTATTACTTTATAAATATTATAGAAGAGCAAAGGCTCCTGTAAGAAATTTTCGACCAAAAATTGGCAGACATTTTTGCGAAAATGGATTGTAAGCATTACTGTGAATGCGAAATTTGAAGCCCTTTTCACAGCAACCTATTGAATTATCGAAAAACTTTATTGGAATTCATTTGAAATACTTCCATTCACAATTGCAGAAAAAAATTACTTGAATAAAAAAACTTTAAACTTATTTTAAATTGCGTCCTTTGAGTTAAATGTGAAAACGAATAGATGATTTCGCTTTGTTTAATAAAATGTGGGAATGGAAAGTAATGCATGTAAAACGGAGTAATTTTCATGAAAATAAAAATATTATATTTAATTATTATATTTTTCTATTCATTTTCATTTTCTTGCTCACAGTATAAACAATGATAATTGGCAAAATGTGTTTCATATACGAATTAGCGGTCATTGTAGCTTGTAACCCATTGTTGTAACGCCGCACTGATAACAGAAGGGGATAATGACTGCTGCCTTTTCTTTCGCACTCATATAAACTAATAATTTTATTTACAGCTAAAATGCGCATCGTGCATCGTTGATACATTTATGTAGAACGTGACAACACTGAATTCAATGGCAGAAAGTTGTTTAAGCATTTGAATTTCAAAAGTATATTTTTCACGCTTCGTTTGTTTAAAAATTTTTCAAAAGGTAATTGAAGGGTAAGACAGAAATTGTATTACTATAATATCACAAAGCAATGAACATAAACACGAGAAAGTACATGCTGTTGTAGTACCACTAGATTTCACATCAACCTTTGTTTTTCGTTCCTTCCATACAAAAGACTGCGTTTTGAAACATTATTTCATTTTAAAATTTTGTTTTCGAAACATGTTATATATTTTTAATATATTTTTATAAAATATTAAATTCACTAGTTAAAAGAAGAGTTTAAAACATGTTACAACAAAATAAAACAATTTCCATCACTTTAAATTATTTTATTTCTACGTAAATAAATAATTGTTTACCTATCATATACTCTAAAAGAAATAAAATAACATTCCCTTCCAGAGTCAACGAACAAAGTAAAGGATCGTTTAAATATTCCGTAATGTTAAATAATTATCTTCATGGTACCGGGCATAATACATTTAAGTTCGTGTAGGGATTACTCTTTACTTCTGCGTCTTTTTATGCCCAAATTTTCGAGCAGTGTCTGCATTAGTTGTTCTTTTTGTTCCCCAGGAAGGAAACTGCTGCGTAGGGCATTGATGTTCTGAAAAAAAAACAACAACAAAATTATATCTAATAAGTTCCGGAAATACATACAATGCCTATCTTAGCAAGCATTTTCTATAATGTTAAGACATCATTTAAACTGAAACGCAAAATGAAACCTGCAGTAAAAGGAGACAACGCGATTGAATATATTAATTATTGCTTTTTATTATATTTAGTTTCACGTATTTACTGCATGGGAGTGGCTTTTAAAGTTCAAATATTTTAAAAATAAAAAAGTCGAGAAGAAATAAGTGAATTCACAAAATAAAAAATTAAGTTAGTGAATAGAAAAGAAGCATGGAAAATATTGTGAATCATTGGAAGGCATGTTAGAGTAATTCACATTGAAGTGAAACCAGGATTGATGTTATTTTGATAATTACGTTTAATTAGAACAACGATTCGCAAAACTTATCGTTGAGTGTCTCCAGGCTCAATCCAAAATGGTTACATGGAATTTTTCTGTAAATCTCCACAAATGAACAGAATTTAAAATGTATCAAACAATGCATTTTAAATTTAAATGTTTATGTTGTTATTAAAATAATTTATCATTTACTACAAGATAATCATTACCCACCGCTCGTACTATATGCGCCTCTGTGAGTCCCCATGAAGTTGCCAAGTCGTACACCTCCTGCAATGTGATGCCCGTCAGCGTTGGGTGGCTATTGTTTAACCCGAAGTTCACGCCGTCCTCTGCAAATCTATGAAAGATAATTGAAAGAACATGTATAAGTTTAAAAAATGACATTTTAACTTCCAAAGTTATAATCACTCAATCAAAGTTCCCACTTCACGGTCAGGGCATCTATTCTGTTGCATCCGCCATTTCAGAGAGGTGTTCCGAAGCGAAGTGGTGTTTGTTTTGAACCGTGATATTACGATTTTACTTTTCAGTGACATACACATTCCGTCCCATTTTAATGGGTGGTAAAGGGTTATTGCATATAGCCATTTTTTCAATGCATAACGAGTTACTTTTCACATGTTCCTTTCCTCTCTTCTTAACACGCGTTTGTTTTTATAAAACTAACCTGTATGCATTTTTTCGCAACCAAGTGTGTTGATTTATCAAAATCGAAAAAAAAAGCGTTTCCTTTTCGGCTTTCCTTTTCGGCTTTTTTTCGCATTATTTGTTACTTCGATAATTTTCGAAAATTCAGAAAGTTTGACGAAAATGAGACCTTTATAAACACACTTTGCTGTATCCGGAAAAAGAATCCAAAAACTCGAAATAATTTTTGAGAAAATATTGAAAATGACAAGTGATGTTCGATTCCCCAAAACATAAAAATATCAGTTTTAAAGACGCAGCTACTCAATGGGGCAATATCTTTGTGAAAATCTTACCTACAGTTTACCCGCTAGACTTGTTCACAGACGGACGGGCGGATATTTTGTCGTAAACCAATTTTCCAGTTGATTGATTGGTTGATTATTTTGTTTCTGCGCGCGTCAACAGAGACAGTCGTTGGTCCCGTAATTGTAGTACATGTTTTCCCTCATTAGGTGACGATCTTCTCATGCTGGTTGCTGATATCCTACACGTCGGTGGGCGAGATTTTCCCCGATCTGTTGTCTCCCACCAGCAGCGCATCACTCCTGCGAGGATAAGCTCTTAAGTTCCCGACTGGTCTCACGACATGTGAAGTAGTGTAGTGCATGTAAGTCTGTGTGTGTGTGTGTGTGTGTGTGTGTGTAAGGGGTGAGGTTAGGACAAGGAAGAGGAAGGAAAGATAGCACGCGATTCGTGGCGCGTTCGTTATGGTACTGCTCCCGCATGTTGATCGAAGAAACCACGGAAAACAACCGATTAGAGCAGCCAGCCGCTTAAATTCTCCTCCAGACAGCGGCTAAATTCGTTCTAGTTATGAAGCTGGTGATGAAAAGGCACTGCAGTGACTTTACTTTGTCTCTTCATACTACGCAAGTATTAACCTGATTAAAGTTGCACTAGCAATGTTTCCCGTACCTTGCATAGGCCTAGGTGGCTCACTGATGTCACCATATTAATGCCTGTGACCGATAGGTCCTAGGGTTCGAGTACCGGCGATGGCAGGATTTTCGACACTCGCTACATAGCTATATCAAATTCAGCTGCTATCTGGAGGAGAATTCTAGAGGCCGGCTGTTCTGATCGGTAGTTTTCCGTGATTTCTCCGATTAACACCAAGCGCATATCGTGGCAGTACCCTAACAAACGGGCCACGGACAGGGGCACGTTCCTTCCTTTTTCTTGTCTTATACTCACTCCTCACTTATTCGCATTTACACTATCACCATGTAGGGAGGCCAGCCGGGTGCTTAGAGCTCGTCCCGGCTGGGGCGGTCCCATGCTAGTGGGAGGTACCTGGTTGGGGAAAAACCCAAAGCCGATGTAGGATCTCGCCATGCAGCTGGGGAAGATAACCTCCCACGATAAAAAACGTGCCCTACACTTACCTTCGCCGTCGACGCGCCCTGGATCACAGATACCTTGCGACGGGGTGCTTTTCTACGGCCGAGTCCACAGCGCCGGAGAGCAGCGAGTCCCAGGGGCAGCACTCGAAGTGCACGTCCTGCTCGCGGCACTTGGCGTACAGGCTGGGCTTCTTCAGCACCTCGTAGCCGTGGCCCAGGCGCCGCGCGCTGTATTTGTCCACGGCCTACACAACGCATCCACGCTTTCAAACAGACGTAGAGAATGCATCTTCATTCATTGCAACACTAGGAGCGTCTACTTAACTTATTTAAACGGCGCTACAACTTTTAAAATTAAATTCTGAGACTAACTGTTAAAATTGACAACTTTTAAGTTGAAATACACAAAGAATACTTATAGGGCAGATCTCTTTTTTGTGAGTTTTCTACAATTTCTATTTGATTTCTCTTGATAACTCTGAACAAAATTAGTAATCTCTTTGAAATACATTGTTGTATGTGGAGATTTCAATATTGACTTTCCGAGCGAATCCCACGAAAAAGAGCAGTTTTTCAATTTAATTCATTCTCTTAATTTAGATATTACAGTGAACGTACCTACACGGAATACTCTTAAATCACAAACGGAAATAGATCAAACTATAATTAACAAAACCACAACTATATATTAAATAATAACGAATAATCTAGGTTACAGTGACCACGATGCACAAATTCTTACAATTACTAATAACATGAGTACTGACACACTAAATAAAACACGCATGTGCAGAGCATTTACTAAAGTTAACATAAAATTATTTACGAACTACTTGCTGGAGGAATCATGGGAGGCAGTTTACAACGCTATTGACACAAATGAAAAATATAATTTATTTTTCTCAAAGCTTTCATTTCTCTTTAACGCGTGCTTTCCTATTTAAATATTTCTATGTAAAATGTTAAACTGTTTGACAAGGAATGTTTCAGAGTTGCAAAGGTTTGGATAATACGGCAAAATTTTACATGTAATATGAGGACCGTCGTTTGATTTCCATATCCTTTTAGCTGATTTGCCGTTGTTGCCCACCTCTTCATTTTCCGCCCCGCCCAATCTGACCGCCTGATCTCTCTTGTTGCTCCCGCGCGGTCTGCCCGCTCTCCGTTTCAGCCACGCCACACTGCCCAACTCTGCATCGCCTCGCCCTGCCTTCTGTTGTAGAACAAGTTCGCATTCTCCCTTCGAATGCGCATGCGCGGGGAGGGGTGACTCCCACCATCAACCGCTACTTCCCCTCAACGTATCGCCCTCTCACTCGCACTGCGCGCCAACCGCGAGGCCGGTGGAGGGAGGGGGTTCTGAGCGCACAGGCTGGTTGTTGTGCTGACCCAACGCGCAGTACAAGTGCCAGTGACCCAAATTAAAACAATTTCAGCGGTCTATGCACAGAAGCTAATATATTCAGGTTCAGTAAAAGAAGCATATGTAGGTATAGGAATTATCTCCCCTGGTCCTCATTCCTATCCCTTTCGTCGTCGAGTGCTGTGCAGTGTGGTGTGTCTTAGCGTAGGCCTAATTTCAAGTGAAGTTCACATGCGTAATATTGTGCTTATATGTTTCTAAGACACCATTCGCAGGTAAAGTTGCTTCAACACTAAGCTCCCTTCTTACCATCACGTTCTCAATTCCATCGCATAAGTTTGAGGTTACATTAAGAATCGTGTTCCTAAACAAAGCAACGATGCCACTCTGCAAGGTAAAGAAAATAAATGCCGAATATTATTTTCTGAATACTGCCCATATCGATGGAAGAAGTGTTGTGAACATGTAAAGAAAATCAAAGCGAAATTTATGAACATGATCATGAACGAAGAAGTGGACAAAATTATTGATTCTTTACGGGACAGTTTTTCTCAGGACGACAATGATAATTAGAGATGCTACAGAATGGCACAGACTTTCCCTAACAAGTTTCTCTAGTTTCCTTGACGTTGACTGGCTTTAAGGGAATGCAATACTGAAAATTGTAAATCTGTTCGTTTTTGACACATCAACTTCAAATTTTTAGCACATTATAGTTATATTATGCAGATATCAACTGCCAAATTTGGAATTGCTAATTTTAATAGATTGTAAAAAAATAATTGTTTATTACTTTTTATTTATATCATGAACAAATGCTCCTCTTGTTGTAATTTAATTAATTTTGAAATGAATTTTTTTACATTATGAGAAAAGAATAACAAAGATATTAGCGTTTTGACTTGACTTTTATTCATTACTTCACCAGAAAATTTTTTTTTTATGTTATACCTTACTATTCGCATAGCAAAAAAAAAGTTTCACACTTTTAACATTTTTTATTTAGAGAAGTATTTGCATCACTAAAAAATTACAACACTAAGTTTTTAACACAGTATCTTTTAATATATCTTGAATTTTTGAAAAAGATTCCAAGAAAATTACATCATGTGGAGCATTTTCAATAAACAAAAATGTCAAAAAATTACTATTGCAGAAAATGACATTTAAAATTTGAACTTCTAAAAAAAGTATTTAGTGGCCATATTTTGCTTCAGAACTCTCCTACTCCATATGTTTGACTTTCTTCTTCTTTCTTTTTAGCTTCTTTGGCATTTTTTTGTCATTTTTAGTTTCTTTCTTGCAGTTTTCCTCTCCTGCTGCATAGCTCGTTCACTATTCTGCAACCGACGCTTGTCCCTGGCTGCACAAATTTCGTGACTTGTGGGTGTGAAATTTACTCCAGTCACACTTTCTCTTATTCTCTCACTGGCCTCATCCCATGTTAAATTCAGAAATTGCTGACACCACATCAATTTCTAATTTTTTCTTCGACACAAATATTTCTTTTGGAGATTTGCTGCAAATGACATTATGCAAATGTTCATTTGCATTTTGTGTCTTGCCAGCAGTACATCTTGCATGCAATTTTTCGCATTCTTTTTACTAGTTTACTTGATCTATTCTTCTGAGTATTATGTTTAGGCATTCTGTTCATTTTGCGTTTCCGTAACAAGGTACAACACAATGTAAATAGTTCTGTACTTATAACACTATGTACGAAACTAACCTATGTGCTAACCTAACATACACATCATTTGATAAAATACTAATAATAAACAAATAACTTAAAAATCTAGCTAATATGATGAACAGGATCAGAGAAAACCTCGTCGCTGTCACACGAACCCAAACATAAACGTCAAATTGTACAAAACACAATTCTACTGACTACACCAGAAACACACGCTGAAGTCACGTTGTTTACACGTCTCCACTTGAAATAACGTTGGCAGTACTGCATCTTCGCGCCCAGATGTTCCACAAAGAATACACTTCAAAGTGGCAAAAATATTTACCGCGATATTAAAAAATATCCAGCCAAAAAATTAAGTTTCCAGGCTGCATGCAAAGGAAAGGGGGCGTAACCGGGCAACGCGCCTGGGCATTTAAATCCACGTGGCGGCCATTTAAATGGCGATACATGAAAAAATCTTACGACTGGCAATTCTAGAGACTTGGCACTTTCAAATCCATTAAAAATATAAACATTGATATTTTTCAGAAATTTCAGTAAATTTCAGTATTGCATCCCCTTAAGGTCTTCCTCCATTCTCTCGCCAGCTGCCATCTATAGTCACCGAAAGTACATATTCTTGACGTTTTTTTACCTTTTCGGTAACTTAATAGTAAAACCGAAATATTACTTCAAGAATATTAAAGAAGAATAAAATATAGTCCACAATAGGTATTTTCATTGAACATTTTGAAGCCGTTTTTAAGAAAATGGCGATTAAGCATTACTGTAAATGCAAAATTTTAAGCTCCTTTTCACAGGAATCTATTGAGTGTTCGAAAAACTTAATTTGAAGTACTTTCAAGCACTTTTACTCACAAATATAATAATGTATACAAATCGATGGAAATGTGCATATTAACAGCGTGAAATATATTTAAAAAAGTGCATTTGTGTAATTTAAAAAAAAACAAACAAACAAAAGAATAGACGAAAATCAACTTTACGTCATATTAAACAGTGCAAATCGCACTATCGATTGGAGAAATTTGAAGAAAAAATTTGGAGCCATTTTTGAGAAAATGACGTTTGAGCGTTTCTGAGAATTCGGAAATTTGAGCTCATTTTACAGAAAACTGTTGGGTTTTCGAGAAACTTTGACATTATTTAAATCGCATGTACTCATTAATCTAACAGTGTAAAGAAATCGCCTCTAAGATAAATATTACCGAAGTGAGAGAGAAGTCAAAAACATACATTTTTGTAATTTTTGAAAAAACAAAAGAATATAACAATATGCCGTTAGTCATCAGATAGGGTTGGTTGGGTTCTAAACCCTACCAAAAACTTAAAGAAAAAATTTGGAGCCGTTTTTCAGAAAATCGTGTTTTGTAATTTTTTAAAATCGCAATTAATGCATGCTCTATTGCACAAAAACTACTAAACTTTTCAAAGAAGTCTACCTGACCTTAATGAAAGACTTATTACCTTAAAGAAAAAATTATTGGTAACGAATTTCATTTCAGGGAAAAATCTGTGTCATCAATTTTATACTTGTAGGAAGACCTCCCAAAAAATGGTAACTTTTGCGATTTTCGAAAATTCATACTTAACCGTAATGGGACATACGCCACATTTATTAGTGTATTTTACTCTATTCTTACAAAAAATTTAAAGAAAATATTCTGTGCGGTTTTTGAGAAAATTTTGAAAATGTGCGGGGGGCTTCATGTAAATTACCCCCAAATTTTAAAGATTTGTTTCAAAATTTCAAAGTTTCAACTAGAGCCAGATGGACAGGGGGTTTCTTCAATTTGGAAAATATCATACGTGTGGTTTAGGCCCTAGCTTTGTTCACATACGACAGTGTACATACGTATGTATACGAGAAAGTAAAAGGGACAGCGAAGTGACATTATCGAGTAATAACTACTTCTTGCAGGGGGAGGGCGACGAAACGCGTGTGAAAAATCTTTCACTGCAGCAGCGAGAAAATAAGCTCCTCCCAAAAGAGAGATTTCAAATGTGCGCTACTATAGATGTACTGCGGGTCGCATCATTACCCCACAACACCGCTTTGGGGGTGGGAACAATTCACTGTAAAATTTCGGATTTGCAATCACCCTATGTTGTCACCAGCCTGTTAAAAAGTGTTAATGCAAAATCTGGAAATAACTTTTCTGGTGGTTGAAAATATACATACATACAAATCAATTTTTACATATTAAAGTATTCCAAGTAGATTGTCGTGAATTATCAAACTGCAAGAATCGGCCAAGGCCTTTCTAATATTTTAAGGCAATATAGTCAGATTAATGGATGGGACCATGATAACGGATTAAAGGTAGAGCGGTCCATTTGTGACTGAAATAATACTTGTAAACCTATTTGTGGAAATAAGGTATTAGATTTGCACTTAGGCTTGACAAATATGCTACTATATTAAAAACCAATTGAGAGTCCTATAGGTCACGTTCCTCTTATTTGATTTTTCTAAACCTAACTTCCCATCACTCCAAATAAAATTCGCAAATGGAATATCAATATCACATTCAATTCAAATGACGTTAGTTAAGTAGATGGAAACTATCTGCGTGGAAATTAAATATTTTCCAAAAAATTACGTTCGTTGTTAGTTGCATTGGTAGCCATTGAAGTGGAAATACACACTCGTTCAACCATGTTGGCGGAACCTGCTTGACCAGCATGCACGGTTCGCTTGATCCCGATCGTTGTGGCCGTTTCGAGATCTCGCAGCTCTTCCGCTATCAAAGGCACCTCCTCTGAAATGAAACGAACGGAATTGAAAATTCGACTAATTCGCAAATTGGCCAGATTCGTACTTTATCCGTACTTTAGAATATTCATATTATATGCAGCGAAACCGTAATAAAGTGGCGAATAGCGATGCACTTACCGTACAGAACAAAAGAGCCATTATTCTCTCCCAATACACATGGCAATATAAGATCAATGCCCACAACACCATCGTTCTGAAAGCGCTCGCACAATCTTATAATATCTTTGGCAATGTCCATTCCAATCACAATGCAGAGTATGGAGCGTACAGTGATGCCAAGTTCACTTTCGGCTATCTTGAAGCCTCGATTCACTGCCATTACAACCTTCGAAAGTTCTGCAGATAAGAGGTCATTTTGACAAAACGATGACATTTTAAAGATAAGATTATAGTAGAATGGTAGTATAAAGTAAAATAAAAAATTAAGTAATTTTTGTTTTGAAGAAATGGAAGTAATTGAATTATTCTATTACAATTTGACTCTAATTTAAGGTTTGCGAATTTTTCACTTAAAAACAAACCCTCCGGAATACACGTTCTTGCAACTATTGTCACGCGACTTTACTACTTCGAATAAACAAATAAATAAATAAATCGCAATGTCGTGTCCTGATGAACATTGATTCTCAAAGTGCAGTACAGGAACCGCACTATCTTTATGGAATTTCTTAGGAGATTGTCCAATTCATCAGAAATTAGTATCTTGCACAAAACGAGTCTACAAAAACAATTTCAAACTTCAACTACCAACTAAAACTTACGTAGGCGATCTCCGTACAATTTGAGCGAAATATCACTTGTTCCTTTATTTGATGATAGAGCAAATTTTAATCCTCGATACGTTTTATATAATTTTATTCTTTCCAAGCCCGAAAAATATTAATAATATACTACACCAAATAATTGGATTGAAAAAGATTCACTCAAAATCATAGACGAACAAAACAAATGAATTTGTTGTGATGAATGGATAAGAAGCGCACTCTCACCCTTGAGCAATTTGCGTTGATTCAACTTCTTCTTCTTGACGAGTAAATGCGGGACGTAGCGCGCCTCGGCGTACAGCACGCCCTGCTTCACTTTGTCCTCGCAGAACTCGTAGGCCAGCCGCTCCAGCGCGCGCACGTCGCTCCTGGCAGGGGCACAAAGTGCACACTCACTGGGGTCCCGGAATTGTATGCATTTCTACTTCAAATGAACCCAACTAATTTATTTATGTTGCGTGGGGAAATGAGTTCTCTTTACCAACGGGCAGGAGCGTAGCTTTTGTTTGAAATAAGGAGACCAGTGGATTTAATGCACCGAGTCTCTGTTTCCCTGAGGTCCTCTGCTTGTAATGAGGAAATGAAAACATTTTTAATGCAATATGAACTCCTCTTTCAAATCGAAATAAATTTTAAATTTGCATTTTACGGAAAAGAAACGTAAATTGTGATATTCTTGCAAAAATTAAATTATTAATTATGATATGGTATAAGAATTAATATTATCTCTGAAAAATATTTAGTTTTTATGAAATTTTATTTTTGGAAATGAATGGTAGATAAAAAAATATTCTTCAAAAACCATTGAGAAGGATTACGGAAGGTGTTATGGAAGATATCAAGAAGGAAACAAAAGAAATGTGATTGAACAGGCACAGTGAATTTACATCTTTTAAAAAAAAATACTTGTACAACTAGAGGACCTCGTAAATAATTCCAGAATTTGTAAATTTTTTAAAGACTCAGAAACCAGGTTTTAGGGGCCGATAATCCACCACTTCCGAGTTACGGACGTTGGACAGGTTAATAAGTGCTGCATGACCACGCACCTAATACGGTATAGGACCACAAACGGTATCCTGGGGCGTCTGAAGCCACAACGTAAGAGCGTGTCTTGAAAATTGGCGTAGAGTTATAGGCTGTTGATTACGCATTCGCTGCTTCAGAGAAGTCACAAATTATTCGTGAAAATTTACATACAGAGGTAGAAGCATTCAAACAAGCTCCCTCTCATGTCCCTAGATCCCATCCTCCATAGGTCTCGATAAGTCATAAGGCGAATTGCCTTGTTGGAAGGGGCAGAGGGCAGCACGATTGATTGATAATTTCGTGTTTCCGGAGTGTAAACGGCCATGAGTCGAACCTGTGAAGCATCTCCATACAAAACTTATTGTTCCCGGGTAGGGTGGCGTTGGTCGCAATGTAATTGTTCAATTAATTTTCTATTGCTTATTGGACTACACTTTTGTGACTGAAACACTCACGCGATAGCTTGCAAGTAAATGGGAATGTGTTCCAAATAGTGGACAGACTCCACAGAAATCTTCGAGATCAGTGCGTCGCGCATGGCACGCAGTGAACCATCTCCAGGAAGTTTCAAGTTTTTTAATCTGCAACATTAAAAATGTTGAATTAATTTTAACGCTGATGGTATGTCAACATACCTTTTGGGTTTAAACAAACATTATAATTTAGAAGTACAATACTTTCAGAGTAATTTCGCGTTATAGTTGCTCTACGCACGATTTTTTTGGTATAAATTCAAAATTGTTGGAAGACTCATACCCTCAATTTCCATTTTCATAAAGTGCGACCAGGCTGAGGTAGAGTTTCTCGCGTTTATTTGATGGAAATAGTACACGAATAATGTATTCTCTTACCATAAGCAATTATTTATAATCAATATTCAATATCTACAAGTACACATGCACATACACAACATGATAATAAAAGAATGCAGTTACCCCCATGTACCCACCTACCCCGTTGCATTAAGGGCTGCCTAACTTCATGAGCTCCCAGATGGTCTCGTAGCGCACAATACCTCATGGTGCGCGGTTTTTAATAAAATTTTCATAAAATATCAAGTCGAGGCCTGGGGCTTCGACCTAGCTTCCCGCTCTCTGGGCGCCCCAGAGTGAACTTTTTAAAGACACGTAATGACTGTGAAGGCAAATGAATTGTAGCACCTAAGCAGTGGTTCCCTTGATCCTCGAGAGAGTCAAGAGGGAATTCATGCACCAAAGTCCCTTGCGTAAAGGGCTGCTGACTTCATGAGCTCCAAGATGGTCTCGTAGCACACGGAGCCCTCGAGGTGCACGGTTTTCATTTGCTTTGATAAAAATAGTAATTCAGAGGCTAGGTCAATTGCCCCAGCTACCCTCTCTCTGGGCGCTCTTAGGATAAAGTTTGTAAAGGCATGTAATGAGAGTGAGGACTATTGAATCGGAGCACCTAGGCAGTGGTCCCCTGTTTCCTGGGGAGTCAAGAGGGGGCACATGTACTCGCTCACTTCATGAGCTCCCAGATGGTTTCGTAGCACACGGAGCCCTCGAGGAGCACGGTTCTCATATGCTTTCATAAAAATATTAACTCGGGGGCTAGGCCAATCGCCCCAGCTACTCTCTCTCTGGGCGCTCTTAGGATAAAGTTTGTAAAGACATGTAATGAGAGTGAGGACTAATGAATCGGAGCACCTAAGCAGTGGTCCCCTGTTTCCTGGGGAGAGTCAAGAGGGGGCACATGTACTCCCTCACTTCATGAGCTCCCAGATGGTCTCGTCGCGCACGGAGCCCCCGAGGTGCACAGTTTTCATAAGCTTTGATAAAAATATTAACTCGGGGGCTAGGTCAATCGCCCCAGCTACCCCTCTCTGGGCGCTCTTAGGATAAAGTTTGTAAAGGCATGTAATGAGAGTGAGGACTAATGAATCGGAGCACCTAGGCAGTGGTCCCCTGTTTCCTGGGGAGAGTCAAGAGGGGGCATATGTACTCGCTCACTTCATGAGCTCCCAGATGGTCTCGTGGCGCACGGAGCCCTCGAGGTGCGCGTGCAGCTCGACGCGCGTGCCCATGCCGGCTGCCATAGAGCGCCGCCCGGGGAACATAGGGAAGAGCGCGTTGACGCGCGGCAGGTGGTAGCACTGGTTCGCCAGCTTGCACAACGGGCACTCCTCGTAGGCGGAGAAGACGCGCTGTACGTCCTGCGTGCGCGATGGTTGAAAATAAAAACGCTGACATTGAAAATAGTGCTAAAATCTAAACGATATTTTTAGACACTGATGATTTTAAAACTGATTTAGGAACCTCTGACGTGAATGTTCGCGCGGGGAGGGTTAAATTTTGAATTGGTCCTCTTGTAATTATCATAAAGCATTAACTGTAAACAAGTTAAAAATAATATAAACCATTAAATTAATTTTTATTTCCGATTAAATAATACGAATAAAGTAGATCTTATTTATCGATAAAACCGCGACTTTTATTTTTTATTTTAGTGCACTTATATCTGTAAGTATCATTTAGTGTTATATAAAAAGTATTTCAGTTTATTATGATTATTATACTATTATCGTATTTTTAGAGTTCTTTGCCTTGACCGTAATGAATCGAATGCGACTTCGCAAGATCGGTGGATGGTTCACGAAAGCCAGAAAATGTAATGGAAACAGGGCATTGTTGCCAATTTCAAATGAGATTGGTGCATTTTATTTAATTTAAAATGTTTGAAGTAAAAGGTATTAACAGGCTCGAGGTTTTACAATAACCTCGTAAGCTGTACTCCGCAGCGTCATTAACAATTTCGACATGCCTGGCGTAGCATTAAATGTGATGTTAATTGTATTCGACAAAAAATCAATTTGGTATAAAATGCGTTAGAAATTGTATTTTGGCCAGACTTAAAGATATTTTATTTATCGCTTAGGCCGTAAGCCCCGACGTGAAACTGAGTACGCCTGTGTAGAGAAGCGTCACCGAGCTCTAAATGTTTGTTACAAAAACGACGCTTTCCGCTCGCAGACCGGTGTAATGGTGTGCCATTTTCTCGAGGAAGTGAGCCTATTTTTTCTCATTCTTTACGATAAGGGAGAAGAACCATTTTTGAAATGAAATAACATTCAGAAAATATTTTATTGTTAAAAAGAATCTACTGGAATAAATCGTCGTTAAAAACATTCGTCACAATGGAAACATGGATGTTTGGAAAATCGACATCGATGTCACATTCCTACTGTTAGCACATAGGCGGCCGAAATTTATTCAAATTTGGCGCCGTACCAGCAATACTATCAATACTATCACATATAACAATTCCTTAGCGCTAATTAACAGCAAAGGACATACATTTTAAACGTCCCGCCTTGGACTTAGATTTTTTTTGTAAAAACCGCGGGCTGGCTTCTAGAGAGAAAGGCAGAGACGTATTTTGCATGAAACTCTTTGGAAGGACGAACTGCTTTGAAAAGTTTGAATTGCTTTCACAGACGCTCACGAGCTTGCGCCAGCTACGGGTAAACTCTCGTATTGTTGACACTTCTGGGAATTGGATGCTTTTCTAAATAAGATGCCGCGACAGTCAATTGTTTGAGAAGAAATTTCAGCCGAACAGTTTCACAAAAGATCGCCTCGTCAGTAAAAAGGCTTAGTAATTCACATCTCGACTACATTGAAAAATTAGATTTTTGACTGTTGGTAGTGGGGGCTACCTTACATCCGTGCAGACTCCGTGCACACAGGTGCTTTGTTTTGGCGCGGACGCTTGCCTGAAATTGTATTACGCCCGAATTACGACAGAAAACTATCTTCTACTCGCCTAAGTCAAGGTAACATTGACAACTTCTTCAATATTCAATAATTTGTACGCAGAGGTAAACTAACGGTTCTTAAATAATTGTCTTTCAGAATTTTCCTTTGTGACAAGCCTGGAAATGTGGCAACACACTTGTCGGTGACCCGAATCATCTGCGGCTCTCCCAAAACTCTGATGATTAATTTTACCAGTGATATTTATGCATTATTCACCATTTGAATTCAACAAATCTAAACAACCTGTAACAAGTATTGTACTGCAGCTTCCGGGACAATGACCCCCATCTCAATCAGGTTTTTCGTCCAGTTTCCCTGATCCATTGAGCAAATGCCGAGATAGCCACTTGTTTTGCTTCTGAACATAAATGTAACTTCATTATCTATGCACGTCTTCTAGAATTCAGTGGGAAATATAGTTATTCGAATTATCGTTTCCATGTTGTCGCGGCAGGAAGTATTATTCCCTGGCGAAGAACATAATGGATAATTTTCCAAATTTATTGCTGATTTATCCTTGAAAATATATTTTATTACATTGAAGCTTCTTTTTTTTAACAATCCTTGCAAAAAACGCTATTTTTTTGTTTTCAAAATTCAAGTGGTATATGGCTTAGTGTAGGGATCACAGAATTTTGAAAATGTGAGCATAATTCACTTCCCCATAGCACGTCACACAGTTTTTAACTGCTTTTGACGTAAAATAAATAAATAAATAAAAAGCCATTTTCAGCCTCAACACCTACCTGCATGGACGTGGCGCGAAGGACTTTCGCAGACAGCGACGGGTCCGAGAACAACTCACGGCGAAAAAACATACTGTCAGGACAGAGAACGACATATTTGGCACTTGCTTTACTTGTATAGACTCAACACTAACGTTTTACAATTCAGAATACGTAAGAGACCTAGACCAAAACATACTACCTCGGAAATACTCCTCGCACAAACATCTACAACGTTCTCACAAAGTACAACGTAACTCTGTCTTCAGGAGAGAACAGCTACTTCTGTGTTGTTCTACCACTTCAGAAACGTTTCAGAGCTTTGGTTTATCAGTTTAGCGTTATTAACTGTTTTCAATTTCGTCTGATTGGACTCTGTTTTGTATTTTTATGCTCCCTAAAATCATCAACCGCAATAATGTGCTCTTAAATGAAAACATTTTACTATCTCTTGTTTCATAACTAATTATTATTCTCACTTATTCATAAGTAATTTTGACACCACTTCTATACTGTATCATTTTTTATTATTGTATAAAGAAATATATATATCAAATAACAATTAAAAGATCTAAATCTAATATTTTAGATTTTTGCAACTTATTTTCACTAAAAGATGAAAATTAGTTGCAATAGAAAGGGAGGAAGACATGAAAGTAGCTTTGGTTAAAATCGATAAACATTTTTTCAATATTTTATTTATATTTAAAAATGAAATGCTTGATGATGGATTCAAAATATTTTGAGCTTCTATTCACACAATTATTTTTATTATCGTATGTGCGAACATCCATTTTCAACAGTCACCAAATTCTACATTCTGATATTTACATTTATTTAAATGTTATTGATAAATTGGTGTCAAACCGTAGAATAGAGTAAGTATTGTAATACTGGGCTAAAAGGCGACTCTTTGACAGAAAAACTGGTATTGTTTATACAGAAAAAGTGAATTTTTTTTCCTATATGAACATCACTTCCATCAACTAGTAACGAACTCAGAATCCACGTCATTGATACCGAAAAATTGAGTATTGCAAAACGTCCATCTGTCCGTGCGTTTGCGACCAATTCTAGTATGTTACCAATTAAGATGATTTTGTCAAAATTGATATTTCCCCAACCATCTGCCCGAACTGAAAGTCCTGGGAATTTGAAACGAACACTTTGACTTTAGGGTACTTTACATGAAGCCTTTACACCCCCCCCCATAAAGGCTCCAATTTCTTTTATTAACTTTTATCCTGCATAGGACCAAAGATTTTTAAAAACAATGCAGGTAATATTTTTGTTAAATTTTCTAAAATTGACAAAGTTTGCATTTTTTGGCGACTTCCTACATATCCAAGATGTATTTTTCAATATATATATTTTTTTTCTTAATGAGATATGTTCTATAAAGACAATCTTGAAATATGATTAGGAACTATTTTAAAAAAATATGAATAGTTTTCCCATAATTAAAACAACACTAGGGAACAAACCTTTTATCTCCAGGAAGGTTGAGTGCGTTAGGTAGAGTGCGAAGGTTGAATGCTCAATTGTATATGTAGATTACGAATATCACAATAAAACGCCATATAACGTCACAGTTTTTAAATATACCGTATGTTTATACAGTATTTGGCTATAAATGCAAATATATTTAAATTTCACCTGCAAGATATGTAGAATCAATACGTATAAAATCTATTTAAAATTAAAATATTTGGTACGTTCTTTTATACCACTTTCATGAGATAACAAAATGAATCTTTCGTGTTTTGTTTTTACCTTCTGTATTCCAAGACTGCCGTCTTTATTCTCGCGTTTGGTAGTCGCGCTCAATCACGAGTAGATCTTAGTTAGTTTTAGTGGATATTTTGAAAACAAGTCACGTGCATTCTCATATTTCATACTGCGCATCAGTCACCGAAAGGCATTATTTTAGCTCCTTACGTATCGCAAGTGTACATGTATCGAACTGCTGGGGTGGCAGATTCTGCGTCAGTCGGTGTCATGCGGAACTGCCCTCACAATGCGGATGGAGTTCGTGTCTGGTTTGCTTGTGTCGTAAATACATTTATACATTACAGTTCTGGGGGTCTTATGTAATATGTAAATCGTAATCTCATATCGCAAGTGTGCGAATCAGCCCAATGATTACCGTTACGTTTGTGGAAGATTTACATAGAAACCTGCTGACATTGAGGGGTTAATGGGTGAATTGTGTGTTCGCTATAACCCACATGAATGGCAAATATAGATTCTTCAAAATATAGGTTCTAAGCAGTTCATTAATTCCACGGATGAGTAATGCAAAATTGAACGAAGGAATTTTCATCGGCTCGCAAATTATAAAAACTCAAGTTGGATGAAATATTGGAGGAACAACTGCGAGACATTGAGTTACCAGCTTGCCTATTCTTTAACAGAGTTGTGCATGCATTTCTTGCGACAAAGAAAAAATAATTATAAAACATTGGTCATAGAATGATTATATAGCTACAAAAATATGAGGTGAAGAATGTTTCTGAAAATTCATTTTCTTCACTACCATCTTAATTTGACAGAATTTGAGTAATATTACTGGTTAACACGGTGAGAAGTTTCATTAAGAAAATGCTACAATGGAAAAGAGATAATAAGAGCGTAAGAAGTCTGCAATGATGGGAGATTATTGCTGGTTTCTTGTCAGAATAAACAAAAACACAAGAGTAAGTGACAAGGTCAAAGTATTTTTAAGCAATGCAACAGGAATTTCTCCTATTGCATTGCTTTGGATTTGTACTGAATTTCTCCATTAGGTTCCAATAGTCTTGCAAGAATATGCTTCTTCAATTTTTAAGTTATTCTTACCTCGTATGAAGCATGCTCATAAAATTTTGTAGTAATATAACCGGAGTGGCAATGCGGAAATTTGCTTAGGATTTTCTTTCTTTCAAATAATTAATATGATATCTTTTGAATACTGGGTGATAGAAACTTTTTATAATGATTTTCGAAATCAGCGTCATTGTTTCCTTTAAAATCACCTACTTTCAATATCATATGAAAAAAAGTTTCCTAATGTAATTGAAATATACGTAATTTACAAAAAATTTCAAAAATGGCACTAATTGTTTCTTTAGTTTTTTCTCAAATAGGGCAAAGTGTGGTTATAAAAACAGCGGATTGTTCATTATCGATTTTTCCGCTTTTTCTGTATTTTCAAAAATTGCAAAATATTAACATTGCAAAATGACAATGTTTATGGTAGATATTTTTTCTAGATCTTTAAATAAGACCTTGCAATTTAAAAATGTAAGTGGTTTAGGCATACTTTTGATGTCATTAAAGGAAAAAAATTCTACCCTCAATCTTGTATTTTTGCAATGTTATCTTTGTGCAATTTTTGAAAGTATAAATTTTGCCAAGAATAGAACATGCGCTACATTTTAACGTGCTTTGCTGCATCAAAAAATGAAAAATTTGAGTTCTTTTCCGAAAATATTTTTTTAAAAATTATTATATTTTCCGCAAAAACTCATTTTTTAAAATTGCACAAAATGTGAACATTTTGAATTTTCAAAAATTCAATGAAAATTATATCTGCGCGATTTTTCAAATTATCCTTAGCATTATCGGAAGAATTGTCACACAGACGGGCAGACAGACAGACAGATGGGCTGATGGACAGAAAGGCCGACAGACGGGCTGTCAGGGACTGGCTGATGAACTGAGAAACGGGAGCGTTTGAGACAGACTTTTTGGGATTCAGACGACCTCCAAACCTTATTTTCTTTTAAATCACGAAAAATATTTTCCCTAGCATTACATAACTTTCTCTTATGCTTTCTCTATGCTTCTACTCCATGTACTGTGACCGCCCGTTTTCCTTATGCTTCGAAAACGTGTCACATGAAACATAAGAGAGCGAGAGAAATGAGCAGTGCGAACGCGCGCCAACGCGGAAGAATACGAAAGAATGCTAACTGAAAATTAGGTCAATAGAGATCGCCACTATAGATCGTGCGAGACCGGTAGTCAGACGAAAAAGAAAGTTCTATCTGAGGTCAGCAGCGGAACTGTGCAGACGTACCGACAACGGCACGCCAGGGATTCGTATTGCAGCGGACTTGAGATCGGCTTCTTTTATAAAACTCTTCAGGAAGATAAGAAGAGGTAAATATCTCATTATAAATTAATTTGAACATAATCTCGAGAGAAAGATAATAATAGACGTTGTGCATTTATAATAGGAGAATGAAGGGAGAGGAGTTTTTGAACATGTGGCAGTAAATTAATAGTTGCATTCATTTATCTTTTTTCCAGTTTTATTATTTGCTCTCTTAAATTTTGTGTGCTCGTATAAAAGGTTGATCTCTGGATTTAATTCAACACTCTGAATATCCATTTGGTTATTAACCGTCATAATTGGAAGTCAATTAAAATGTATATGCGAGTACGAAAGAATATTAACCTTGTACGAGACGGAGAACACGTTTCTGGTGGGCGACTGAATTTCGACCGGGAGAGCGAGCGGTTCTGCGGAGGGGTGCTACACAGACTTTTCTCAACCCAAAGCTCCGACGCTTCAAGGCCACCAACAGCACCGAGGAGAGGGGAGGAGAAGGCGCAACGGATTTCCCGACGCGGCCGAGAAGCAAAAAGTAAGGTCGTGCCAAATGAACAGTTTTTATATTGAAAGGAGTAATTCATTTCCAAGCGGAAAGCTTATTCTGAATTCTTTACGTGGAAAAAGGGGAGAGTAAAATTTTTCCTATACTAAAAGATAAAGAAAGTAGAAGTACATTTGTTTCCTATCTCTAGCACGAGAGGACAGAATCAATCTTTTCTTTTTAAAGGATTTGAAAATGTAAAATTGTAAACTAGTGAATAAGAATCTGAGTAAGAGACGAATTCCAGTATTAATTATTCTCTGAATTTTTAGAGAGAGAAAAAGAGAGTATTTCACTTTAAAGCAGTGTTAATTCAGAATTGCTAGCTTTGATTCTCAATTTGTTTTTTCTGTATAAAGTAATCTTTTTTTAACGATTCTCAGTATTGCTGAAAGTGTGTTCATTGCAATTTTGTGTTATAAATGAGGGCAAGAAGTTGTGTATTTAGTCATTAGAGTGTGTTGGGTCTTTTCTTCCAGCCAGTCATAGTTATTGTGTATTTGATTTTTTTTGAGTGCCATTTCATGTAATTGTCACAACAGCAACTTTTCTAGAATATATTAAAATAAGTGAAAAGTGATTCAAACTCGAGTTTTTAGTAATTTGCATACAATCCAAAACGTTCTTCACGACCCTGACTCCCCCACATTCTTCTGTCTTTTTTATTATTTGTGTCCACACTGGGACGTCTTACTGAACTAGCTGACCATACGGCGAATTGTGTTCGCCACCCCCAAGACGTCTCAGGTCGGGTGCTGTCCTTACGGCTTGAAACCGACGCGTAGGTCGCAGTACATATATATATATATATATATATATATATATATATATATATATATATATATATATTATATATATACAAATTAAGAAAAAAATTGCCAATGTCCACATTTGCAGCTTGAAACTGGTCTCGTATCCCAAAGTTTGCCATTAATTTAAAAAACGTTTTTACTAATTGTTCGGTTTTCTTAATTGGGAGCTATATAACAGTGTTGTAGGTACAAATAACCAGTATTGAAGATTAACCAGTTAATTCTGAACCGTATTTATCCCACACGTTTTATGTCCGAAATTACTATTTTTTCAATCATAAAAAAGCAATAACTAATAGCTAAGGCATTTTGTCAGAATCGTGTTGTAGATACACACCAGTATATTATTTTCTAAAAAAACGGAAATAAATACATGCAATAGTATAAAAGTTTTATTTGAAACCAATTTGTAAATATGCATGGGATTTCAAGAGCCAAGAACGTAATGGATATCACCGTTGAAGAATATTTTTCCTTCGAAATTCAAAAACAATTTCGGTTATCGCCGAGAAACTTTCACGCAGCATCTCCCTCTCAGAGGGGTTAAATTTTTGCTGCTTCTCTGTGGTTCCGGCCCACTGAGCGTGCACGCGTGCCACGGGCCGAGCGCGCGGTCCTCCTGGGGCCGGGACGGGCGCGTGACCCCCGCCATTATCCACTCCAGGGCGCGCTAATGTCTGCCATGACGCCAATCGCTCCGGCGCGCCGGGCTGTCATCGGGCGTCGCGCCGCGAGCACTGGCTCGCGCCCAGACGGCACAGCCCTCGACACCTCCCTGTGGCTGGTATTACACTGGAAAAGATCTTTGTCAAAGATCTTTCATTAAAGAAAATATGACAGTGTAATAGCCAATGTTTTATAAAAGATTTCTTTTATCAAATTTCATGGATAAAATGTAGTCTGAAGCGTCCAAGTTTTAGCATACATTTGGTAACATGACGTCTGATATAGGGGTATTCCTTCAACCAAAGTTTTAATTGCAGAGTGCGAGAAATTAGAAGGTTTATATAATACCGTCCATCTGGACTACAAAAGTAAAACCAAACGAATCGACGCTTATAGGACATATTTATCTGAGAAGTGGATAATATGGGGGTTTGGAAAACGCCCAATTCAGGAAGATGTTTTTTTAAACTTTCAAATCAGAGGACTCAATTTCGAAAGAAGGAAGAACGACAAAGAAAATGACATGTTTCCTCATCCATCCTCAAATAATTTTTCATTTCGAAGTTCTTTAATTAATGCTTCACAATGTACGACCCATGGCCTCACCATAGATGAATACCATGTCGATGTTCTATGGCCTCACCCTCAAACGTTTCCTCTTTACCTTTTACTTCATCAGCATTAAACACAGATTAGTTATTATAAAACATAAAGTAGCACAAACACAATTATTTGTACGTCATCCATCGTAAATCGCGAGCAAACTATATAAAATATTGGACGAAATATACGTTCGTCAAATTTCTTTTTCAAAGTTTTCTCATCAATGTTCAAAGAACTACCACAACGTTCTTCATCAAATATATAAGTCAAATATCTTTTACAGTGTAATACCGGCCTATGCGATGAGAACGGAGGGCGGTCGAGTACCGGACCGAGCACGACTTGGGTCAAACTGGGGATTTTCTACTTGTTTTCTTTCCCACTTCACACTCGAAATACAGAGATTCCGTGAATATGAGTATAATTTTAAAATGTGACCAGTTATAATAAATAGTATTTAAAACTAAGTTCAACCGAATGATAAAAAGAATTAATAATAGTTTCTGCATTTTTTCCTAAGTTTTTAGGCCACTCATCCATCAACTTATATTTTCGTCACAAAAATGTATTTTTCAGAATTATTCGTGGTTCACAATAGAATCTACTTTTTATGATAAATACTGTGATGTGATGTAATTAAACACACTTTTCCCTTCATCTCATCGCAAAAAGGTCAGATGAAATTGGGATTCGATCGAAAATGACAATATGCAATTAATGTATATTACCTGCCCTCTAAATCAATAATTTCTGAAAAAGGAGCTATAATTATTTACCCGAAATACATTTTAATTAAATCTTTCTACCTTATTTTACTTCAAAATTTTCTGAAGGCATTTTTGTAAATTCTACCCGATTGTCCCGGACTTTTACTTTAAGAAATAACGTTATACAATTGTTAGGCGCAAGAGCAGTATTACTGCCATTGCTTTAAAGGCAGGATCCACGCCTCCAACCACTCCGAGAGATGGTCAGTCTCAGAGGAGCAGCTTCCCAGAGCAAGCCGGCCGTAACTCCGTGGGTTCGAACCCCTGACCTCCGCAGTCCCACGCGCGCTCTCCACTTAGCCGCCCCTCACCGCACGCTGATCGGCGAGATTTACAAAGGTGGGCCCAAATGTGCGTACAATGTCCCGGCGGCGGCCGGCGCCGCGATATATTTCCTGCCCATCAACGTCGAGGCGCTCGCTCGTAACCGCTGCACCGGCGCGGGCCCTCGCGGCCACTCGGAGAGCCGCCGAGGGGGCGTTACGACCCAGCGCCAGGGCGCCCGAGGTCAGGCGGCGAGTGCCAGGGGCGCACCTCGTCCACGAATCTCGCCGCACGAGACGGAAGAGACAACTGGAGTTTTCTTCTCCTCCAATTTCGCCGTCTGCATTGATTGATTGATTTTTTCATGTTTCCGTTTTCCGTCATTGTTTCCGTTTTCGGGCGCATCAACTGCTTTGGTCATTAGTCCCGTTAGTGTAGTGCATGTTTTTTTCTCGGGTGATGGCGGTGATCTTCCCCCGCTGGATGGCGAGATCCGGCGCCGACCTACCGTCGGCTAGTGGGGTTTCCCCTAGCCAGGACTCTCCCACCAGCGGGGCACCGCCCAGGTGGTCCTATACTCGACAGTTTCCCAAATGTGGTAGTGTAGTGCGTGTTAGTGTAAGTGTGTGTGTGTAAGGGGGAGAGGATAGGACAAGGAAGAGGAAGGACAGATCGCGCGCGGTCCGTGGCCCGTTTGGTAGGGTACTGCTCCGGCATTCGCCTGGTGTTGATCGGAGAAACCACGGAAAACTACCGATTTGAGCAGCCGGCCGCTAGAATTCTCCTCCAGACAGCGACTGCATTCGACCCAGCTGAAAAGCTAGTGTCGAAAATCCTGCCGCCGTCAGGACTCGAACCAAGGACTTCCCGGTTAGAGGCGCTGCAGTGACATCAGTTGATGCCCTGAGCTACCGCTACCGGTTTAATCTGTTCGTCTTCTCACGAAGCCTCACCGGCTTCATTCCTCGAAGTGATAAGTGCGAGCGTGAATGACGCCCGTGGGCCGTGGAGGGTGTCGTGAGCTATCCAACGGCACGAGGCCTTCGGGGGCATTACGTGGCCGTGCCGTAACTCTTCCCTAAAAGGACGAGGACGAGGATGCGGACGAGCACGAAATAGCGGCGTCGCGGGCGCGCGCCGTCTGCCTCGTAAAGCGACGGGCCGCGCGGCGACCTAGCGACTGCAAACGTTCTTCGCCTGAGCGCACGCTCAGAGTAGATCCGTGTTCCGGCGAAAAAAAGTTCGGACGTGACTATTTATTCTGCCGAACGATAGTAGCGCCAGTACAAGAGACATCCGTCTGCGAATGACAATGAATCGGTAACATCTACTGAAAGCAAAAATACTTGACCTGTTCACTGATAGTTGGGTTTTCTTTGAAATTAGAGTTCGATTTGTGAAGTACTATTAAAATTCGTTTTGCATTAGTGAGAATGTTTCCATTTTTGCCACAAACAACGTGTCATATACTGTGTCACTATACTGTCAACAGTTGCTGCGTTAACTTTCCACGTCCTAATTCAGGTGAAACATTCGTGCCTTACAAGGAATTCGGACACATTCCTAAAGCAGAGTGGTTGTTGCCGCGGCCATCTCTGCCAACGTAATTGAATGCACAAACAACTGGGGGTAAAGAATAAATAGTTTCAAAGATTCTTGTAACAAAACAAAAACTTGCATGTCATTCTTGGACAAAAATGCGTGTTTTAAGTAAATGCATGCGAAGAATGTAGACGGTATTTAGATGTTATGTAGACGGTATTTAGAAATAAATATCCAATATCGCTACATGCTAATGGTAGAAATATTACATTTGTTTAGATCTTAAAATAATTTTTTTTCATTCATTCGTTTTAGGTTAAGTTCAAGTTAAGTTCATTATTGATAATAATAATAATAATAATAATAATAATAACAACAACAATATGTGAGGCAGAAGATGAAGCAGAATTTGATTGGTTTGATGCATGTTTTATCCCGGGAGTTGGCGGTGGTCTTCCTCCAGCATGACGAGATCCGGCGCCGACGTACCTTACAAGGATTTACCCCAACCAAGTATCTTCCATCATCGTGGCTCTGCCACAGCCGGGACGATTTCTAAACTCCTGACATGCGTGGTAGTGTAGATCATGTGACTGTATGTGTAAGTAAAGGGTGAGGAAAGGACCAGGAAGAGGAAGGAAACATCACGTGCGGTCCGTGACCCATTCGTTAGGGTACTACTCTTGCATTCGCTTGATATTGATCGGAGAATTCACGGAAAGCTACAGATCAGAGCAGCCGTCCGCTAGAATTCTCCTCCTGACAGCAGATGAATTGGACCTAACTGACAAGCTGGTGTCGAAAATACTGCAACCGTCGGGGGAATAGAACATGGAATAGAAAGATATGAAGGAGAAGAAAAGAAAAAAGAAAAGAAATAAGAGAAAATATGTAGAAGTGGGAGATGGAGGAAATAAGAGAAGTTGGAATGATGGAGAAAATGAATGAGAAGTTGGAGAAGACGGAGGATATGAGAGAGGAGCTGAAGAAAATGTAGGAAATGGGAGAGTAATTGGAGGAGGAGGAGGAGGAAAAGAGGACCATGTTGAAGAAATGAGGCAGAAGTTGGGTGGCGATGGAGGAATAGTGGGAGAGGTTAGAGGAATTGAAGGAAAAGAGGGAAACTTTGGGATGAGATGGAGGAAAGAAGTTGAAAGTATTTTAGCGAAATGAAAAAAATTGAAAAATACGAGAAAAGAAGTAATATTTGGTGGTGATGAAGGAAAAAACGAAGGTATTAGAAAATAGGGAAAAAGAATGAGAAACTTGAACGAGGTTCGAGAAATTAGGTAAAAGCTACAGACGGCGACTCTGACGGCCACAACGGCGTCCCGCACGAGCCTAGCTCGGCTCCGCACCGCCCTGGGCGCAAGTTTTATGCGTTCGCACGAGGGTTCCCACTCAGCTCAACAAACCCCGCCCCCGCGTTCTGCGTTCGCTCTTATATACCTACCACCCATGTAACCTGAAACGTCACTGGGTTTTGCACACGGCCCGCGCTAGTCGCGTTGCCATGCATTTTTGGTCATCCCTTTCCATGGATTCCAAGAATTTGTCACGCGGCACGCGGCAAAAATGCGCTGTCCCGCATTTTGAGCATCCCTTTCCCTAGCTCTTAGGATTTCTTAGAATACCTCGGCGTGTCACATCCTGCCTGGCCCCTGGCGTCTAATCCCTTGCCGTCGCACCTTTGTGGCGCCCCGGCGGTCGCTAGCTGTAGCCCTACAATACGTTACAATATCCAAGAACACGATTGATTAATTAATTAATTTATATTTATTTACTTTCTTATTTACTCCTCCTGGTCAGAGTTGCTTTAGAGACCACGGCAACGCTCCCACTAAGCCAGTTCAGCCGGTTCATCCAAATTGGCCCTTCCCTTTTCTGCGCCGACGAAAATGGACGAAAAAATTCATCGTGCAATTGGTCCTTAGTTCACCGCAATGTCTCGTTAGTTAATAAAACAACATTAGCGTTGTATAACCCATTTGCCCGGTGTTTCAAATCAGGTAGTTTTCCTCTAAATGTGATTTATAGATGCAATATATTATTTGTAAAAATGAGGCGTCGTTAACTATTTTCCCCCCAATACGTCACATACAGTTTTTGACTGTTTTTGACTAAATAAATAAATAAATAAACTAAGGACACACGGGGAACATCTCTCTAAACTGCGGTGCTGAGGAAAACTTCCGAATAATTACACGGCAGCAAAAAAGGCAACCATTGGTCACAATATACTATAATTATGTGATAAAAGAATGAGGTTAAATGAAAAGGAAGACGTCAAGTACAAGATTGATAAACAATGAAAGTACCAAATACAAATCTACAAAGTCTACGTTGTATTCAGATGTTAATATTTGTAATTTACACTTCTGATTAATGCTTCAAATAGCAGTGGCCGAAACGTCTAGAACTTTTTGTAGAGAATTTGTAAAATGATATACTAAAATGAAACCATGGGAAATAGTATGAAGAGGCGAACTGTAGTGTATGAGATCACGAAGTGTAGAAACGTCTTAGTGAATGAATTGAACTAAATTAAATATAACAAATAGTAAAAACTGTAAGTAAAGAAAATCACACACCAGCAATATTCGCAGCCAGGGACTCGTAGCAGTCAACCACAAATATCTTGGTTCAAATCTCGAGAAATGCTTATAGGGTTGTGTAGTTCTACTCCAACTTGTGCAATTTTAGATCACGTAACTGATTTCAGCCCACCTTAAAAAATAACCTCTTCGAAGTGTTTCAGAAACTATCCGTAGAAGCGTTTTAAAAACTAGTATTTTATGAACGATACTGATCTTCTTACCTGTATACACCAGGGCTCGAAATAGAACTGCAGCTTACCGCCAAGTTGTTTCCATACTGTAATATGACTACCCAAGTCTTACTTGCGATGTCACTACACACACACATTATCTGAAAGAATAAAGAAAAGTAATAATTATATTATTGTCGTATTAAGCATTCTCGCATTGTATATCGCTGGTTGGGCTGATATTTTATATTCTCGTCAGATTTATTTTCTCACAAATTGCGTATTTTATAGAAAGGGGATGCTAGATCATTTTACGTGTAATGCAGATATAAAAATGACTTCCCGAGCAGCGAATTTACTTTTTACTTTTTAAAGTCATGAGTGTTAATGGGGCGAAAACTGAGAAACCATATGAAGCAGATGATGTTTTGTGTTATAAACGTTTATAGTATGTATTTGGCATTTTCGGTCCATTGTCCAATTTTGCCGGCTACCTAACGGTGTCCCCCATGCCTGAGCCTAGTTAATTTTTTCTATTTATTTATTTTACGTCAAAAAACAGTTCAAACTGCGTATGACGTGCTATGGGGAAAAATGAATTGTGTGCACATTTTCAAAATTCTGTGATCCCTACACTAAGTAATATACTACTTAAATAAAAAACAACAACAACAACAACCCTCCCATGTAATAAAATCTATTTTCAAGGATAAATAAGCAATACATTTTGGCTCTTATTCATGTTGTCCTTCGGAATAATACTTCCTGCCGCGACAACATGGAAACGATAATTTGAATAATTGTATTTCCCACTGAATTCTAGAAGTCGTGCACAGAAAATGAAGTTACATTTATGTCCATGCTTGAGAGATGAGAGGCGTGGCGAACATGCGTGACGTGATACGTGGCGAACATGACTTGTTCTCTTGAGTTTTCCTTCGTCATACAGCAACAGAAACTGAGACGATTTTAAAGGAAAGCTACGACTCTTATTTTGCCCCGCTCGGGAATCGAATTAATTGGGATTGCATCACGGGAAGCTAGTACGTTGCCCATGAGCTACATTACGGCTGTGGTTTAAAGAGACGTGAACTGTGGACTGTGGTTTAAAGAGACTATAAAAAAACATTAATTGTGAACAAACTGCTGTGCAGCAAGAATCGATTTTCAGCAAAATGAGAAAATGTTGTTCATCTCCTGGAGGAGAACTTACTGGAGTGTTTTGACTTAGGAAATAACTCATTCTCTACATCGAATCTCACTCTACGATTTGCGCATTAGACCAAATACTCCGTAGTTTTTTGGAAGGTAGAACAAAACAAATTGTCATAAAAATATCGATTTTCCAATTGTTCTTTGGTACAATATATTTTCAAAATTTTAGAGGGGGAGCACAACGTAACTGACTGAACTGAGACAACTATTAATGGAAGGGATAGACTGCCATTCACACGAGGTGTTAAAGAAATTAGCACAGAGACAAGAAAAGATCTACAGCCAACCGGCCTCGCTGTTGACAGTCGAAGAAAAACAGGTCTTGGTGCAGTGAGAAACATGTTCCGAATCTACCTTTGAATAATTCATTTGCACTGAAACTTGCATTTGATCTTGAACTCACGGATACTGAACGGATAGTATGCCCTACAATGATTGGTTGTAGCTATAGGAAATAGTATTACGAATCAGCACAGGCGGCAACTTCATAAATCAGTCCTGGTGTGTAGCCGAGGGAAATGTTTCAGATTACGCATCTGGAAGCATGCAACATTTCTCAGCGAAATTCGTTTGAAAGACATTCCATCTTGTAAGGACGCCAGGAGGAGATTCAAGAGAGCATATGTGCCTATGATTATGAAAAATAAGGTAATAAATCTGTCTGTACAAAACAAATATTATTTTCAATTTAGGGCCGGTTGTGTGATGTAGAGATATCTCGAGGAATAGATATCTCTAGAATTGCTTTTTCCGAAAATAAACACCTCGTCCTGTTGTACGTCTTAATTTTATTCCAGGGATAACTATCTCGTGTTTATCCGAAGAGGCGTCTGTGAAAGACAAAGTTGGTCCTGCATTCGATGGTGTTTTGTCAAAATATATATTCTTTGCTTCTCATGTTTTTCTCATTTCTGCCTTGTTTCCGCCCATTTCGAATCGTCGTGCTTCCTTGTGAACTAGTGTGTGTTGCGTGTGCGTCCTGGTGGAATTGTGTGATATTGTGTTGAAAGTAACGATTTCGATTTTGGAAACTTTGAAGATAAGTTCACGCAGGATATTATGAACGATATTATAATTCTTGAATTTATAACTTGAGAGAGTTTCCCAGAAGCAAATTGTAGCTTACGTTCACTATTTCTTTCCAGCTTTCTCCACAAGTAATTGGAAGCCTGTTTCTGTTAAATCTAATATACTCGTGGTGAGTTTCCGCAGAATGGTATTATAATCCCTAGTTTGTAATATTGGAGGCATATTTCATGTATCTGCATATATCACAATTTCTTAAAACCAATCACATTTTCTGATATTCATTGCAAAGAACTAATGAACAGTAGTTTATGGCTAGCTAGCCAATCACATTTATAATAAAATGCTCATTCAAAGTTGAAATGATATACAGAATCAAAAATTTGCTATATCTTTTGCAGTTCCATCACCAAGCATACTTTGCTGACCTGACAGTACGTAGTACTGCTTTAGTATTTTGAAAGTGAGTTCATGCACGGTGGATAAAATATTAAATCTCGTGTTCTGAGATTTTGAGGCAAGCTTTAGAGATCAACAAAGAAAGTTTTTAAACTGAGAGTATTTTCCAATAATAGTAAATAACTAGTGTATTACATTTCGAATGACGTGCTCATTCGAACTTGAAAATATTTTGCCATCCCATAAATCCAAGTTTTGCTCAATTTTGCCATTTCTTTTCACACTCCTTAAGGTGAGTTAATTTTTGTGTTGTTCTTTACATTTAGTGTTTTTTTCTTACAACTTTTAATACATTCCATGAGAGAATTCATCCTGTGAAGCAATTTCTTTCCAAGAAAAAATCATTAAAAATTGTTGAGTGCACTTCATGTTAAAGGGCTTATCCTTCAAGAGTCTTTAGACGGTGATATATTTGTATTGTGTTATAAGTTGTGTATGTTATTGATACATACATTAATTTGTAAGGAAATTTATGATCGAACTGGAAGGAGACAGACGCCAAGAGCCACATTATTGCTGTGCAAGCTAATCAAATGATACTTTGCATATTATGGATGTATGTAAAGAGTATTCCAATTCAGAAAGCGAAGACAAATATTTCATATTAGTATCTGTTTTATCTTTCAAAACCGCTAATAATTTATGCATGTGTTTTTGTTATAGTCACACATTTGTGAATCATTTTAAATATATGACTACTTGCAGATAAATATGAGTGCACCCAAGAGAATAAAGACTAACAACTATACCATGGAGGACACACTCCGGTTAATCGACTTGGCCAGAGAATACAAGTCGGTGTTTGAAAATAAAGAAATGGACGGAAATTCGAACGATAAAGTAAGAGTACATTTTTGTGAATAAAAGGAAGTTTAGAAACCTGTTGCAGTGGGTTGCTAATACGCACGTTTGCCTATTTTTTAGAAGAAATGTTGGGAAAAAATGGAGTCTGTTGCACAAACAAATACGCACAGAACTGCAGAGTTATTGCGACAAAAAGATAACTCGTTGAAAAGAGATGCAAGAAAATATTCAGCCCAAAAAAGGAAACAGCGGCTGCAGACTGGAGGAGGAACAGTAAATTTTAAACAGAATCTAATTATGGAGAAAGTATTGGATATAATTGGCGTATCTGCAGAAAGATCTGCAAGTCAATTTGACAGCGATGCCCAATCCTTCGAAATTGAGGAGAATTTTGACAATGGAGTGTGACAATTGAGGACAATTTTGACAATGTGTCCATCGTTAGGATGGAGCCGTGGGAACTTGCTTGCATTGAAGCTTCCCCAATGGAAGAAGAAATTCAAAGCCAGGAGGTGTCGTGGGAGCAACACACTTGAGCAATACTTCATAACAAAGTAAAAAATCTTATATGTAAAATACAAAATATCTTGAAAGAAAAATATACTGACAAAAAGGTATTACACAATAAAAATACATAATTTTGTTTATCAACCATCATTTCATGGAAAAAAATTAATTCTTTCATTATACTGCAGCAAGTCCAAATGTAATTGAAGCAAGAAATGCACGCAATTACTCTGAGAAAATGATTCTATCTATTCTAGGGCACTAGGCAGCTAATAAAAAAATATCACTTATATACAATCTACAAATATAAAATGTAAAAGCTCTCTGTCTGATGATTCAAATCATACTTCACAAGATCCAAAACCCTTAGCACTGTGGATTTGGATAGACAAAATCTCATTAAAAACTCATCATCGTATTTGTTCAATAAATTGGGCCTGGAACGAAACCTTCGTTTTCGCGAAGACAAATACACCCGGAACAAGAATTCATCATTGCTTTCCGAAAACTCCATTGCTACAGATTGCTATACAGTTGTGCACACTACACGCGTTCTCACTGCTACTTCCATTTTTCAGGTTATTTCACGTTATTCACTGAATATCCCCGCAAAAATAATGGAATAGTTTATCATCAGTTTATTCCGTAAATAAGCACTATTCCCACTTCGTACAACCGGTTTTTTTTATCCGTGGAATAAAATTTTTCTCGGCTTTATCCCGAGTTCGTACAACTGGGCCTTAATGTTTTATTTGATAATGTCTTGATTATGCCAGATTATAGAGTTCTTGAAGAGGGCGGTTTTTCTGACGCGCCCTGGCCCAGTACATATCTCCGGGCCATCGAAATGACCCGCTGATTCATGACTAAGTACAAGGGAGGACACGCTCGGGCGCAATCGGCTCAGTCTAGTAAAATGCGAGTGACATTCGGGCCACTGCAGCGGGTAACCGCAGACATTTTGGCCTCAAATCTTGCATTTGAGCGTCCGTACTGTAATGGATGTATTAGTCGTACAACTGGCTTTCAGCCACTCATTGACATATGCCTCAAAAAGGGCGGTGCCTATGTCAAATGTAGAGATTATAAATAATTATATTCTGCAATAAATGTGAATGCCAATTGATGATCCGCTCTTGTACAATGGCTCTAATATAATAAAAAAATTAAAAAGTGTGTTCTCTATTGGCCAATATTTCTAAATTTATATTAAGAGGCTTCTCGCTTAATATTGTGAGCATGGAGAAGAATTGCCAGAATGAAATAGTCCTAGGGCCAGGTGAAATAGTCCTTATGTGACACGGATTGTCAAAATCGAACGTATTGTATTATATGAAACAGTGCTAATGCACCAGAAATATTGGTACATTGGTAGATATTGGTCAATCAGAATATCTTCTTCCAGCGGATTCTGAAATATCCTTAACTTTCCCGAAATTATCTGTTCAATGAAATAATTTATGAATACAACGCGTCTTATAGTGACTATTCCACTAGTGAAATTACAACAAATAGTATTTAACCATACATGCTAAATGGCCTAATCAGGGCGGAGTATCTCAAAAAGTTTATCGCTTTTTCTATCCAATTTTTCTTACCGCTTCTCCTTACTGACCAATCATAAAATATGACTAATATATCTTAGGAGGCGGTATCGATCGACTGCTTTGTCGATGTCAAATAAATCCCATATGTACTATAACATAACCTCGTTATCGTAGCTTTCATTTATTTTCAATATTTAACGTAGTTGGAACTCTGTTGGACATAACCTCATTCGTGGAATATTATAAAAATTCCACTCGTACTTTGCAAATTCACAGAAAAATCCCCTCGTCGCCTCGCGAGTCGGGGATTTATCGACAACTTTCAACGCACTCATAGTATTACCTCTGATAATTTCATATCGAATGACCCGTGCGCTTACGTACCCACCGTTTAATATCTTACAACAGAGGTCAATCCGCCTCAATATTCATAACACAGAGTATATTATAAATACAGTATATAAATGTACACTGTACAACCAATATATAATATACTAGTGAGCAACAATGTTTCTGAATCATACACCACGAATGGTTCGGTAAATAGTAGATGCAAACTCTTAATGAACAAATAAAATTCTTTCATATAGCACTTCAACAAATTCAATATATTGAGAAAAACAATTTTCACGTATACAGCAATAACAGTGTATTGTCTACACAATACAACAGTTCTTTACTTATGAAGATTATCAAAAAACTTCCTGTCTTATATAATAACGCGTGAAATGCAAATATTTAATGGCGGGCGGCCTCTTTCGTGGAACCTTGCTGTTGCACGACGTCAGCTCTGTTGTAAGGGACACACTGAGTATGGATATTAATACTGACGGTACGCGTATTACAAAAATAGGGGGAATAACACAATCAAACATATGTATTTTCAGTCAAAATTGAAAGTTTCATTGTTTTGTTCCTTTATTTTTCAGATGTTTCTGGGTATCAAACAAACCATAGACACGTCTCACACGGGTATAAGCTGCAGTTTTCTTTCAATTTCTGCACGCAATTGGAAGTGAGTAGTGTAGATAATAGTATTATACTAAGTACTTAGTAGTCCGGGGCAACGACTCGAGCGCGAGCAGTAAATGACTCGCCCTGCAAAGCAGCAATGCGGACACTTGAAAAGACGTTTGACGTGTGTGCGCATAATTTGGCTCGGAGGGTTCTGCGTCACCGAGCGGGAGGGCAGGCGGGGCGGCCGTGTGGCGGCGGGGGCGGGGGAGGGGCTGGAGCGCTGATCACCGTCCTCAAGCGGGGTCGCGCGCGCGCGCCGACCCGACCACCAGCCGCGCGTCCGGCTCCGCGGGTGAAGGTGGGAACGGCCTCGGCAGCGGCGCATGCTGAGGTGGAGGCGGATGTAGAGGCGGAAGCGGGGGGAAAGCCGGAAAAGCGAAAAAAACGCGGAATCAGATGTAAAGCAGTTACGAAGACGATGTGAGAGATGAGAAACCGAGCTATGGTGAAGATGCTGTGAAGACGGAGATGGAGAGAAAGTGGAGGAGTTAAGAAGGGAGTTAAGGAGGCGACGGAGTTAAGGAGGGGGCGGAGTGAAAATGGAGACGGAGTGAAAATGGAGACGGAATGGAAATGGAGATGGAGTGGAAATGGAGACGGAGTGGAAATGGAGACGGAGTGGAAATGGAGACGGAGTGGAAATGGAGACGGAGTGGAAATGGAGACGGAGTGGAAATGGAGACGGAGTGGAAAACGGAGAGGGAGTGGAAAACGGAGACAGAGTGGAAAACGGAGACAGAGTGGAAAACGGAGACGGAGTGAAAATGGAGATGAAGTGAAGGCAGAGACAGAGGGAAGACGGAGACGGAATTAAGGCGGAATCAGAGGGAAGGTAGAGTCGAATAGACAGATGCGGTGGCAACACGGAAATAAATCACAGGCGAAAGCAAACGAGAAGTTTGATACAAAGGAGTCTGAAGTGAAGGCGGCAGAAAAATCATAAATGGATGTATTGAAGTGGGAAACCATGACGGAAGCACAGAACGGACCAGCTCAATTTTGATACTTTGTTCCAGTTTAAACCATCTTTGACATTCTGATCAGTTCATTTTAATTCCAGAAGCATATATTATATAATTTATAAATTCATATAACAATCCAAGACTTCCAGTGTGCAATTTTAAGGGTCATAAAAAACCAAAACAATTTGCTGAAGTATTTATAATGATGATAAGAAAGTACATTTCAAATACTTTTTGAATTAAGAGAATTTATGATTACATTCAACTTCTCTTTACTTTGTTGTGGTAATATGAGAAGATAATAATAATTCACTCGTGAGTACATCAAAACATTCAACCCAATCAAACCAAGGTATGCTCAGATCACGTGGCATTAAGTCAGGGACTAGTGCAAGCTGAATAGTGTGAACTGATAAATTGAAATAGAAAACTGAATTCGTTTACTTGCATTATGAAACAATTCGCTGACTTATATCTCATTTTAAATTCATTTTCCCTATGTGACTAAATTTTATATATTTTTACAATCATAATTCATCAATAATTAAAGCAAATATATTTCTATAGAAATATATCTAAACAAGATATAAATATATAGTATAATCAAATTTGTATTACATCTTCTGTGGTTTCAAAAATTGATTTTTACATGTAAAAGTATATAGCCTCAATATGTATTACATTGGGAATTCAGATGAGTCAATGGATATGTTTCATTCCTTCGTCCACTTCAATCAGATTTGAGTTTTTCTACTGCAAAACCACAATTTAGTTACTACTTTTAATTGTCAATTCTTATCATTAATCATAAGCTTGCCAGTAATACTTTTCTCACCGTTGCCAGTAAAGTACAAAAACCGAGCATCTAACACGAAGAGAAGCACTCCAAGACAACATTGAGCTCTAAATTCATTCACGTGGATCGCTCCTCCGACCCTTGTTCCAAAACTCTGTTATTGGCAAGAGGTTGAACTCATCCTCTGACGATCGGAGACCACACCACACGTCCATCACGTTCTATTGCCCCTAACCGTCCACAAATACAGTCATCATCCAACAAAGATTACGAGGAAGGTCGAGAGAAAGACCACCGTTAGTGGCCACCCGCGCAGTAACGCGCTTAACTCGACCCATAGTTCCGCACATGTGATCTCTTATATTAGAAAAACGAGCCATTTCGCTCTCTAAGAGATGGCCCAAAATCATAGGAATGAGCCCAGGAAACACTTTAAAGCGCCTGATGAGCCACGATCCGTCACCTCCAACGGCGCTTATGAGCACTCGTCGGAAGACGACCGGGTGAAGCAAATCGAGAGGCCTCATCGGCATCGATAGCTCGAAACGCCACGAGGAAATGCCTCCATTTGCTGTTTGACCTCCTGGCAATCTCTGCCTCTACTAGCGCGCAAAATATCTGCCACAATGTTTGCGAATTCCTCTGCCGATGGAGAGTCGCGAAGACGACATTCCCTTTACTTTCTCGAATACTACTCGTACTATTGCAATGCTGCGGCAAAACGAAAACTTTAAACTGCGCCAAACTTTAAATAGAAAAACCGTCTTGTGCGTCTCTGATATCGAAAAGTGGATACCTCTTGTTCACGCATGCAGTAAATTACTTCCTCTGACACGTTGCGTAGTCAGAATCAAAATTTTGTGGGTTCTCGATTCCGAAAAAAATGGTTGAGAGCAAAACGAGTCACTGTCTGTCTGTTTCTGTGTCTTCGAGTGTGTCTACACGTCTGTGCCTGTCCGTCTGTATTAACTAATTATCTAAATTAGACTTTAAAAAGTCCATGCACAAATTTGTTTAAACGAGTAGTTATCGCGTAATTTTTGCTTGAATAAATGCAATTTTCAAAAGAAATCTCAAACAATTTTCCATATTCTCCGACGCCTTTTAACGTTATTCTTCGAAGAGATGAAAGGACGGTTAGAATGGTGCAGGTCTCATTTTCGCGGAACATTTGAATTTTCAGAAATCACAAATAACGCCAAAAACTGTGCGATTGTAAGGCGGACGTCAATGGAGGTCGGCGAGGGCGGTCGGCGAAGGCGGTCGGCGAGGGCGGTCGGCGAGGGCGGTCGGCGAGGGCGGTCGGCGAGGGCGGTCGGCGAGGGCGGTCGGCGAGGGCGGTCGGCGAGGGCGGTCGGCGAGGGCGGTCGGCGAGGGCGGTCGGCGAGGGCGGTCGGCGAGGGCGGTCGGCGAGGGCGATCTGGGAGGGCTAGGACGAGGGCGTACTCACTAGGGGCGGGGGCTACTTCCGATGGGCGCGGGCGAGGCGCCGCGGGCGAGAGAAAGCCCGTTCGGGCGTGCCACAAGCCCGCACTGCGATTTCCTCAGCAGATTTACGACCCACCGCGTCAGAGCTGCCCCGCGCGGTTTTTTCTTTCGCTCGAAAAACGTCGTTACTCGGTGTACATTAGACATGAGCTGTTGTAAAGTACTTTTCACAATCATACTGCCGAGGGCAAGAAAAAATTTTTAATATATATTTTAAATGTAAATTAATTGATGCCCCACCATCATTTACATATCATGAAAGCGACTTTCTCTACAAAAATATGACGGGTCGTTGAATGTGGCTTGCAATCACGTACCAGAAATATCTGTGTATACAGGCCACCAAAGGTTTTGGATCCCATAAAAAAACAGTCACATACCAATGTCATTCCGGTTGCCGGAGAATGGCAACAGTGAAAAGGGGGTGTCTTTGGAAAACCCCAGAAACGCAAGCAAACCGAAGGAAATTTTAAGTACTTAAGAACTAGTGATGCCCCTATTTAGCCACATATTAAAAACAATTTCTTCAATTTTGTGTTAAAATATTTTCAGTATCTTCGCTATGGTAAGATATTCATTTTCACCATTTCTGTACTTACACTCCTGTCGGCGACGACACAGATAGCCACGTCCAATTGGGAAGAAATCGTTCAGCATTTACAGCGCTCGGATATATAACTGTCATCGTTAGAGAACACTAAAATAAAATTGCAGCGAGTTTATGGGCAAACCAGGCCGTAAGAAATCTTCGGGATATCCAAGACGCGATTAAGCATGCCGCCAGTTTCGATTTGTTTATAAACATCCCATGCGCGTTGAAAGTCGAAATAATCGCTTAGGATAAACAAACGTTTTAATAATTAGTCCTAAACAATGATACGGTAACTCTTTAACTAAATAAAGTTAAGTGGGAACAGAACTGAGGTTGGAGTGCGTCGTTAACATCTCCTCCACGCTCCCAAGTGGCATGTTATGCTTGTGTGACGTACTAGAATTAAAAACACAGACGACTATTCTGATTGATATTTACAATATATTTACAGTATAATTACAATTAATGTATAAAGATTATAATACAAAAATCTAACCCCTTGGCAACCTTTCAATTATCTTAGCCGCGAAACCCAGCGACCGTCCCTAGGCCTCGCCCAGAACCACTGCTTCGGAAGCAGCAAAAAGCAACGCGAGGTGCGAAGCTGTCGGACATACAGTCCCGTAACTACACCAGTTTCATGGCCTGTCGCCAAACCAATCTTCGACCTGAAGATCTTCAGGTCACGTGCAATGAGAGCACTGGAGATACCTTTAGTCTTTCGATACTCAGCGTATCCCGCGAGGCGCCTATCGGCGCAGCCTTAAATATCCGTCGACTCGCCCCCACCCTACAAGCAGCGGGCGTCATACGGCTCGCTGGCCAGCCCTTCCAGGGCTGCAACCGACATCTCTTAAACTCGCGTCCGCGCGCGTCCTCTTCAGGGATTTTCCAGCCGGGATTCCTACGGGGCTTTCCAGCCGGCGCGGCGTGGCGCCGCCGCCCTCCACCCCCATTCTACATCCGGCTTAGGGCGGGTTTCCCCGAAGCGGCCCGACGCGGCGGCGCCGAACCAGGCGACGCTACACTTGTTATGCTTGCCAAATCTGCGTCTTTCCATTGCATTGAACCACCTACGTTTTTCAGGGCATCAAGAGCAGTGCCTTTCACCGGGAGGTTCTAGGATTCGAATACCAACGGTCATATGGTTTTCGACACTAGCTTCATAGCTAGGTCGAATTGTGTCTGGAGAAGAACTCTAGCGGCCGGCTGCTCTGATCGATAGATTCCATGGTTTCTCCGATTAACACCAGGTGAACGCAGGAGCAATATAATAATAAAAAAACGGACCACGCACAATCTTTCCATCCTCTCCCTCGTCCTCTCCCCACCTTTCAGTGGCCGTCCGTAATCTACGTAACGCAAATCTGGAGTATTTTTAATATCCCCTCACCTGCTGTAACGTACTACTAACGCGCGCACAACCCCCTTTAAATAAATATGTAACGCTTGCGACAGCACCTCCTACTTACAAGAACTTTAATTAAATAATATCACAGTAAAAACAATGCGTTCATTTTTATTTATGTTATATATAACATATATTATGTTATATTTAGTGGTCAGGCGGAAGAGGAGGCTAAATGGCCTGAACCTCGCCACCAATAAAGACATTTATTTATATTTACATATAAAGATTTATTTTTTTAAAGGAATTTTTTAATTAGTTGACGATGCGGGCTGCACCAAACAACAAGTGTTATGTTCAGAAAAAACACTCACTTTCCAAACAAGTTTATTTACATAGAAACGGAAATATTTACAATAGCAGCCAGAAAATCATGTTGTCTAATACACTACCAAAACCACTGTTTCACCACTCTACGTCTCCCGCTCAGTCTACTCCGTCTCTGGCGGCGCTCCCTTATCAAGCAGCCGGCGCCGTAGCCTCGCTTCACGGGCACCGGTTCGCCGGCTAGCTGATTATTTTTCATTGGCCGGGCGTCTTTGCCGGTCTGATGCCCAGCCGGCACCTGCCGCCGCTGCCGCCTCGCGCCGCTTTAGGCGCGCTCTTCAACTTTGTCACACAGCCGCAACACCTCCCCTCGCGAAGTCGTCGTGTACGGCGCAAACCGTACTCGACGCCTTGTTGACCGCCTCGGTGCCACTGTAGGGAGCACCGGTGTGGGCGGCGGCTCTACAGATTGCTCCTCAAAAGTGTCATCTTCAATAAGCTCCCTCATTGCTCTCTCTCGTTTCTCCTTTTCAGAGGTTCTTCCCAAGGTATCCACGGGCTCTATCGTGTATCTGGGGCGCAACTGCCCTTGGTGCCTAACTACTATTTTACTTAATGTTTGAATTTCATAAACCGTGTTGCCTCTAATACCTGTCACAATCCCGGGCCACCAAGCAGGCTCCTTTTTAAATGAAGTGCATTACACTCTACTGCCTACCTGGAACTTATGTTGCCAGTCCTCTTTCCGGCTGTTACCTGGCTTTAGAAGAGACAATAATGTCCGGTGCTGTCGGCCGTGTAAAATTTCTGCCGGGCTCTTCCCTCCAGATCCCGGCAGCGTCCTGTAGGTGGCCAGAACTCTTAGCAGGGCTCTGCTCCTTTCCGTCCCGGCGTCTCTCGCCTTCCACATCGCGGTCTTAAAAGTGCGCATACACCGTTCCACCTCCCCATTAGATTGCGGGTGGAACGGCGGCGCACATATGTGCTTTATACCGTTGGACCTACTGAATCGAAAAAAATCTTCTGAGGTGCACTGCGGCCCGTTATCTGACACTAATGACTGCGGCAGCCCTTCAGTCACAAAGATCTTCAATATTTATTTATTTTATTATGAAAAAAATCATTCATCATCAAAGAAAATGATAGTAGTCTTTTAGATTGTTTGGTTGTTAATGCCAATTCCGTGCAGAAGTTTAATAATCTAGGGTTATATGTATCAGATCACAATTTCATGCAATATTATATTTCATTTTATTATAGAGATCGAAATGGATACAGTTTATTTAATTTAATTGGTAAGAGAAAGGAGGGGATTGTGAGATCTTAGGGGAAAATCATACAAGGACAGGGATGCCACGAAATCATTGTGGCAAGAAATAGCTTTCTTAATGGGCTCAACAAGTGAGTAAATATATGTATGATGATTCTGTTCATAAAATCTCTAATTTTTATAGTTTTACTAGTATACAAATGCTTTTATTCTCCTGTAAAAGCTTTTATTCTATTATACAAATATCTTGTGCAATTGAAAATACATGAATATTTTTATAGTGTTTTCAACAGCTTCAATAAAAGCATTAGAAAGCATATTTAGTGATAGTAATAATGACCTACAATGAGAGAGTCATATAAATAAAATTTATTTACTCCTTAGTGCCAAACATCATTTTAAACCATCATAATGATGTTAATCTTTCAGTGGTAATGTTGCATTGGACTATTACCACCAAAGTTCATGTTAAAAATGGCAGCAATTTTATTTTACTCCCAAGGTTTCTTCCTATGAAAGACAATGAATCCTTCTATAATTTGTTTACCTAGCAATGCTAGAGCTGTGTGCATAGTGTTCCAGAGACACACCTACTGCAGTGGTTTTTAATCATGATAATATCATAATTTTAGTCGTTTAATGTTATAAGATTAACAAAACAAAATACGTCTGTGATAAATATTGCAACCAACTTTTTGATGTATTAACAACCGAATGATACTAAAACGAAATTTAATTTTGCATTTTGGGTTTTGAACCCGACTTCCCCACTGAAGAGTTAATGAAAGTAAGTAACATTAAATGATTTATTTAAATTCTGTATCTTATTATTCAAACCAATTGTGCCCTTTTGTTTTTATGATATGTTTGTCAAGAGCAAAAAATTAAATTGACCATACAAAATGCATGCAAATTGCAAGTATTGTAGAATGCAAGTGGAAGTATTGTACAATATGTTACAATGAGACCTTTGTAATATCTCATGAATAGTGCCAAAAAATAAGATAGTGGTTACTGATCAATGTTCAGAGCGGATTATTTTATTTTAAACCATTTAATGTTTGGCTCCTTTGAAATAAAATTGTAAAAGTAACATTCGTATCAATTTGAAAATTAGCAATTAAAATAATGTCTATTTTGTTTCAGGTGACCTTGTAAAAACGAAGTGGGGGTAACCTGTGGGACACATATAGGAGGGTGTTGCTGAAGAATAAATGGAAGAGGTGGTTTCTCCGGAAGGGGTGGAAGTATTCGGAGGTGATGGATTTCCTCTAGGATATAATTGTGCCCCGGGAAACCGTCACGAATAGTGAGCCACAGTCTGGTCCCTCAGTAGACCCTCACCAGTCCCCTCCAGCAGCTGCTGGTCCCTCAACGGACCTTTATGATTCAGAAGATGTTTTCGAGAATGTTGTGGAGGTGGTGTCTCTTGGAGAGTCTTCAATAACCTCCTCTCCTCTGCCTCCAATATCATCTCCTCGGCCTCTTCAAAAGCGAAAGAGGAAAGTAGATTTCATCAATGAGCTGCTCAATTTGGAGAGGCAGAAAATCTCTGTATTAAGAAACGAAGAAAGCAATTCGGGGAAAAATTTTCTCCTAAGCTTTGAAAGTCTCTTGAAATCTTTGCCCGAGTGCAAAAAGTTAGAAGTCAGGCAATAAATTAACCAAATATTTATTGACATAAAATTCTCAATAATTAAACATGTTTTATTTCCCTGATTTTCATATATTCAAATATTAGTGGTTTATTATTGATGGATGCATAATTGTACATGCAGAAATCTTTGCTTCTTGCAAGCTATGGAAGTATAGACAGTTTCTAATCTTTCATTTCATTAATTTTATTAAGTTCAAATTATTTGGTATCAGTACTTGCTTCACCTAGTGCTCATATCAATTTAGGTGAAATCAATAAAATTACTGAAAAGTGGTGTGTAGGGGTGAGAATCTATAGCTGCTTCACTCGAGTACTACAGGTTCTTGTAATTTTTTGTTAAGAATATATTCTGTGTGGCAAAAAACGGTAAAGTTTTGTATATTTAATGCATAGGTATTCCCATTAAAGCGCCAGTGGATGCTGTTTTTCACAGTAGCTGCTATAATGTAAGTATAGGGGGCAGGGTTACTAATATTTTAAAAAGAAAGTTGTCAATCTGATATAAAAATAAATATTCAAATTAGGTAAAAATTTTGAGATATTTAGAAAAGACTAACATTGCTCTTAACTGCTTTTTACTGTTAATAAAGAAATAAATAGGTAAATAATTTATATTTTACATTAACAACGCTCTGGGCAAACAACTACATATAAAATATTTCCCTTACCCCTTAACATTAGGTTGTTACTTACAGGACTGCGCATGTGATCACTGATATCACTTTTTTCTGCACGTTTGCAAATAGAATAAGAAATTAGCTTAAATCTACTACTGATTGATCTTAAGAATTCCAGCTAAGCACAAGAGGTTTTTACGGTTAATTACCCAGATTAATTTTTGTATGCTTTGCCAACATAAATAATAATAAATGACATATATTCATCATAATTCGTTCGCGACGTAGCCATCTGCAGCTTCATTAACAAACACATGGCTCATTTCATTCAAAATAGGTATCAATATCAACTGACATTGGCTTTGGTGTCAACTAGATAATTTTTACAAATAGATTTTTATACTCGTATAAAACTAAAACACAAACAACATTATTACAGAAGTGTGTCCAATATATTGAATGGTTGTAGCCATATTTTAACTTTTCAGAAACTGGGTTTGACTGAATAAAGCAAATATATTATTTGCTAATATGAAGTCTGCTGGACTACTTGAGTTCTGGGAAAAGCAATTTGTAAGAAAAGCCAGATACATGAACGAGAGTCCCAAAACATACGTATATGACGAAAATTTCAACCCTTTTCAATGAAGAAGATGTGGACACACTTCCAAATATTATGTGAGTATGTTTCAACTCGCACGGGCCAAATTCTTAAACTAACGCTGTGCTCTTCTGAGGTCTGTGTTGTGCGTGATAACAGGTCCGTTATTACGCAAAAATCTTAAGACGTCTGAATCAAGTCCTTCTGAAAATAGTACGTAGCGTGCCAGAAGTTTTTCAAAGTCGAAATTCAAAGTGTGTAGTCTTTCAGTCGCTATTTAATGGAGTATTTCGATATATTTCTGTACATACTTACTATCAAGAGTCACCAAAGCACATATATTTCCCAAGAATTTACCCACCTCCTCAGGCACTCACTCATTTACACACACACACAAACACACACATACTTATAAAAACACATACACCCGCACATTCTGTATTACCTTGTAAGCTATGGCATTGTGTAACAGCCGCGTTTATAATTCTATTAAATGGAAAACGGTACATTCTACGATAGAAAAATAATATCAATGAAGAAGATTCGTGTAAATTTGTTTAGTATTTTAATAACAACACATATCAACAATGTATGTGCTTCACCAATAAAATGACTATGTCTAGTCAATCTATCATAAACAAGTATTTAACAGTACCTTTAGATGATAAAGTTTTTCTCATCAACAAAACAGGAGGATAACCTACAAACACTCACCTTAGAGCTCTTCACGACCCACTTCGAATAAATAGACTCCATTTTCTCTAGAATTCCTTTCTTGAATATTTTAGTTTTATTAGTAGCCATTAACACGATTAACGCCATTATTTCAATAATTTGTTCCACAAAATATTATTTAATATTCCTAGTTCACGTTCAATAACATTCGACATTCAACCAGGAAACTCGATGTCACTCAACTAATCAAATTACACGTGCAAATCATTACTTTGTATTGCTACTCTTGTTTACAGACTTGTGTTTTGAAAATAAGATTATTATTTATCACCACGTATATTCTGTTTGAATCTTATATTTTCATGTATGAACGTTACTTTCAGAAAGAAATTTAAAAAGAAATTTGATTATTGAACGTCGCAAATTGCTTTCAAGAAAGATCAAAAAAAAAAGCACGAATGGCTACGCGGTTTAAGGCGGTAGCTGCATAAACTCTCGATCTTAAGAGAGGGAGTTCGAACCTCACATTGGGCTAATTTTTTTTTTTTTGGGGGGGGGGGTTCCACAATTTGAAACAAGTGTATCAAGGGTATCCAAAACGTTACTGCGTCTTAATCTCTGGACAAACCCAGAACTGAAGTGTTTTATTAATTATCCTCGAATAATTAATAAAACACTTCAGATGTTTATGTAGTGAAGTACTTTTACTTAATTTGCTTGATATGCTGACAGCGATGTAACTAAAATAAGAATTTTGAAATTATTAATATATTAATATAACCAATGATAAAATATAACATAATACCATTATTACTTATTTTACTCTTGCATTCCTTTACTTAATTGTCTGATCACGTTTTTAAATTTGCTATTAATTTTTTTAATCAAATTGTTCGCCGTAGTTCTACTTCATACTTTATAAACACTTTTCAAATTAGAGTAAGTCCACATCAGAAAACAGGTTAATGCGCACTAACCCTAGTGCGGAACAGAACGATTTAAACATGCTCGTCCGCCTTACCCTTCTCGCCTCAAGTGACGGTGGTGACAGTGGTCACTGTGCAATGGAGATGCGGGAATTAGGTGGGAAAATGATGGCTTAGGGATGAGACATGTGACTAAAGATACACTAGACTGTGATATTAGTACCAGAGTGATGGGGATCGGGGATGCAGACATGCATTAACAGACAAATCTGTTAATACGGAGGTAGTGAAAATGGAGCAAGACTTGAAGACGGTGGAGATGTAGGCACTGGAAGAGAAGGTGATCGAGGTGGAGGTGAAGATAGTAGAGCTGGAGGTGGCGGAGGTGGGGCGGCGGTGAAGTTGGTGGAGATGTATGTGAGGGAGATGAACATAGCTGAGTGGAAGCGGCGAAGGTGGAAGGGTTGGAGATAGTGGGTGGAGACAGAGGTGGCGAGGGAGGAATGCCAGAGACAGGGTGGGCGAAGGCAGATGCGACGGATGTGGAGGTGGCAGAGATGTGGTGCGGAAGTGGAGGTGGAGGGAGCGGAGGTGGCGGAGATGGGGGCGGCGGACGCGGTAGAGATGGAAGCGGAGGAAGGGGGGGTGAAGATTAAGAAGACGGTGGTGGAAGCAACGACAGCGAAGGTTAAAACGGCGTAAGCAGAGGTGCACAGGCATGGAAAGAGACGGCTGATGTGGGGTCCCATAGAATTTAATTGATTGATTGCTTAGTGATTCCGGGCGCGTCAACTGCTAGGGTCATTAGTCACGTTAATATTTTTATCGCGGGAGGTGGCAGTGATTTTCCCACGCTGAGTGGCGAGATGGCGCGCGCTCTGTGGCCCGTTTGTTAGAGTACTGCTCCGGCATTCACATGGTGTTAATCGGAGAAACCACGGAAAACTGCCGATCAGAGCAGCCGCTCGCTAGAATTCTCCCCCAGACAGACACTGAATTCCACCTAGCTCTCTGGCTAGTGTCGAAAACCCTGCCACCCTAGGACCACCTGGTCAGAGGCACTGGAGTGACATCAGTGGATAGGAGATAAGGGTCAAAGAGATGGGGTACGAAGTTCGAAACAAATAACAAATACTGAGCTGGCGGGGAGAGAGGTGGCAGAGGAGAAAAGGAAGGTAGCGCGGACTGGGGAGGCATTTCTGGCGCAAAACGTGGGAGGGTGGGGGAGGATGCGGCGGAAATGCAGCCTGGGGTGAGTGCTCCAAGGACTTTGGAGTGAATGCTCCAAAATCGAGTACAATTTTCTGCAGATGCTATTGATCTCTGGAGTTCTTGAGGACGATCTCGATATCTGGCGGATTGTTCAGGTCGCTCACCATACACCTCTGGAGCTCAAATACTTCCCTTGCCGGCTGAGGTGGCTCAGGCAATCAACTGATGTCACTGCAGAGCCTCTGACCGGGAGATCCTAGGATTCGAGTTCCGACGGAGGTAGGATTTTTGTCTCGAGATAACAAGGTTGAATTCAGCAGCTTTCTGGAGAATTCTAGTGGCCGACCGCACGGATCTGTATTTTTCCGTGGTTCCTTCGCTCAACACTAAACGAATTACGAAGCAAAATCCTAACAAATGTGCCACGGACCACGGGCGATCTTCTTGCTCTTCCTTGTCTTATCCTCACCCCTTACTTACATACACGTACACTTACATTCACTACACAACCACATATGCCGGGGAAACAGGCGGATCTAGTCAATTAGAACGTATCCCGGGTGCGGCAGTGCCCACTTGGTGGGAGATACCTGGATTAGGAAAACCTGATAGCCAACGTCAAATCGGCACCGGATCTCAACATTTAGCGGAGAAATAACATCATCTCTTGTGATAAACACGAACTAATGAAAATAGCCGTTGACGAGACCAGAAACAGGAAATAATAAATCAAATACCGGTCGATCCACTTGAAAAGGCAATAAAGCAGGTTCATAGAGGATTTTCTGAGATTTTCCCGTTTCTGCTTCTTCTGATTGCAATATTTGTTCATCGTCAATTCAATCATATCCACATGGTCACCACCGAATACATATGCATCAAAACCACTCAAGCTAGGCGTTGCAGCAAAGGCTAACGGCTGATTATCTAATTTAGAAAACACCATCTTCAGTAGGAGTAATAGTGGAACTAGCCTGTATATGCATTTATTGTTTTAATTCTTGATTCAAGCAAGGCATAAAACAACGTAACAAAGGGCCAAGGCACTCAATGTTTCTTTATGTGAATTTCTCATACAATTTGTGACTAATTATATATTATTTTATGTTGGAAGTTAAGAGCTAAGATGATTTGTTTGTTTTGGTGTTTTATATAGATGTTTTCATCCAAATCCTCCGAAATTAGCAGACAAAGCATATGAGAGTTTACATTTCACCCCAAACCTATCTTAAAACGATCAGCGATCATATATGCCGTAAAAATTGATAGAAGAGCGAAGATGAAAAAAAATATAATAACTCACATATTGAAGGTAATGAGATTTTACCCCTTTTGTACAGTCCTATAAGACTTCACTCTTTTCGTGTTGTTTATGATTTGCAGGAATCGAGAATAAAAACGTTTCATGATTGTCTGGAGAAAAAGTGCACAGAGAAGGCAACGGCAGCCGGGTCGGGCGACAGGGAAGTAGAGCGGCAGCACCCGAGAGCGTTGCACGAGGCGGTGAGCAGCGGCGGGGGCGGGGGCGGGGGCGGGGGCGGGGGCGGGGGCGGCGACGGCGGGCGCTGCAATCATAACGCGCCGGAGCGCATTACCGCAACCGCGCGCTCAAATTACCTCCCGAGGGGCGCGCATTCGCCACGGCGGCCGCCGATCCCGCCCCCGCCCCCGCCCCACGGCCTACGCCCACGCCGCGCACGGCACAGTGCCGGCCAAGGCGACCGCAGACCGCAGAACGTCCCAACTGCGACGCGGGCGCCAGAAATACACAATGCCCACTTATTGCGCAATTTTTTTTAGCGATATTACCAATTCCATTCTCCAGCATTTTGGTGATTGAAGAGAAAATTAAAAATCTGATTTTTTTCAAAAGCATTAAATAACATTAATTTTTTGATGTGATAGTTGAAAAGAATACAAATCATAAAAACGTAGGAAATCTTTATTTTAACACAAACATTTGGTATATAAAAGTTGGAACATTAATGAAGATATTCGATAAACTTCACCGACATGGAGTGGAGGCTTAAACCATAAGGTCTGCTCTTCCACCTAAACACTTAAATTTCTTTACATTTACATAATAACAATTTAGGAGTTCGGCCGCATATAATATTTCTTACATTTCTCGTTACATAGGAAAGTGCAATGATCACATTAACTGCATGGAGTGGGTCGCGCATTAAGTAATATGAACGTATTTTCATGATCGTTTTTCTGAACTCTAAAACTAAAGTGATATAAAAAGAGCTTTTGCATCTCGTTTGTGAGAAAGGTGTTATAAGTCAATCACCTTAATTTATCCAAATGGCAGAAGTCATCTCTTCCATCCGAATGCATCAAGACTGAACGAATTGCAAAAAAATGGGAGGGTAGATTTTACTTTTAAATTTACGTTCGTTTATCCTCCAAAACGGGCGTTCGCCCACTGTGCTCCCTCCCGCCGCCCGCGTGTTTATATTTGCGATTGCACGGTCGGGCGAGCGTCGACGGTCGTTAGGCGACTTGTGTGGTCATTCGCATCATCGCGGGGCGGGCGGCGCCGCGGGGCGGGGCAGGCGGCGGGCGATGAGCACGGGGCGGTGAATGGGAGCGGGGCGGGGGCGGGGGCGAGGCGCCCGACCCATCGCTCGACGCGGAAGTGGCGGAGGGAAGCGGGTCATCGAACCGGAACTGGACCCGAAAACGAAAGCTGAGGTGACGTGGAACCCTCATCATTTATTTGGTTTTACGGGTGTAATGAACGGAGAATTAGTAAATGATCCGTTGGTCCGAGGCCCTTTAACCCCTCGAGAAAAAAGTATAACGGCGGTGGTAAATGAGGATTGGGGAAAGTACAGGTGAAATGAAATATGTCGTAATCACAGATGACTATTTGAAAATCTTCCTTCAAATGTAAAATCATAACTTAAAAGAACGAAGCAAAAGGGCAAATATAATTCTGTAGAATTTACGTATATACGATAGAATTTTATCTTATCGCACGTGATGTCGAGTACAGATAAAATCTGCTCTTTAATTGAAATTCTATAATATGTATATCCCCAGTGTCGAAGTCAACCATATTCAAAATATTTTTTTTACTGTGAGAAGTTGAATTGTATTTTAATTCAAAATTTAATTGTATTTTTAATTGTAAAAATATCGAAAGATTAATTTATTTGATTTGAATTAATTATTGATTTGAATTATTAATTTATTTGAAGATTAATAATTTAATTGTATTTTAATCGAAAGATTCGAAAATCATTCGCAGAGTCAGCAGTACTTTATAATACAACAAGGTTGAAGAGTCTCGGTATTGAGACGAAAATGTACTGACAAAACGAGAAATTTTTTCCACTACTTCTGGAGTCAGCAACATGGGTGCGCACAGTCATAATTTCCTGTGACGTATAGTCTAGCCTTTCGCCTCAGGCATTTGAGAACAGCCCCGATTTGGTGATAATCTGAGAGATCGGTTTCCAAATTTTAGCGCACAACGGTAAGCAAAAACATTTTGCCAGGTGTGGGGTTCGAACCCACGCTCCCTTTCGAGAACCAGAGCTTAAATCTGGCGCCTTAGACCGCTCGGCCAACCTGGCACACATACGAACTAATTTTGGCTTAAAATTCGCGTCTCCGATTTCGTTGTTCAAGTAACTATATCGAATCTTAAAACATACGTTACCGACACCAACCATACGTTTTCTTAACTTCATGATTTTCGTCAAATTATTGTACTATTTATAAGCAGGCGAATTTGGAAAATTTTAGACTAGATTAGTAATTCTGAAATGTGGGTATATTCAAACTGTGATTATTTGAAAAGGAGGGCTTTCAGAAAATATTTTATTGAGTTTTTGCTTTCTCAGAAAGTTCAGTGTTTACAATGAGAGTTCGTACAGAAAACCACTATATTAGATAAAATATTGGAACAAACCGTCCGTATCAGTATTCCATCATCCTCAGTTGTACTTGTACTTCTCAGTTCTCCAAATTTTTATACCAATATACAAGAAAACACCCCATTTCAAGACGTCTTGTAGAAAAGCAAAAGTCATAAGACCTGGATTGAATTCATCGTATCAGCGCAAATACTTATTTCGGAAACTTTGCACAAATTCATTGAAAGGTAAGTATTCACATCAGTTGCATATGAATACGAAGGAGTAAGTGTCCTCGTATAGGAGTGCCAAAAGTTTCCAGCCTCGCTTACTTCGCACAGGAACATTTCATTTTTCAATTTTTAAAACGTAAGAAGTAAGGTCTCGGTACCCTGAGCTGCGTACTTGCTTGCTTCCTCCTAGATGACAGACTCAGATTTGAATATTACCAGTATGCATTATGCCGAATCTTGAGCACTGTGCGAAGATAAAATTCTGGGCAAAACATCTTCTCTTGCTGAAAATTTATTTATGTTTCTAAAGCACACACGGTGATGCGTTAGAAAGTTTGCATTCGCTGGACTGAACAATGATCAAATAATGTTTGTACTCCTCGATAACATGAAACATCATACTATCGCGCAGGCCGGACCGCAGGTTGGTCATTGATGCTGGTCAAATTGACCCAATCAATTTGGCGATATTTTTAAGCTAACCCAATTACAGTAACACGAACGACTTTTGTAACACTACTTATACAGCTCAGTGTACACACGTTCCATTTCTCCATTTATCTGTTAATCAAAATAATAACCACCCTAAAGATGGAGCTGGCAAGGTGGAGGAGATGCGTGGTCCTGGAATCATTGGTTGGGGGTACTGACCCTAAATGCACATTCAGTCGGTTAAAGGAAAAAACATTAAAAGGGTTGAGAAGAGTAGCGGGCTTCCAGAATTCTCATCCAAACAGGGTTCTGTGTGGAATCACTGGCGTCGAAAACCCTGCCCCCGCCAGAAATCGGACTCCCGCTGTAGGAAATTCCATAGCCAACCCGCTCTACTGAATTCTCTACGCTTATTTACACGCTTTCTTTTGACGAATGATTTGGGGAGTTTTAGCGAATGCCTGCTTCCGCACAGTCGCACTGCGACCCCAGAAGCCGCTGTGTGCATGCACGCGTTCATTACAACTCCTGAATTCGTCACAAGAAAGCTTGTAAATAGGTAGGACCTAGGTAGGCGTGCAGTTGCGATCTCTGTCCGATGGAACATGTGGTAGAATCTCGCTTAGACATGGATGTTGAGTGGAATGTTGCATCATCTTTTGAACAATATCCTTGCAACCCTGGCCTGCTTGCGAGGCACAGGAACATGCATCGGAATAAGTGCACGTTGCACATAACAGGTATCATACCATAATTCTGTATGTTGTGGCACGGATTGGCAAAATCCAATCTCTGTGTATCTCACGTTAACATTAACTCTTTCGTATCAGATGCCCGCACTGGGTAGCATAGCTGAAATGGCACTTCGGGGTACATTGGGGGCTTCAACAAACACGACTTCGAGGTACATACAAGAAAAACAAATATGAGCGTAATTGCTGCTTCCGAAAGATGAAGATGGGGAGGGTCCTGACCCAACACTAAGCTTAATCATGGCTACATCAATGACTTAAAGTAATGGCTTAAATCAAAGGACACATCAATGGGTTAAAATAAAGGAATGGTGGCGGATTACTGTATCAGGAATCCGTAGACTAAAGTGATACTGGTGATCCGAAGACTGACGAGATACTGGGAGGCATGAAAGTCGTTAGGTGGACCCAAGTAATTCAAAAAGATGTGTGTGTTTCAAAGTTTTATTCGCGAATTCCCAACCACATACGATTGATCATCGTACAATCGACTCTCACAATCGATACTCTTATATTTATCGTAGCATAAAATTGGGGAATAAAAGTGCAAGAAAAAAGAAACTCCATTCAGATGTCGGTATCAGCACACGCTGCAAATCGCCATATTTCCACAGCAATGTCCCGGAGGGCATACGGTTCCACACGTACTGCCAAAGCGGGCAGCGAGCGATCGGGGCAATCAGGAAATTGATGGGTTCCATTTGAGAGCTGGAAACCGGTGATTCGGTGTCGGGAAAAGGATCGTGGGAGGAGAAAGCGAGCTCCCTGGGGCTGCCGCTGTACCAGCGTCTGAAGCTGCGCGTTCGCTACGCACAAATCGTGCGTCCAGTTCTGCGGCCGTGATCACCGTTACATTTCGATCAATACTCCTCGCCTCAATGGGGAACTGCTCCTCTGCTTGGAGCTTCAGGATGAAGGGATGCCTCTTCCGCGTAATGTTGCATGTAATGCAGGCGGGGATTTTAGTGATAATCAGGGCTCAGATTCTGATGTTCCAAAAATTCTTTGAAAATGAGCTATAAATGACTATAAACAGAGAAAAATTACCTACGACTTAAAAATAAAGGGAAATGATCTAATTTTTTTTAAATATATTGAAATATTTTTATGAATATGTTTATTTATTCAATGAATTATACAGTGTTAAATAAAATTTATTATATACAATAATATTTAATATGTCTTTATTTTAGGAGAAAATGTAATCCTGAGCTCCGATATTCTATCCGACAGTTTTGAAAGGTCGAGGAAGTTACCGAAGATCCGTGCAATATTGAGAGTTCAAAAACAGAGTCTACTGCAGTAGTGAATTTCGTCATGAACTAATGATACAATGAAAACTTCGTTTTAGTGTCATTGTAAATTCATGAAACATGCACAAACAAGAAAGCATGAAAGGAAACAAAATGCGCAAAAATGACAAAAGGGACGTAGAGGTCCAGAAAAATGTCCTAAAAATTAAAAATGGCAAAAATGACTAATAATGACTCGATAACTATACATCTCTAACACTTAGATGACGTGTTAAACATTCATTTAAACGTTAGCTACGTCTAGAATGCACCATTGAAAAGATGACTTGTCATCGGAATCCGAGCCCTGGTGATAATATACCAATATATATTTACAATACAAATTTTTGGTTACTTTGTTACTTACTTGTTTTTTTTTTGTTTATTTTTTTTGTATTTTTCAGTCTTTTTTGCTACTAGGTCTAATAGACATCTTTTGGGCACTGAACGTATACATATATCTGGAGTAATCTTCCGTTAGGTTTTGTCTTTTGTCACGAAACGTCGCAGTCAGTAATTGCCTTTTATCCCTTTGACCCAGGACTCGGCAAAAGCATCCAGCAATCCTCAAGGAGTCTCCAGTTAATTAATTTTCTTCAATTCATGGACTGTAACTAAGGAATTCAGCTAACTACTAACTTCAATTAGCATAAACATTCTTAAAACTCGATTTTAATATACTACTAATATATTACTTTAATGTGCTTTACAGACGCACCATGCACAACAAAGTTTTGAGGTTTTGAGATTGGTTTTTCGTGGGATCGTATCGTAAAATGCCATTGATAAACAGCGGTTGTCTGAATGTGCCCGTTTGTACCATATTTTTATGTTATGTTTATGTATTGGGTCTTTTTCTACTTTCTTTCATTTCTTATTTGCATGACGTAAACTACAAGGGACACACAACATTGCGAAATGAAGATAGGCTTTGCGATTTTTTCTGAAAAAAGACGTCGATACCATCTCTTGTATGATTTTCATAACTTTTCGTGTGAAAAATGCTATAATTAAATTCGTATAGGTTCCCTTGCATTTCGAATGAATTCCACCACTCTCTTCAGCACTCAGAAGCCCATTCGGTTCACGTACACGAAATGTGTTCGAACAATGGTGTATTGCAAAAGTCGTATTCCAACAGAAACGGAATCGATCACTCGCCACAACTCTAGTTGCTCCCGGCAAGCCAATGAGGAGCTACGCCACTGCGTGTGGGCAATGCGTGAAGCAGGGGTGTGCACGAGGCCGATTATGTCGGTGTTGCGCTCCAGAGAGAAATGGTGGAAGACCTTAATCAATACGTTTAATGCCGATATGTTAGTCACTTGACGTCGTGATTCAAGGTCAAGCGAATTCTATAAGCCACGTGTTCGTGAGCTCTGAAATCTTCACCACACTACTTATCCAATACAGCTGAATAATAAAAGGGAGCAAGAGATTTTTTTCTTAATGAATTCTGTTGTTCAAAGACAGATTTTCAAATAAGGTTATGTACAATGTTTCGAAACTGACTAGTCGCGTAATTTTATGTGACCTATAGGCAATAATTAACGAAGTATTTTCTCAAAAGCTGCGTCAATTTTTTCTTTAATTTTTTTCTGGTATGTATCAAAGTAGCCGACCTAGATGGCCGAGGTGGCTAAGAGCGAGTACCGCCTCAGCGCTTCGGTCCGAAGGGTCGCGGGTTCGAGTCTAGCCTTGGGCATGGCTGTTTGTCCCTTGACTTTGTGTGTGTGTTGTCGCGGAGGGCCTCGCGTTCTGCTGACCCCAGATCAGAGAAGCCCGCAAGTGTTTGTCTAGTGTATGGTCGAATATGCGTCCCTTCGGGACATAAAGGGCAACCGGCTGTCGGCTGAATAAATGCCCTAGGAAAAAAAATGTATCAAAGGAAGGTAAAAAATTTCAGCTTTTTTTCATGACAAACACTCCGTGTTGTTGAATATTGCAAAAGTACAATATTATAGATAGAGATTCTTGTTTGAAAAGAAATCTGTTCTAAAAAATCAGACCTTTGTATAAGATCATATGCACTTTCTTTTAAAAAACTAGTTATTTTCGCGAAATTTTTGCTTGAAGTGCACTTTATAAAAAAATATTTTCTCGAAACAGTTCGAAATTTGATCTTTAATTTTTTCACGGATAAAACAGAGGACGGTTAAAAATGGCGCAGATTTCATTTTCGTCTAACTCTCTAATTTTTCAAAAATTGCAAAAGTCAGAAAAATGCGTGAAAATATGTTCTGTTTTGCTACTAGTTTTCAAATTATTTCCAAATATGGTTGATTTTCTGGCAAGAAAATCTATTCCAGAGGAAGGTTAAAAGTCATATTTTTGTAATACGATTGGTTTGACAATGTTAACGTATGTTCCAGAGGCGGATCCAGAAAAGATTTCAGGGAACAACCAGTTCGGAAATTTTAACAATTTTTTTTAATTGTTAACCTGAAAGTTTTTCGTAGTTGGAATATTCTGTTAATAAGATGCAATCAATATGTGACGGATTGTTTGTATTAAATTGAGTAAAATTACAACAAAACATTTGGCTTTAGAGGCGGGAAGTATGCGAGCCGCGGTCCCTCTTGGATCCGACATTAGAATGTTCTTTCTCAAAAGTTTAGAAACCCTTTCACTGGAGGACTACCTACTCCACTCCAAGAACATACGACGCCCCAGCTATTTAGTTGCCTTTTTTGTTGCCATAGTTAAGCCGTATACTGTAATTCCAAAGTTCCATGGCCGGGTGAGGGTCAGGCTCTGAGAAGAAACGAAAGAGTAGATGAAGTGGGCGACGTTTCTGAGAAGGATGGCCATCTCCAGCCATTGAACATTTTCGGGCCGCTGCCCAACTTGAGATTTTCTCAACTGCAAACGAATTAATAATTAGTATACATGGTTCTAGAGGACATGCACATTATAGGAACTTGGAGCGTGTCATTTGATTTGAGCAGGCCCGACGATGATACAACAAAGAATGAAATGTTTGCCAAACGACTTAAGTACGGCAAAGTAGCAGATAAATAAATTAAACTGAAATGATCAAAAAGAAATATCACAATCTCATAATTTAAACATTGTAATTACATTGCTAACATTAAAAGTAAGAGAATGTTATAACAGGAGAGGGAGATAAATAAAATATATTGAGAATTGAAGGAGAGAAAAATCGAAAACCAAAATTCCAAAGAGAAACATATTCTAATAAACAATAAATCTTTTAGCATATAGGGAGAAAAAGCAGATCCATGGTAGATAATACTGGAAGGATTCAACAAGCCATTTTACAACACAACATTGCACAATAATACTTGTATTATCAAGCACAGATTTCATGGCGAGAAACAACTCATTACTTAACACCTCCTTATCCAAAATAATCTGGAATCTAAAATAATCTAAAAAATACATGCATCGATAACTTGAAAAGTTTGTAGTACTTTCATTAGCAAGCCACACAAAATTATTTCGAGTTAATTAAGATATTATTCCACAACATGGGTATCGTTGATTGTGGTGATTATTACTATAAAAACGGAATTATTTTCTTAAAAAATTAAAATTAAAAAAAAAATAATATGAACTCAATACCTTCATAAGAAACCAAAACGATGGTACTAGTAGCGAGATGTATAATTAAAGAAGCCATTTAACTGACTCATAGCAAAAGAAATGGAAACATTCATTTTCTTTCTTAACAAGATACGTAAAGAGTAAGGATAGAATTAATGTCTAAGAGCTTTCTGATGAAGCAATTGGAAATAGATAAATTCTGGGCCACACACCTGCATCATACGTCACCGAAAGCTATTTGCGTCTGTGCTCTGTATTTCCACTCAGACTCCACACGATAGCAGCACATTAAAGTTGGACCTGTAGTATGTGTGTTTTGAGATAAGAGGAGCTGGTTTGGGCCATAATTTGAAGAGCGACACTGTTAATGAGTTGCAGGTATGTGTTTTCTTTTAGCTACGTCCAAATGATACAAACTGGAATCAGTTTAACGGCGCGAACGATAGCATCAAGTTATAGCTCGCCTTAAACGTTTCGAGAAAGTAATAAAATTGCCGGATATCCAATAATTACAACGCAAACGACATTTCTTGTTTGGAACTACCCTTCAAGATTTTCGACTTAAGATCAGCGGCCATTGCTCTGGAAAGGTGAGATTTAAAACGAGTGAATAATTGAACAGACTCTACACTTTTAGCTAAGGATCTTTATTTATCCTGCGACATTTTTGCAACCTGGTTTTATCAGCTTTGTTTTATCATCGTGCCACTAATGTTTAAAGTCGTCAGCAAGTCAGGCACGCCGCACAAGGCGACGAGAATTAAATGAGAAGTAATTCTAGGGACACGGTAGTTAATTAAAAAAAAGAAATACTTAAACTACAAATTGCCACATACATGTCCTTATTTATAATTGAGAATTCACGGTGCTATTGTAAAGACAGGAGGTACTGATAATAACCCAACTGATGTTTTCCAAAGAAAACCATTATAAAAACGGAACTTCTATTGTTCAAAAACTTTACTTTGATACAAATGTTAGTAATTTTTACCTATGTGAAAATGAACCACGTCATACCAATGACAAACTCAGTTAAATTTGGACAAAACGAGAAGACAATTGTTAATTATGTTTTACTATAAAATAATATAAGAAAGAAGGACGATAGATTATAGTGAATGGGATAGGATGATAGGTCGTCAAAAGAGCGATGGTGCGTGAAAGTTATGAAAACGAAACAATTTTAAGCAAGCATAAGCTGCACCGAAAAGACGGTAGTCGATGCCCCCAGTTCTTGCAAGAGGCAACAGAGAGATGGTAGAAAGTCGCGTTTGGAGACGGTGGGAGAGATCGATTTGATACGCTCAGGCGCCGCGATAAGTTTCTAATGAAAATTGCATTTCATAACGAGTATTTTTTCCTAATATAGAGGCTCACTCGGGCAAAAATTAAAATTTTTAAACCTTTGTGTGAATGATAAAATGGTTTGAGCCCGTCTGGTCTAACCGATGAGAGAAGTGTTCGTGATAAAATTTCGTTGTTCAAGTTTGCTGCGTATTCTTCAAAAAATGGAGTGAAAAATTTACAGAGGAAACGACATTCTAAATCCGTACAAGGTCAAGATTGGAGTTGGTCATTAAATGAATTTCAAATTAGGTAACGTTGCACAAACTGAGCACGAACGAAATAAATGGTTGTTGTATGTTAAATATTATGAAGATGTTGTTTTATTTTCATTGTATAATAGGAATAGTAAATAATGATATGTGTGTGTGGTTATGTCAACTTGATATTTTGGTCGAATGTGACGATCTTTTGAGATATATAAATGACAATAAATAGCGTAATGTATTGTCGTGTTACAGTAATTAACATGAATTTTAGGTTATTATTTTAGTAATAATTTTAATATGTCTCCATTGATCATAAATTCCCCTCATAAAGATCTTATCAACCGAGAACTTTTAATGAACGGTGAATTTTCAGGCCCGTTGTTTTAATAATATTAGAAAAATAAACTCCTGAAATACTTGAGCAAGGTGATTACGTGTTGAGTAAGATTTTAATCAGACAAAAACTAAAAATACCTGAGCTAGCAAATATTAATAGAAATTAAGAGAAATAGAAAGAAGAGAGAGGAATGAACCATGTTGAATATTTAGTAGAACATTATTATCAAATAGCTGAAACTATTGAGATCTTCACTAGACGTTTTTCAAATTGTCAGATTATTAAATAGAAGTACTTTATTACTACATTTTTCGTCAATCTTTTAATAAATACGTGTGCCATTTATTTTTTATCAATTATTTACAATAGTTACATTTTAATTACATTTATTTGTACAATGTATTGGGGGGCTACAGCAGTTTACTGGATGTCGTGAACTCAAGTACTAAACTTGGTCTTGTGCTTTGTAAATTGCTGGTACTTATATTTTTCTAAAAGTTTGTGAAGTGGTGACATTTACTATATAAAGACGTGAACATTTTCCAATATCTTGTTTTCATGTTCAAGCAAAATAGTAGTATAGCAAAATAAGAGAAGGCAAACCATGACTTATGTGCACGTAACTAGGTATTTGGCAATGCCTGTTAGGTGGCCATTTCGTTTACAATATGAAGTAAAACTAAATTTATAAATTAATTCCATTTTTCAAGACTAGTCTGTTTTTGACACAAACATATAACATAAATATACGTCCTTGATTTTACTGGATGTGCAAACACTTCACATCGAATGAATAAATCCTCGGTAATTAAAGAATACAGTACTGAGAAAGAATTTCCTTCCGCAGAAAAGCGTGGGTTCGTATCTCATGCAGATTAACAAAAGATGAGCGTACTGATAAGATAATCGGCCGTGTCTTCAGATCCTACAAGGTACTGCCATCGGTGGCCAATAAAATGTCTGACAGATGCTATAGAGAACAACTGCTCGGATTGTGAATTGCTCACCAACTATTAGACATCTCAACTTAAAGACACTATTGAAAAATTTGGTCAGTCACCCAAAAATGAGAGGCTTCGGTGGTAGATGTGTTAATATGCAAATTCATGAGGAGCTTGAATTTCTTATTGACTAAATAATTAGTCTATCTGTAGCGGAGGCTTTATGGCCTTATCGACGAACAACCCTCTACGTAGGCCAGAGATCTCAAAGAGACTACGCACGTGCTCAATGTATGCTGGGGTTTATGTACTTAAAAAATTAATGCAAAAAATTGACCATATATGTTTTAAATATTAATTTGGGAAAATATTCGTGAAAGATGTTTATTTTTAAAAATACGAAGCCTAAAAGTAAAAAAATAAAAATGTATAAAAACATTTCGTGTGTAGAGGGTGTAGGAATCATATTATTTTTCTTCGCTTTTTTACCATTTTACTCCGCTAAACGCTTTGTTGAGAGAGCAAAAAAGCTTGAATAACATGATTTTTTAAGATTTTGTTTTAAAAGTAAATTGAAACTATTTATAATTTAATAAATGTCTTTAAAAACTTTCAACGCATTTGCTGGGATTAAACCCAACATTGATACGAAGTGTGCTAACCTTGACCATTCTGCGGACTTGTCAGCGGGTCGCGGAGCATGCTGCACATGCCGAACTCACCTCAAGGTCATTCGCATGTCTCTCCGCCTAACGACCCTGACCTGTTTGATTACAGTGTTAGGACGAATGGGGACCAACGAATGCATAATAACATTCATACACCTCACCTCCAGTCATAATACATATTTAGTGGAAGTAAATAATTACAGTAAACCATTAACACGAATTCTAAGAGACCGAAATAATCGGAGTGCATTTTACAAAACTTCGTGTAATTTATTTATTTTACGCCAAAAACTGTTTAAAAACTGTGTGACGTGCTACGCGAACCAGTGAATTCTGTGGACGTTCTCATAATTCTGTGATCCCTACCCTAAGCTATATACTATTTGAATTTGGAATACAGAAAGAAATGAGCGCATTTTGCAAGGAATGTTAACAAAAAATATTCACACCGATGTAATAATGTTTATCCGAATATTATAAATGTGTGTATTCGCGTAATCCCTTGCCGGGATCGAAACTTTGTTCGTGTTACGGCGAAATTCGCGTTAAGCGAGTTCGTGCTTACGAGGGTTTACTATAGCAACCATTCTTTCACCTCGTCGAATACGCAATTACGTCGGAAATATGTTCCTCCCAGTAACTACCTTCTTTGTGAGTGCACTATTGTTTACGAACTATATTTAATAAAAGTATTAGTCACCCCAACCGAGAATTGAATTCATGCCTCTGGTGAACAATGCTCCCAAGAGTTTCGAAGTCCTCTTCCCAGTCAGGGTAACTATTGCTTTGAACAATTTATATTGCTGAATCATTATTGTTATTGCAAATTCTTAATAATGTAAAACTAGAAACCGAATGAATGATGCGAGGGAACATTACGATTCCCGTTCGCGCCATGTCGCATGCCGTTGCTCCGCCGCCCTCGCCGCCCTCGCCGCCCTCGCCGCCCTCGCCGCCTCGCCGCCCTCGCCGCCCTCGCCGCCCTCGCCGCCCTCGCCGCCCTCGCCGCCCTCGCCGCCCTCGCCGCCCTCGCCGCCCTCGCCGCCCTCGCCGCCCTCGCCGCCCTCGCCGCCCTCGCCGCCCTCGCCGCCCTAAAGCGGCGACCCGTCGCGGCGTCGACAGCGCGGCATGGGGGCTGCAGCGTCGCTGCCTGATAGATGCACTGTGTTGCGCGCTTTATAACCAATAAAACAATCAGATATCATGCAAAACGCCGGTTAAGTACCGGAATATATTCACCTCGCACGCCACGGCCCGCGGTCTACATGTGTATCGACGAACAGGTAGTAAGAAAGCGTGAGCTATTTTATTACGGGGCATAAAACGATGGGGGCAGACGGTGGCCTCTGCGGGTGTCGGGGCTCGCGCCTGTCGCACCGGGGGACGCCGACGCGAAGGGGCGTTGGGAGCGGCGAGGGCTGGGTGGGCGGGGCGGGCAGTAGGAGTGACGAGGGCGATGGCGATAGCAGGGGCGGTGGGAGTGGTGAACGATGTGGGAATGATAAAGCCGGTGAGATTGGTGGGGGCGATGGGATTGGTGAGGGCGATGATGACGGTGAAGGCAGTGAGGGATTTGGCAGTGTGAGGGTGCTGGCAGTGTGAGGGTGCTGGCAGGGTGAGGGCAGTGTGGTGGCGTCGGTGGGGGCGGAGGGTGTGTTGGGAGGTGTGAGGGCAGTGAGAAATGTGAAGGCGGTGGGATTGGTGGCGGCGGTGGCGACGGTGAAGGCAGTGAGGATGGTGGAGGTGGTGACGTTGGTGGGGGCGGAGGAAGCTTTGGGAATGGTGAGGGGAGTGAGAAATGTGAAGGCGGTGGGAGTGGTGGCGTGCTGATCGAGGAGGTGGTGCAAGTGATGGGGCGGTGGGGCCATGGGAGTGATGTCTGTGGGGTCGGTGAAGACGGTGCGCGTGGCGGGAGCGGAGGTGCCCAGTAATGCGTGGAAGTGGCGGCAGAGCTAAGGGCAGAGGGAGGTCAGAAGAACGGTGGGGGCAGTGGAGGCGGAAAATGGGGTTGGCGGAGTGCGTAGCGATCAGCCGCAGGGCGAGAAAAGTTGACCGGGAGTGTAGGGGGCGGTGGGTTCGGTGGAGCGGTAGGAAGGCTGACAAAGGGTGATGTGGGCGGTGAGGTCAATGGAAGCAGTAAAGGTTGTTACGGCGAAAGGGACAGTAGGAGCGGAGAGGGTGGAGAAAGCGGAGTGCCAGGAGACGCAGACAAGCGCACGTCCTGGCAGACCCTCGCAAAGGAAGGAAATAGTCACTGAATAAAGAACGAGCATTACTGACAGATAGGAACCAATTCTTGGCCATGGAATTGCAGCGCTGCAAAAATGTGCCAAAGACTACTTCTGGGATTATGATTGCACCCAGCGATCACTTAGAATAGAATATATTAAATTAGAAACTTTTAAAAACAGGTATTATATTATAATATATGGATGTGAATAAAAGAATGCATTTCAGTATTTGTAATTTAAAGACATTCGGCAGCGCCGGGTTTTGCCACAAAATAATATTTATCGAATATTAAGTTATACAAAAAATTAATGGAGTTAGGTAAAACAACGGACACGAATGTTGTTAATTAATATCTAGAAGAAGTTGTACAGACCAGAACGTCCTTAGTTGAAATTCTGAGTGTAAAAGGATATCAGTTACTTAATAATTCGAAAAACACTACTATCCACATGAACTCTTACAATATAATTATTCATAAAGTAATTAGCTCGGTTTGATCCGGGAAGAATAGGAAACGCCGCCGCTTTTACAAAGATATGTGACATATGTAACACAGAGATGATACAAAACAGACGAAGTGAAACGAATTTGTTTTTTTACTGTATATAACAAGAGTTTATAAATGGTATTACACTTAATCATATAAAATATCAATAATAAATGTATTCATTATATTACAAGTACCTATAGATAAAAAAAAGTAAACTCACCCTAATGATCAATTGCTTGTATTCAAGCGAGTTTTAAGGGGGTATATAAATATTAAAATAAATGTTGTATAAAACAAATTAAATTATATAATAATAAAAGTTTCACAAAAAGTAACATTTCTCAAGAACAAGCGTATTATTACACATATCAAAAGTTATACAAAAACAAGAGTTTGTACCAAAAACACTTATTTGTTATTATAAATATATAAACAAAATAACAAAAGTTGAGTTTTAACAATTTACCGAACAAAAGAACAATACATTTTTTTTACCGAACAGAAGAACAATCAAGTTTATCAAAACTTATTATTTATTTATTTATTTATTTTACGTCAAAGAAACAGTTTAAACTGCGTATGACGTGCTATGGGGAAAAGTGAATTGTGTGCACATTTTCAAAATTCTGTGATCCCTACACTAAGTCATATACTACTTAAGTTTAAAAAAAAACCCTCCCATGCAATAAAATCTATTTCCAAGGAGAATAAGCAATAAATTTTGGCTCTTATCCATGTTGTCCTTCGGAATAATACTTCCTGCCGCGACAACATGGAAACGATAATTTGAATAATTGTATTTCTCACTGAATTCTGGAAGATGTGCACAGAAAATGAAGTTACATTTATGTCCAGAAGCAAAACAAGGGGCCATCTCAGCATTTGCTCAATGGATCAGGGAAACTGGACGAAAAACCTGATCGAGATGGGGGTCATTGACCCGGAAGCTGTAGTACAATAGTCGTTACAGGTTGTAAATATACACATTTATACAGTCCAAATGGTAAATAATGCATTATGTAACATTGTTAAAATTAATGTTACTTTTCTTGTGTTGCTCAGTATAGTCTCTAATTGTATAGAAACAGTTATGCAGCAGAAACCATTTCACTTGGGATTTAAACTTTTCTATCGCATTTAATCGTTTAATGTCATCTGGCAAAGTGTTGTAAAACAATGTACATGTACTGTATGTGAACTTTTTGTAATGAACTGTTGATACTGTCACCTGATGAATATAATTTCTACGTCGAGTGTTATAGTAATAGACATCGGCATTTTCTGAAAATATATTCCCGCCATTAAGCAAGTCATTTTTGACAAAAACCACTGATTCGTAAATAAACAGACACGGTAATGGTAAAATTCCTAGATTAATGAAGAGAAGCTTACATGAATCACGTGGGTGGGATTTGGTTATTATTCGTACAATTCGTTTTTGTAATCTAAAAGTCTGGGAGCTATAAGATGTATTTCCCCAGAATATTATGCCATATCTCAGGCGGGAATGAACATTCGCGAAGTAAACACAACGAGCAGTATGAAGGCTGACTGAATTTGCAAGAATTCTGAACGCGTAGCATAATGAACTTAATTTTGTGTTCAATTCATTTAAATGGACGTTCCATTTAAGGTTTGACTGAATTGAGAGACCTAAAAATTTTGTTGCCTTAACATCAGTCAGTGGTACACGGTTCATTTTCAATGGAGTACCGTTCATTTTCAAATTCGTATCAATTATTTACAATCACATTACAAACAAGTATATTTTGCTTAAAAAAGACAAGTACGTCAATGCTACGTGGACACACAAAGTTCGCTGTCTGGCTGTATGGATTAATAAAACTGAATAACTTCTTCCGAAGCAACTTATTACAGACAAATGTAAAATTGGTTTTATCTTTAAGAAACAATTTTGGTACCAATTTCGTTTTATCACCAGGACGTTCTCGAGATTGTTGGCTACAGAACATTAATTGTAGTGTGTAATATTGATTCTGAATTAATATGAATTTCTTGATACGAAGTTGTGTTATCGCTTCCGTATTATGCTCACTCATGGACATGTTCTTCATAAATACCACTTTCTCCTCGGCGGCTCTTCAATTTACTGGAAATGTTCAAAGCCATAGTGATGTAACATTTCATTGCTTATAGCTTATGTGCTGCTTGAGAAATAATATTCACTTAAGCAGGAGTAAGTATTGACTTAAATTTCAAAACATTGTAGCGGTAAATAATTAACGATTTTTTCACTGTAATCACAATCACATGGAATTGTTTTTTTATTCTCTAATTAAATGAGAGAACGTCTTAAACGAATTCAACCAGGCCTAGTCTACTGACAGATGAATTGCATGCCTTTCAAAATTTTTGCAGTGTCCGTTGTTTTGCCGGTTTAATTCCAATTTGTATCGGTTTAATTCAAAAGTACACATATTGTACATTTCTGAGGACGCTTTTCAACATCTTGGCCATATGGCGACTACTGTAATTGTTTAAACTGTAGGAAGAACACGTAAGGACCACACGAACACACATACAACATATCCATGCCTGAGACGGGATTCGAACCCGCCGAGACAGCTACGGCCTCCAGTCCCAGCGACCTCAGCTATTCAGCCCGGCCGTATATTATATATTGTTTTGGAATATATTTTTTAAATTGAAATTTTATTGAGAGCATGGAAATGAAAAGTAAAAACGATATAGCGCAATAAGGTGGTGAAAACTACTCACAAACCAAATCGATAATGGCGATGCTCATATTAAAGAGAATAAAGAATGTAGTAGATCCTCCAAAACAGCCTTCTCGGGCAATCTGTTGCAGATATACCAGAAACGTGTTTTTCTTGTTTTATTTTTTCAGCTTTTATTGCATGTATCAAGCTAAACAAATTGGTGAGACGGGGGAAAATAGTTGAACTTTAAGTTATTTTTGTCAACCAATTCTGAAGCCCAATTCAAATAGAAAAATTGTTACTGAATTTCCGACGAGATAACGTTGGAGGACTGTTTCAGTTCTTTTCCCTAGAATGTGTTTTATAACAATCTATAGCATATATTTTTTTACGATTTTTAAACAATGTGGACGTTAGTGAAAAATATGGAAACCAATTTTATCTGTTCAAAAATTTGCAATTCGCACCAAATTGTGATTACTTTACCTAATGATGAAATTATAGGGCCAACTAAATGATCGATACAAATTAGATAATCGTTTCAACAAATTAATTCAAGTTGTTGAATGACATTGCATAATTATAGCCAAATTTTCTGGGTATCAAATACATATAATATAATTCAGAAGAATAACGACTTACGAACACACAATTACCTCGAAAACAAAGCCATTGTCCAGTTAAGAGATCAAGGAACAAAATTGCGCTTTTGCACCATTCAATGAAGACATTTTCTGAAAGGGCAAAGCAGAATCATCGCGGATGTCCGTTCACCGCGTTTTCAGGCTAATCCATCCACCGCTCTCACGCCCTTGCAGAAGTGGCCGATTTCGCAGCTGAGGTCGGTAACCCGTGCTGTACCGTTCCACACAGTTCGCTCGCGTGGTCTCAAGATCCTAATCACACAGTCGGCAGTTGCGCCTATTTTACCAGGAGAGCGGCGCGGCCCAACGATCCAACACCCGATGTTTTCCTCCGACAACTTCACGCTCTAAAAGATTCCCTGCCCTAGTTATGACAGGTAGGCCGCGTTTACTATCTCCAATGACCGCACCGGTCTATAAAACTAGTCTGACATTTTACTGGGCAGAATGTGAGGCAAGACGCGATGTGTGAGCTGTCGAAACAGGACATACTTCTAACTGAAGTTATGCCCTTACAGTTCTATTTTATGCGTGTTCCGTTGTAAAGTGCAGTTTCAACTAGATATTTATTCTAATGGGTATCTAATGTGACGTGTTGTACGTGGGTGGTCTCGAAGTGGTTTCGAGAAATCGTACTGTGTGTGCTGGTGAAAGAAACGTTGCAAAACAATAACCTAAACCTACTTCAGTAACAATGAAATGCTACCTAGGCTAGTAATGGAGTGGCAGGTATTTGTATTTTATCCTAGAGAACAAGCTACCAATGTGTGGACGACAAATACTCGTATAAGCAGCATCGATGTAAGTACATGCAGTCTATATAGAAACCATAAATTCGAGGCTAAAATTCTCGAAGATGTGCATTCATTTTTGGCGTTGAAGGCATTATTTAGTTATGCAATATTATAAAAACGTTTGCAAAGAAACTATACATTGGCAGACTCAAAATTGTGTCTGTTATAAATAATTTTTGCAACGATTAAAAATAGGGTCAACTAGAGGAAATTTACACTCTGGATGTGTGTCGTGGAAGACCAAATTTCAGAGGTATATTTAAATGTCTTTTGTTTTGATATCGCGTAGATTAAATATGCATATCTGTTTTATCACTTCCCTTCACAAGAAAAAAATATATTACATTACGGTCGTGTTCAAAATGTACGGAAGAAGCAAGCACGGTGAATTGTGAAGTGAATATGAGCAATATCAAATTAGGTACGTCGGCGCGTAAGTAAACAAGCCATATGGCTTCTAAGTACAGTACTAAACTTAAACTTTAATGAATTATTAGCATGAAATGTTTCATTCAAAGAGTTGTCGGCCCGGAATATGAGTTTGTATATTGGTGGGGGGACATTTCATATATTTAGATGTCTCAGTGCCCCGAATTGACGGACTCAATTTTTTCTAAAAGGTTAGTGCGATATATTATGTTCACCATATGCATAACGCAATGCATTATTATGTTCATCACAACTGCACCTCTGGTCGTAGGCTCCTCACTTCAGAGCAATTCGGATCATCCCGAAGCATTTCACGAGCATATCCCGACAACTGCTCCTGCAAGACTACGGGTGCGCTGCACGATGGTACGGCATAGTAGTGACACAAGTTATACAATATTTTCATATTGTCGCTTGCTAATGTAGAGAAAATATTGTAATGCAGCAGCAGAAACTTTTTTCTTCGACAGAAAATCTCGTTTTGTAAGTACATGATTCCGAAACATTAAATAAATTTTGTTCTCATATGTAGTAAATAACATACTGTATAGCCAGAATATACTTTTTATGAGTCGTTGATACCAGAAAACTGATTTTCGGTATGTCCGTCCGTCTTTGAACTACGCTAGAGGTTAACGGTAGGCACGAGTTTCACCGAAAATTAAATTTTCTAATCGACCTGGCCAAACGAGAGCGTAGGTTTCCGCGGCCGGAGTGAGTAGCTATTTGGCTATCCGGGATACGCCGCGTCCAAGACACAGGAGCCAACGTTTCGGCCGCCATTCTGCGACCTTCTTCAGGACGAAATGCACTTCGCCCTCAGGAGGTCGCAGAATTGATGACTGATAATTTTATTTATAAGGGTTCTTTACATTATGGATAATTTCAAACTTTTCTCAAAATTTAAGAAAATTAAGAAAATAATTCATCTTTGAAGGATTAAAGAAAAAATTGCCGAAAATTTTGCTTCCATTTTTCTTCTCAGAACTCTTCTCAGTACGCTTATAAAAATTGATCAGGTCCAATTTTCGTTGAACCCTTCGAATTTTTGAAAATTGCAAACGTTACAAATAATGCCAGAAATAATATACTGCTGTTGAAGCAACACTTGTTAGAATTGGTGCCGTGAGTGGGACCCGAACTCTTGTCTCGTGGTGACGAATAAAGTTCAATAATTAATCTGGCTGTTAAACGGAAGTTAATATATATCGAAGGATGATAATTAATAACGTAATTTCATGCAATTTCATCTGCGCACGATATTTTTGGTCTATTTTTCTAGTTGCAAGAGAATTGGGTGGGAGTTATTTTTTCAACTCTATTAGCAAATCAAATCTGTAACCCTTTTGTCGACACCAATAATTTCTATTACACAGATTGCTATCAAGTGTCGCCAAAAAGTGTCGCCCTTACTATCCACTCTAACCATGTACTCGTGTAGTACAAGACAGAGGGTAGCGATTAAGGACAACCGAAAAACTGGGTGAACCAAAAGAAAATACCGTTTCCGATTATAACGGGTAGATTACTCCCATTTCCACGTCCGATTTTTTTGTGATCTTTTTTTAAATTGGTTATTTAAGGTCGCATCAACATCTAGGTCATTAGCGACTACTATCGGTGTTAACATTATGGTAGCTATGTAGATGAAACGAAATGGTGATGATAAGGGGTGAAAGGACGAACACAAATACAACCATGCCCGAGGCGGGACTCGAACCCGCGACTCGAGATCACTACGACACAACTGCCTTAGCGATCTCGGCCACCGGGCCGACATGATGATCTTATTTTTACGTTGCATTTGTTAAACGTGTCGACAAATATGCCCAAAGCGCATATCCTATAAGATACCGCGGCATTCGGTGGCCAGAGACGCACATTCTTCCTAAATCCACTGAGTATACGGTTTCCTGGGAGCCTCCCCACGAACAATAATCGTGGCACGCTCTCGTACGAAAGCGTCGAGGAGGCTGGTAGAGTCGCAGACCCCAAGCGGCGGCGGTGGATACGGCGGCGGTGACGAAGGCGGGCGGGCGCGAACGGCGGAGAGCGAGTAGCGAGTAGCGGTGGCGTGCAGAGCGCCAGCAGCGCTGTGTCGGGGTTTATGGCGCAGCGCGGTTAAGTAGCGCGCGCGCTGTTCCCCGCGGCGTGTCAGCCGTAAAGCTCCCCGCGGCGCCGCCTTCCAGACGCCGCGACCCCTCCGCGCCCCCTGCCCCGTCCCGGCTAGTTTCGTCCTGGCCGACTCGTCCCGTCCCGTCCCGACTCGACCCGTTTCTTGCCGTTTCGTCCCATCTCATTCGAAAGTAAGAGTACGCTTCTTCTCACAACGTATGTTGTCTGTGAATAACAATAGCTCCTAAAATGTTCAAAGAATTATGCAGCTTCAAATTTAATTATAATGCGAACGTTGCTGTATAAGAACAAAATAATAATAATAATAATAATAATAATAATAATAATAATAATAACAATAATAATTTGACCTTTGAAATTCTCAAAATTGCGAAAGTTTTATTTCTTTCAAACATCTTCTACACCTTGAATATTGAAGCTAGATATTTATTTATTACATATTTAAATCATAGTAAGACAACTTTAAACAATCAAACAAACAAATAAATAAATAAATAAATAAATAAATAAATAAATAAATAAATAAATAAATAAATAAATAAATAAATAAATAAATAATAAATAAATAAATAAATAAATAAATAAATAAATAAATAAATAAATAAATAAATAAATAAATAAATAGTAAAACAACTTAGCTCAGTTGGTGGAACACATGCTTGGGGTTCACAGGTGGAAATCCTTACGCCTTGTTTCTCCTTGAATTGTGGTAGAACACAATCCACTGAATCCAATCGCAAAAGCGACATTTTCATGAAAACTTTTGAGTTTTCAAAAACAAAATATGAATTTCTTTCGAGTCCCTCCGGCGTCGTTTCATTGCGGGTTTTTCCGGTTCCGAAAAGTGTTCAAACCTTTGATACTTCCCGAATTTTAGTTTTAACAAAAATTAAACCAATTTTTCTGGTCGTACGATGCTCCATTCACACAAACAAATTAAAAGAAAAACTAGAAGCCATTTTTTAAAAATACATTGAAAAGAACCTAAGGCTTTGTAAAAACAACTCCAAAAATTAAAAGATCCCTTTCAATAACGAGGGGTTACTGCATCAGCGAAATCGATTAGCAAATACATACTACTAATATTTGGATGAATATCCGGACTACGGTTTAGACGCTAGTGGGTTTCACATATGAACGGACAGACAGACTAAAACATACTCTTGGATCACTGACCCCCAAAACATTGTACTATACGCTCTATTCGAGAAACTAATATACTACATTCAAGGTAGAGAGAGACAGAGAGTCAGCGAGAGATAGAGAGACGGAGGGACAGATGGACAGAGGAACACAGAGAGAGAGAGAGGGAGACAGTCAATCGGTTGCAAATTGACTCTACGGTTTTCAGCATTTACCGGCCTTAAGATGACATCGTTCACATTGCTTATGGTAAGCTTCAGCGTCATCATCTAATGTTCGCTTGAATGTTTTACAGCGTAAACTTAGCTGCATCACTGAATTTTCTGATTTGTATCTGAATATGTACCAAAAGCTGAAATCCTTGGAGTCTGGAGGAGAATTCTAGCGGCCGGCTGCTCTGATCGGTAGTTTTCCGTGGTTTCTCCGATCAACACCAGGCGAATGCCGGAGCAGTACCTTACCAAACGGGCCACGGACCGCGCGCGATCTGACCTTCCTCTTCCTTGTCCTATCCTCTCCCCTTACACACACACTTACACTAACATGCACTACACTACCACATATTCCGGGAGACCGGTCGGGAGCTTAGAGCTTGTCCCGGCTGGGGCGGTGCCCCGCTAGTGGGAGAGTCTTGGTTAGGGGGAAACCCCACTAGCCGACGGTCGGTCGGCGCCGGATCTCGCCATCCAGCGGGGGGAATTCACCGCCATCTCCCAAAAAGCCATGCACTACACTAACGGGACTAATGACCACAGTAGTTGACGCGCCCGGAAACAGGAAAAAATCAATCAATCAATCAATGAAATTCTTGGAAGGCTTTCAGCATAATGTGGGTGCAAGAGTTTTCCATGGCGAAGCGTTTACCAGTGGATTGAGCAATCCGGCGTCGTTAGACGAATTGCATAACCACGCTGCGCGAAGTCACGGCACTTAAGCAACTCAAGACACCAGCGATTCCCAGATGGGTGACTGTCTGCGAACCCCGGTTACTAAGATTGCTATGCCCATGGCCGAAGTGATAATAAACATTGATTGACTGCGACGTTATGAGACAAACGACAAAGCTTCACGGAGGATTACTCCAGATGTGTGTGAGCTCTATGCCCGAAAAGGACTAAGAGACGCAAAAAATGTCCACCTTCATCCATCACTGACCCCAACATTAAGCAAGTCCGTGCCGTGATTCTAAATTACCGATGAAAGACTTGAAGTGGCAAATGACATGTATGTTACATTCATGTATGTTAGTAACATGTATGTTAGTCAATTAGTCAGATGTCAGTCAGAGAACTTGGAGACCGATTATCGAAAGACATTCTCTTTTTGCAAGACAAGCGCAGCTACATACCGGTGCCCAAGGTCTTCAAAATCAGTATTTCGAGGTGTCCAATCATCCTGGATACAGTTCTGATCTTGTCACGTCTAATTACCATACTTCAATCCACTTAAATATGCTTTACAAGGTAGGAGATTTTCCTGTGACCTACAGGTGAGGAACCAATGCGTAGAAGGCTTGCTCCTCAGTCGGAAATCCTTTCTGGGGTTCGGGGAGGGGGCGGCAAGTTGGTATTATGATAGACAAAGTACACTGAAACGCATGGTACCAAGTTAAAAAATGGTCTCATTGTAAATTTTATACTGTCATTGCAATCAATTATAAACACCGAATGCAGATATTTATTGACTTACCCTCGTATTTGCATACCTGTCGAACATCCTATGGAGTGTAAAAAGCAAATGGTAAAAGGCGGAACGATCAATAAATTAAAAATGAGAAATGCCCCACCTTTCAACATTTTTTACACGTCGAATAAAATTTCAAAACATGTATATATTAATCAATTTGTTTATTTTCTCAACTGAGATACTAAATGATATTTATTAATCTTTAAATTTGCACAACTATTATTTCTAAACAATTAATTTCACTAATTTTCGTTTCATTACGATTCGCCCTGCGTATACTTCAGGAATTGAACTGTCACGTCGCTGAGTCGCTTTATAAATACTCCAATACTCCATTGACAAAACTTTCAAGTTACGTTCTTAAGTGCGAATTTTTCTAGAATTCTCTGTGTAGATATCTTCGTGTATCTAAGTGTTTCCATAATCTTAAATAAATATGGGTCGTTTGAACCAATTGTTACTATAACAAAGTAATATATTAATTATTATATAAATTAATTAATTATACAATGATTATATAAAATTATTAATTAAATATATGAAAGATTACAACAATAGATAATATATTAAACCAACTCGTTTGTTCAAATGTAAATTTCGAGCTCTTTGTTTACTTTTGGACACATATTGTGTATAATATAAAGATATATGGTGTGTGCAACTCAAGAAAAATTACGCCAAGATCCAAAGAAGAAAACGTGCTCTAAAGAATATTGACTTGTAGGTAATCGTAATCTGCAATTGCCCATAAGTTAAGCCAATCGAAAAGCAGACACTTCACAAACAAATGTTAAGATATATTGAATTATACACATATCACTCGAACTTCTGAATTATAGCCCAATCAATACTGGTATGCTATTGTCCCACAACGTGACTGCGCCCACATCCATGAATGCCAGCGAACTCCGACGCTGGCGTCCGGACAGGAAAGTAAACGTCCTCGTGAAATATAAATGTTATTTCTCGTATCATGTACTCCAGAATTTAAGGTTACCCGACAGTACAAATTTTTATGCACATCGCAAACGAAGGGGCCCCAATGATATACTTTTTCCCATTACGCGTGAACTTCGAGCGATCATAAAAAGAAACTACTCATGTTTGCCACCTTTCGCCTAATTCAAAGCATCGTAAAAATTGCAGACTCGATCATTTTCGAATTAGGCAATAAAACTTTGAAGAAACATGCCACAGACGTTTTCATCTCAAAGACACGTTCCCTTCCTCGATCGTCCCCTTCTACCTTCTCGTCTGACGTCCCCGACCCGCCCTTCCCCCTCGTGTGCACCGCCTCGCCCTCGCCGCCCAACTTTCCTTGTTCTGTCTTTCTCGCTTCGCTCCGTCTAGCGCGTTCCCGCTCGCCCGCTCTGCCTTCCCCTCCGCCTTGCCCCTCCGCCTCGCCCTGTCGCTCCGCTTTGCCCGCTCCTCCTTGTCCGCTCCGCCTTGCCCGCTCCGCCTTGCCCGCTCCGCCTTGTCCCTCCGCCTTGCTCGCTCCGCTTTACCCGCTTCACCTTGCCCGCTCCGCCTTGTCCGTTCGACCTTGTCCACTCCTCCTTGCCCGCTCCACCTTGTCCGCTCCGCCTTGTCCCCTCCGCCTTGTCCGCTCCGCCTTGTCTACTCCGCTCGCCCGTTCCACGTTGCTCCCTCCGCCTTGCTCGTTCCCCTTTGCCCCATCCTCCTTGCTCGCTGCGCTTGCCCGCTCCACCTTGTCCGTTCCACATTCCCTGCTTCCTTGCCCGCTCCGCCTTGCCTGCTCACTCTCTCAGCCCTGCCTGCTTCGCTTGCCGGTTTCGCTTGCCGGCTTCGCTTGCCCCCTTCACTTGCCCTCTTCACTTGCCCGCATCACTTGCCCGCATCACTTGCCCGCATCACTTGCCCGCTTCACTTGCCCGCTTCACTTGCCCGCTTCACTTGCCTGCTTCACTTGCCTGCTTCACTTGCCCGCTTCACTTGCCCGCTTCACTTGCCCGCTTCACTTGCCCGCTTCACTTGCCCGCTTCACTTGCCCGCTTCACTTGCCCGCTTCACTTGCCCGCTTCACTTGCCCGCTTCACTTGCCCGCTTCACTTGCCCGCTCGGCCTTGCACACTCCAACTTGCACGCTCCGCCTTGCCCGCCTCTCCCGCTCCGTCATTCCAGCTCCTCATTGTCCTTCGCATTGTCCTCCGCATTCCCCTCTTCGTCCTCTCTGCCTAGTGTTTACCACCGCTACTTTTCCGCCTGCCATTCTCATTCTGATAGCCCCGGCCGGCCTTCCCCGCATCGTCTTGACCCCCTCCACACCCCCACCTGCTCTAACCATCCCCCCGTCCAGGGCAGCGGGTGGTGGGACTGCAGGTGTCCCCGCGGAGCTGAGGGTGCAACTTTATCGGGCATCTCGGCCTGTAAATTTGTTTGTTTTATGAATGCCGGGAAAACGTTTTACACCAATAAATGCCATCCGCCGAGAACCAAGTGAAGTCCTCAACGGTTTTCAAGGGGAGCCGTTGAAATTCATTGCACGTTCCCCAAACAGAACGTAATAAAAGTTGGTTGGGAGTCATAAAACTACACCTATTTTATGTGCAGGCGAATCAACAGGGAAATTCCAATCAACTTCATTAGGTACCGAATTTACGTGATTAGGCGAACTCCGCCAGGCTGTTCGCGTCGGGTTCGGCGGCGAGGATGCGCGAGGGTGAAAGAGGAGACGAAAGCGAGAGTGAGGTGTGGAGTGGGATGGGGGCTGGTGGCATGGGCTGAGGACGGGTGCGAACATAAAGAGAATGAGGAAGGGACTGGAGGGATTATGAAACGAGGCTTGGAGACACGGAGAACAAGGAGGAATTTCGGTGACGGCAGAAAAAACAAATTCGGACGGAGGAAGCAGTTTCCCTAATTCGTCAGAGGTATCATTTCTTTAAAGAAGTGCAAAGTTATTTTTAATAAGCAGCCTATCCAAGCAGAAACTAGGACAATCAAAAGACGAAGACAATACATTTCAAGATAATAAGAGAAAAATAAGTTTGTTCATCGAATTGGATGCAATATCAGAAAGCTGCCGCAGGAAAAGCAAATCTGAACGTAGCAATGAGAGTTGCTTTGGAAAACCGGACTCTTGTATACACTACACCATTAATAAAGGCACACACGTACATCAGGAAACGTCATACTTCATGCGAAAAATATAAACAGCTGTTAATGGAAAATGAATTGTAATGTTTCTACAGAAACGAAAATTTGAATTCCCTTACTAACTTTTGCAATTGATATGCCGAGAGAAATTATTCTAATGCATTGTTTGATAAAAGCTTTCAATGTTTCTTACAGCTAAAAAAACCTGACGTCTCATTTATGTTTTCTCGGGATGATTTGTTATAATTTGTAATTTTCTGATCTTATTCGTGGGCAGATAAGAAGCGACGGGTTATCACGTTACAAGGCCATGGAACACCGGATGAGAAATGGGAGACTCAGAAGGGAGAACAAAAGGCGGGGATGAAGAGAGTTATTTATATTCTAGACGAGAATATTATGATTTGAATGAGTGAACATGTGACTGAGAACGGAAGACGTCGAAATGAAAATGAACGCGGAATGATAGAGACAGGTTTTGGGAATATTAGTTGTAGACAATTTGAGAATTAATGAATTTATTTAACGTAAAATATAAAATTAAACTGTGTGTGTCGAATGGGTAAGACGTACAATCTGTGCACAATTATTGAGTTCCGGAATACCAATTCAGCTTTTTCACTATATTAAGTTGAATTATTAAGGACAACCCTGTGTGTTTCTTCTTCATATTTCATAGAAATCGTTCCTGTGTAATACAAAGTATATGCATTCGCAAACGAGCTACAGATTTTGGATAGTATGACTTATCGTGCTTCATGTGAAGGAATCGCCTCACTATCGGGTTTTACGGCCATATGCACCGCGTCTTTTTCGATTTACAATCGGGTGGGAGAAGATGAAAATAGAAAGAAACAGTGTTCAAAGTGGAGGAGAAAAGGGCGGAGTGTAAAAGATGATGGATGAAAGTCCGGAAATTCGGACAGTGTGCCAAATCGGTGGGACAAGATTCAGGGAGTGGACACAAGGAGCTTTTGATTGATTGATTTTTCGTGTTTCCGGGCGCGTCAACTGCTTTGGTCATCAGTCCCGTAAGTGTAGTTCATGGTTTTCTCGGGAGATAGTGGTGATCTTCCCCCGATGGATGGCGAGATCCGGCGCGACCTACCGTCGGCTAGTGAGGTCTCCCCCTAACCAGGACTCTCCCACCAGCGGGGCACCGCCCCAACCCGGACGAGCTCTAAGCTCCCGACCGGTCTCCCGGAATAGGTGATAGTGTAGTGCATGTTAGTGTAAGTGTGTGTGTAAGTGTGTGTTTAAGGGGAGTGGAGAGAATAGGACAAGGAAGAGGAAGGACAGATAGCGCGCTGTCCGTGGCCCGATTGGTAGGCATTCGCCTGGGTTTGATCGGAGAAACCACGGAAAACTACCGATCAGAGCAGCCGGCCGCTAGAATTCTCCTCCAGACAGCGACTGAATTCGACCTAGCTGAAAAGCTAGTGTCGAAAATCCTGTCGCCGTCAGGACTCAAACCTAGGACCTCCCGATCAGAGGCGCTGCAGTGACACCAGTTGATTCACTGAGCTACCGCTCCTGGTGACAAGGATTCTAGAACGGGAAATAAATGGGACGAAACGGATATGGGACACGGAGCGGGGCACATACTAAAACACGAGGTTGAAAAATTGAACTGGGGATAGAGGCCAAAAGATGGAAACTCAGGACAAGGGACGGGTTACGAGGGGAGCTCTAATGGTGAACCAAGGAGCAAATAACGTTAACAGGAGCGGAATGGGCAGATAAAAGGGACAAAAGAACAAATATAAGGGACGAGGAACACACGACCCAGGAAAATAGGTAGAGACAATGATCGAGTAACGATGGGCGGGAATAGAAAAGGAATTGGAGACGACATAAGAGAGGACGAGAAAAGGACGGTTAACGGGGAGAGAACAAGATGCAGATGTGAGGTGCAGAAGAAAATCAAAAGGGACTGCGAAACGTAAAGCAGAGTTCGGCAACACTAGGGTTGGGTGCCTGATGGACAATGCACTGAGAAGGGGCGGGGTCGACGAAAGAAGATATCGGGTCGTTCTCGAGAGGCACCGAGCAAAGGGAGGAACTTCTTCGCCTGCAATAAAGAACACCAAAGAGGTCAGACGAAGCTGGACAGAGAACAGAGGACGCGAAACCGAATAGTACGGACGACGGAGGACAGGGAACAGCAGCAGAAGGCATGGGTGGGGCACAGTGAAGAGAGGTCGCGGGACCTGAGACTGAAGACACGAGATACAACGTCGGGGAGACAGGACAAGAGACAGGGAATGGTGACTCTAATGTAGAATAGGAGGGATAGAAAAGATGCAAGAAAATAAACAATGAGAGACCGTCTATGGCGCGTAATGGAAAATGAATCAGAGATATAAATGGAGAGGAAAAGAGGAAGGGTAATGAGACGAGAGTGCGGAGTGGGAGGGAAAGGAAAAAGAAATGAAACGAGAAGCGATATAAACCTTGGAGGGGGTGCTCTGGGTGAACAACGGGTTACCAGGTCTGTAAGCGGCAGCTACAGAAACGGACTGGGACGAGTAAGAACAGGACAGAAGAGGGATTATAGAGGATAGGGATCAAGGAATGGGACGGTTAATACACGGGCAAGAGGGCGACTCAGAGAACTAACAAAAACCCAACGATCGAGCGACAATTGACGGGAATAGGTCAACGATATGACGAGGCAAGAGGGAACGAAAGGGGGGAGGTTACGAAGAGAGAATGTGATATGAATCGGAGCAGAAAAGAAATGAAAGGGATCAAACGAAGAGGAGAGACATGGAGCTTTGGCGGAGGTGGCTGTGGCTGACTGCCAAACAAAGGGGACAGAGAAGACGGTTTGGGAAATCAATAGTAGAAGGAAGAACATAAGGGTGATGGAAAATATGGGAATCTGAACAAAGGGCAGAAAACGGGACGTGGAAGGACTGGGGACAGTGAAGTTGGACAAGTGAAATGGGGCGGAGAGGGACAGCTGTGCAGGGGGAAGGCAGACTACGCGGGACGTATAGGGGATCTGAGGATAAGGAGAGACAGATCGAGAGAAGGCAGTGGGGAAGATATAATGTTTCAAGAATATGTCGAGGAAACAGGGAACAAAAAGCGGACGGGTCACAAAGAGACAAGACGTGGGTCGTAGAAGCGGAATGGGAACCAAAAAGTGAATGAAGCGAAGAGTAGAAATCAGCAACACGGAGGTTGCGTAATTACTTTGCAATAAGGGACAACGAAGGCACAGGGGCAGAGAATTACTAGAAAGGTGGCAGTCAGAGACCAAAAATTCTCAGGACTAAAAGAAAGGGAAGATATTACTGGGGCAGACCCAGACGAAAGGAGGTAGAGAACGGGAAACGAAAGATTAAGAGAATGCACAGGGAATAGAGCACACGGAATTGAGGTCGGGATGAAATGGGACAAGAGGATAAGCAACACAGAGAACAGGGGGAGGAGATCTGGACGAAGAAGCGATAATGAGAGAATTACGACAACTAGGAATTAAAAATGCGTCGGAGAGATGACGCAAAGGAGAGAAGAAGAGGCCGGGTCACGAACAGAAAACAAGATGTGTGTCGGAGCAGCAGCAGAAGAGAAACAAAAAATCGAATAAAACGAAGAGCGGAGGTCGGCGACACGGAGGTTGGGCAGAGTTGGCAGCGCCGGGTGGACAACGGGTCGGGAGGGGGCGGGGCCATAGGAAGAAGCGATGGGGTCGTGCGCGAGGACACCGCACGGGGAGGAGGGACCCCTTCGCCTGCAATAACTCGCCTCGAAATCATTAGTCGCAGGTGTGGGAGGTCGAACAAAAGGCCGTCTGACACAACGGCGACAAGGAAATGAAAACAATGGGAATGGTGATGAAGACTTGATTTCCTCGGGTCGATGAATAAAACATTTGGCCTTCCGAGCCTGCCGTAACAAATGCATGGAAAAGATTCAATTCCATAAACATCGGCCAGCGTCCGCGCGCCCGTCCGTCCGCTCGCTCGACCGGCCACTGCTCCTCGCCCCACCCCCGCGCGCCCGCTCGCCCGCTCGCCTTCCTACGTCTCCGCCGCTCGCAGCGGCCGCAGAGCGAGTTTGGGAGAACGCACAGGTTTCGACGCACAGGATCCTTATTGTGAGCAACGTTATTCAGCAATATAAAATGTTTCTTGGTAGGATGGGTGACAATTACACTGTTCGTTCCGTATGTTATCAGGTAAGGCATTAAATCTATAGAAATCCATAATACTAGTTTTTGATTGGAAGTGCCATTTGAGTTTTGAAATTACCAAAAGCATCAAGGAACAGCCAGGTGAACAGTGTAGGTGATGCGGTATAATGTGAAAATTTGAATGAGAGCAAAATTAATAAATGAAGTAAAATAAGCATTTAACCTTAAAACAAATTGTTATTTCACAATTAATAAATTTGTTGCATTACTTTGTCTATATTGTTGTCTCACTGGCAGTTGTGATAAAGTAATTAACTAACGAATACATTTTTTTCGCAAATTAAGTAGATGATAATTAAAAAACGAAGGTTTGAAATTTTGACAAAGGATTGAGTTTTGCGGAAAACTCATTGAGTCAAAATAACAAAAACAAAATTATACAAAGCGATACTACGAAATATTTCATTGATTTATCAAAAACGGTGTGATACAAAACAAAATTATAACTGGAGGAACAGGGTTAAGGAAACAGAATGTGTCTGAAATGATAAAAAAAAGTGAAAGATCAAAAGAGCGATAGAAAGTATATTTACAAAAATTAATGTCTCGTCTGGGGCCTACGTAAGCTTACAACCTATGTAAGCTAACGATCTCGCAGTTAAGAAATCATACTCTCTGGGAAACGAATTGTGAGATTAATTATTTCCTTTATTCATTGTCACAGGCATTTTTGGGGGTACAGACGTTTGGCCGTTTTCTGCACCAGTGTCTTAAGTTACGCACAATCCCTGAGAAGGCTACCCTCGTCCCGAGATTAGAGCATCTTTCATAGGTAAGTGCCTTATCATAGCTGCAATTTTACTCCCACTATCACCACAGTATCGGTCTTTGTAAAGTGGAGCTGGATCTGTCTCTTGCTGGAAATTAGGATCTCATTAGAAAGGAATATTAAAAAAACGTACATCTCACAAGCGCGAGGCGAAACAATGATGATTTTACAACTTTCGAGCACCCACCGTCCTAACCAAGTTGAAGACCTCTAAATTAGACAAATGGTGAAAAACTGCACACGGTTTCTGCCCGGTAATCGGGGGACGTAAGACGGTGGGCGGGTCCATCCCAGAAGCGAGAATTGAGTTGGCGACCAGATCAACGGCCTGTAGGGGGCGTTGTCACGGAGACGCGTGACCGTTGCCCCTCCACTCGCCCCGATGTCCACATCCTCCGCTCAGTACAGCTTCTCCCCGACACACTCCTATCTCCCACGTCACCTTTACCTCGCTCCGACTGCAGCGCCACTGACCGGGAGGTCTTCGGTTTGAGTCCTGATCAAGGTCCTGGCGGCAGGATTTTCGACACTAGCTTTTCAGCTAGGTCGAATTCAGTCACTGTCTGGAGGAGAATTCTAGCGGCCGGCTGCTCTGATCGGTAGTTTTCCGTGGTTTCTCCGATCAACACCAGGCGAATGCCGGAGCAGTATCCTACCAAACGGGCCACGGACCGCGCGCGATCTGTCCTTCCCCTTCCTTGTCCTATCCTCTCCCCTTACACACACACACTTACACTAACATGCACTACACTACCACATATTCCGGGAGACCGGTCGGGAGCTTAGAGCTTGTCCTGGCTGGGGCGGTGCCCCGCTGGTGGGAGAGTCCTGGTTTGGGGAAATCCCCGCTAGTAGAGGGTAGGTCGGCGCCGGATCTCGCCATCGAGCGGGGAACATCACAGCCATCTTCCGAGAAATAACATGCACTACACTAACGGGACTAATGATCTGAGCAGTGGACGCGCCCGGAAACACGAAAAAATCAATCAATCAATTTACCTCGCTCCGACCTCAAATCGGCCTGCTCGCTCCGTCTCCCCGCACATCAGCTCCAGTCTTCCCGCTTTCTGCCCCATCCTTCGTCCCGCCTGCAATACAATCATTCTCGCAACACTGCCAACCGCGCATCACTACCCGAATCTCTACCGACCTCGTATCACTAGCATCCCCGCATAACAAGCATCCCTGCATCACTACCATCCCCGCATTATTACCGCATTTCTCCCCTCAAGAAGTCTATTTCTATCACCCCTTGATTGTTACTGATTTTTGGGTGCACCAACTGCTAAAGACACCAGTCTCGTAAGTTTAGTGCATGTTTTTACCGCGTGAGGTGGCGGTGGTTTTCTCCCGCTGGATACCTAGATCCGGTGATGACCTATCGTCAGCTAGCAGTGTTTTGCCAACCAGACATGTACTACCTGCCGCAACAAGCTTTAAGCTCCCAACCGGTCTGCCGGTAAGTGTGGTAGTGTAGTGCAAGTCAGTGTAAGTGTGTGTAAGTAAGGGATGAGGATAGAACAAGGAAGAGGAAGGATAGATCGGGCGAGGTCCATGGCCCGTTAGTGAGGGTACTGCACCGCCATTCCGGCCTGGTGTTTATCGGAGAAACCACGGAAAACTACCGATCAGAGCAGCCGGCCGCTAGAATTTTCCTCCAGACAGCGACTGAATTCGGCATAGCTGACAAGCTAGCGTGGAAAATCCTACCACCGTCGGGACTGGAACCTGCGATCTCCCGGTGAGACGAGCTGAGAGAGACTTCCCGTAAATATTTTCGCCCCGCATTGCTCCCTCCTGCACAACGTTTTCGAGAAAAATAATCGTGTGAGCCCCTTAGGGAATATCCGAATTATTCCGTTGTAACAATTTGTACACATAATTCTTTTTAATGATATTGAAACCAGTAATTTTCTTTCTAGTTTTTATCACAAACAGCAAATATTATACCCATTTTTTGACAGCAAAGTAGTAGGTAATTGTAACCTCCAATTTCACATTTATAAAGGTTATATTATAGCTAACTGTGGGCAAGTCTGTACTTTTCAAGGTTAAGTTCTTTCGTTGATGGATGGATTTAAAAGTGGAGACACCTTTGCCTCATACATATTGTACATCACACTGAATGTCTCCGTCAAATCAAAGGACAGTCCTAAGTATGATAAGTTGAATCCTGGGTAGATCCCAATTGCTTTTTAGTTAGCAGTGTGACAGTTCGAATTCCACTAAAAACCTCGTGATAAGCTTCCACAATGATGATAATGGAAATCCATAAGGAAAAATTGGATTAAATTTGAATAAAAGTTGCATCCTGGGTGGTGCTTTCTGTCCGAAAAAAAAAACTCATCCGTTACACCTCTGCGATCTCCATGAGTTCAATCGTTCTTCGAACCGCACCAACCACGTAAACCTCACAATGTCCCGCCCGCACTTGTTCCTCGCTACCTGCTCCGCCCGCCTTTCAGCGTCGCGCCACGCCCACCTTCCCCCCTCCCCGCCCTGCCCCCACACGCCGCGTTCGGATTGCCGTCACACAAAAGTACAAGTGAACGTAACTACAGGGATTGTTAACGCAGTATATAAGGATAATATATCGTGAGCAGGGAAGGCAAATCTTCTTAGCAGCGAATTTGTCAGCGACGTACGATGCGGGAGTGGGGGCAGAAGGAGAAGAGAAAACATGATGCGAAGGGGTGAGGAGGGTGTGTCTGGAAAGGGGTGAGGGAACAGCTGCGTCGGGTGGGGCGTTCCTGCTGTTGCAGTAGGTCTCTGCCTCCTCCGCCTTCATTCTCATGCTCCCTCCCATGATACACTCCCTGCTCTAAACTGTCTGGCAAGGGGGCATCTAAAAAGTATTAAGAAACAGGCGCTTTTAAAAACAATATAGGAAATATTTTTTAAGCAGTGAAAGTGAATAGCAATTCCTTTACAAGCTACTATATTATTATTATTATTATTATTATTATTATTATTATTATTATTATTATTATTATTATTATTATTATTACCATTCATAAAAATATTATTTTTAAACCATAAAGGTAAACTTGAGAAATACTCTTGTACTAAAAAATCAACATCTTTGCAATGTTTGCATTTCTCACCTAAATAATTGAATATAACTAGATAACAGTTAAAAATTTGAACTCGGAGTCAACGTTTAGATTGGAGAAATTTAAGATAAAAAATAAAATAGATTAAAATATTTTTGTAAGTGTTCGGATCTAACGATTAACCTAAATACAGTCAACTCTAGCGACCCCCCCCCCCGCGCCCAACGGTTTCCGACCCAAGTACTCTCTCTCCACGGTGACATTGGCCACTGCCTCCTCCGCATCTTCCTGCCAATTTGCACTCAGAGTCGACTGTCGCTCACGTCACGGCGCGCCGTCCCACCCCGCCCAGCCCTGCCCCGCTCATTCCTGCCACCAACCGCCTCAAAAGCGACGGCGCACAAGGCTTGAATGATGCCAAGTGCAAACTTTTTTTTTTTCAAAGAAAAATGCTCAGTACATAGTGCCCAGAATATATAATTCATTTTTGTGTCCATTATTGAGCAAAAGGTTCGCAACATTAGGAATTCTTTAAATCTATCATAAATGCACACAAAAATGGTATCTACATTCCTTTGTATTGTGATCGTTATAAAATGTTATTCGTCTGACGTTCTTCTTTTCCGTAGTAGTTCCGTAGGATTCCATAGGATTTCCGTAGGACAAATCCGACAGCTTTCCATGCCACTGTATCTTCCGCCTTCCTCTTCACTCTTCTCTTCTTCTTTCGTAGTTTGCTTAAATTTTCGAGCATCAGATACCTTCTTTGTCCCCTTTCCCTTCCTCCTGAACTCAAACCTTCAATCACCTCTTCAAGTTGACAATTCCCAGTCGTTGCAAATCTGTTCCCTGCAGTTTCTTTTCCTGTTGTTCACCATTTGCTTTTGTTCTCTAACTCTTCTCTGCACCTCCTTATTCTTTACCATTTCTAGCTATTTTTTTCTATGCACGGTCACGAATCACATTTTAAATTCTTCAATAATTCTATGACTTTTATCCAATTTCTTTAAGGGAAAAATATTTATATAGAGTAGTATTCAACTGCCTAAATGAGCGGTATGATGAAATGTCTTAATTCAGAATCTTCCAAATGTTTTGAAAGTTCAATCAAATAAAAGATTATGTACGATATATAATTGGGTATATTGAATCATAAGTTACAATGATTTGCTAATTGTTGACATTAGTTAATAACTGAAATATGAATAGTGATGTCTAATATCAACGTCAATAAGTTTTAGTTACCACTTGTAATGACTTGCTATGAGAATTAAATTATTAAATTAATATTTTTCCTATGACTATTTAATAGAAATTTGCACAAAGTCAATCGTTAGATCCAAAGATTACTGAAGATAAAGCAGCAATTATAAAATTGTCCTTGTATGATAAACTTGAAGATATCTGGAAGTACTAGCAAACAATATTGACAGCTTCCAGTAACCTGCCATAGAACTAATTACTTCCTCTTATTTATCATTTAAGGTGAAGTCATTTTCACATACTGGATTGGCTATGGTTTCTTGATAGTGGACTCGTATAATACTTCATAGAGAGCTAATTAAGATAATAGTAGCCCATGTGACCAACTTTTTCACATCTTGTTCAGCTGGACAGAAGTTAATTCATTATTTAGAAAGATGATCAGCACGTAATTGCACTTCTCCTATGTAAAGTCAGAGAAAAAGTGACAGAAATTGAAGGCAGAAGGCTTAACCACCTGAAGTGTAGAGCCCAACTAACTGCATTACGTAGCTACGTCACTATGGGAAATTATATCAACTGAAGACCGGTGAAGTATAACTATTAACAATTTTCTTCTTGATACGGATAACCATATTATTTGACATTCAAAATTATATAAACTTTTTATTATTCCATGATATATAAAATGTACATAATATTCAACGTTTCATTGGTATAATGAATAAACTTTGATCATTAGTACCCCAATGGAAAATGGTTTTGTACCATTTATAAGAAACCATTGACACAGGAATTATCCCCAGTAATGTGTAAATATATTTAAAACGGAAAAAATAAAAGTTTTTAAATCATGTTCAAAGGGGAAAAAAGACGCACATGCAACCCACAACGTACAAAACGTCACAAAATACATTACCATCGTTCACACAAGTTGATTGCTATATCATTATCTACGAAACTACAGATACATTTTGGACATTCTATTACATTATATACATTCTCGCTACGAAGTAGAGAGAATCTACTTCGTAGATTCTTCCGTCTTCGTAGATTCGTACCATCTAACAGCCCTGCATCTAACAGATTTAACACAAAAAAGAAAAAGAGCAGATCTTTGTCATAAAAACCCTTCAATAGTCAGTAACTCGTAGAAACCTGAAATTTGTGTCGAACTGAATTGTAGAAAAAAATATAATGAAATGGACTGTTTGATTCTTAGCGTCATTGAACCTTAAATAGTAATATTAGAATGATTACTCTAGCACAGTACGAGACCTACAATACTATAACATAGAGTTCAGAAGCTAGCCGTTTGAAGTTAGATTCTGCTATGAAACAATTTTCTTAATTAAATTAGTTCAAAGAATTGGTCGCCCCGTTGTGACGAGCAAGGTGACAATTACATAAACAATTTTCTCTTTTAAAACGCTTTTTTACCAAGTGCGGAGTTATCGCACGGGTTCACCTAATACGTTTGTATTATAATTTCGCTCCCCGAGCTATTGTAGCATCGTGTCGCTAAAACAGCGTGGGTACGTGGCGCGAGGTGTTCACCGGATGCGTAGACAAAGGCAGAAGCTATGACGCACGGGGCTTTTCCGACAGGGTGTGCGGGCGTTAGGACGGAGGCAATGGAGGCGGCGGGCAGCGTCGCGAGGGCTATTTAAGGGCCGTGAGAACAATATATATCTTCTTGTATCCTGGCAGCAGCAGCGTAGGTCGTCCGTGAGAGGTGCGAACGTGCACGCGGCGCAAGAAGCCGGCAGTTATTGTCGTGACTAGTGAGACATGAAGTCGGTCTCAGGGCAGGCGATACTACGCATGGCGAAACATTTGGTAGTATGTTGCGGTGTGGTAGCCGTTGTAAACATCTCTCCTAGAAGTGGGGTCTATTTAGTTAGTTAATTGTATAGAGTGCATTGGTTTTTTGTGACTACGGTCTAAATTGTGAATGAACCTGCTGTTATTACATCCCACTCTCGTCTGTGTACTGATTACGCCCGTATGACGCCACACTATGCATGTTTGGCCGCTTTTCTCCCAGCGCGGGCCACAGTGTGTCGCCCCCGCGCCGAAGCCGGCGCCCGCCCGCCACAAGTCATGGCTGGCTGCGGCGCGGCGCGCGTTGCGCCGCCCGCGGCGCTGCCTGATCCCGGATGGGCCCGCGAATAAATTCCCTATTAGAAGAGGGGCGCTGATCATAGGGGCGCGGGGAAGCCCCATCCATTGCGGGCGGCGCGCTGCCGACGCGGTGCCCCGGTCGGGGTCGCCACCTTCCGTGCGGACCGGAGCTGCCGGCGGCGCGGGGGCGGGCACGGGGGCGGGCTCCGCGCCGGGGGTGGAGTGAAGGCGGAGAGGCGGAGGTTGGGGTGGAGGTGTGACGAGGGGCGGGGTGGAGAGGTAGAGGAGGATGAGAGTGAGAGCGACGGCTGGAGCGAGAGCGGGAGTGGGGACGGAAGTAGGGGAGGTGTGAGTGACGGGAGTGAGTGCCAGAGAGGTAGCAGTGGTGGGAGTTCGCGGGAGGGGAAGTGGAGACGGAGGTGCAGGCAGACACGGCGGCGACAGAGTAGTGGTGGAATGGAGACAGGACGGAAGTGGAGTGGAGGAGAGCAGTGGCGAAGGCGGGGGCAGAGGCGGCTGACCGAGGCAGGGCAGAGGGGGACCTACGAGGAAACGGGCTGGAGGTGGGGTAGGAACTGGAGTTGTGGCGGTGGCGGGGGTGCTAAGTTTCCCTGGTGGCTTGTAGAAGAGATGACAGAGCATAGGATTCGCAACTGGAGTATGTGGTTGCGGAAGTGCCACAAGTAGTGTCATGAGTAGGGCCCGGATTTTAATGACAAGTCATATTTTTTCTGAACCTTCCGGTGAAATTTAAAACAGTTTATGCACGAATCCAGATATTGTCGATTAGAAAATCGTATTTTTATTGTGCATATAAAGTCATATTTACGCCGTTTTTAATAGAGTCATATTTTGGCCATATTTTTAAGGACTGTTTTTAGTAAAAGGTCATATTTTGGCGAAATTTGGACAAAAATGCATACATATGTCATATTTTTAAGGAAAGAAGAATAAAAAGCTTGAAAATGTGTCTCGCATGACAATGTATCAAGTGATATTGTCGCAAATAAACTCAACAATTATACCACAAAAGATTATTTGAAACGTAAGTGAATTTGAACGGATTTGGGTCGAGCTCGTGGTATTATGGCTGAGAAAGTATACAACAAATTGCTGCGTGTTCTTCAGCGAAATCTTGGATATTCTGTAATGTGCAAAATGGGCGATATAATTTCTGGAAATGTCGCAACATTTGAAGGCAATGCACCAAAGCTGCACTGCATCGCCGCCTTCGAATTCTCTTCCGTGGCGTCATATTATGTGGAGAGGCGATTTCTCAGACACAATACTACCTGGAAACTACCTAATGGAAAACCTGAAAATACACCTTGTGATCCACTGCAACTGTCTAGAAAATGAGGACTTAGAGGAAATTAGAAAACATCAAACAAGAAGTATGTAGTAGTAAATCAAAACATTTTGTTTGATGGGTTTTATTGTACTGCATTTGATTTCTTTTACAGACACAAGCAATTTTTTTAAATGCTAGTTAGTTCCAAAGCTTGCAAACCGTATGTACAATACTTACAATCTGTTCTTGAGTGAATTTTGTATTTATGTTATACCTAAGGAATTATTAAAAAATAAATTTGTATAGCGTCATATTTTATTTTTAAGGTCATATTTATAGAGGTTTTAGCTCATAAATGCTTGCATATTTCGCTGAATTTTAGGTCATTAAAATCCGGGCCCTAGTCACGAGTGAACGAGAGGCGTGGCAGGAATGACTGCGTCAGCATGGGCTGTGAAGATGAAGTTGACGGAACGGGAACGGACGACCGGAAGCAACGGCGTCGGAGATGGCGCAAAAAGCGGGGCATTTTCGAGGAACGAGACGCAGCAGATGCGATAGCGCCTTGGAAGGCGGAATCCGTGGAGCTGGAGTAGGGGTTGCAGAGGAAACGATTAAATACAACGGGATAGATGACTAAGGCAAAAATGATGTCAGACCGGGTTGAAAAGGCCGGGACGGAAACGGATAAAGCGATATCAGAGCGCGTCTGGATCACTTTTTATAATAAGAACTAACTATGGTCTAGAAGTTTTGGCGCAGATGAGAGCACTGGCGTAGGGCAAGAGAGACGTAAAAATAAGAACAGTGAAAAGAAGGGAGGAAACTGCAGGTATTGGGAAGGAGGACGGTGTGAACACCAACGATGACCACGATCAGAGCAAGAACGTGAGAAGATAAGTACCCGAGGAAAAATGATGAAGATAAATGGAAATGTTAGTAACACGCCGCGAGTGATGGTGGAGATCAAAATAGGAGCAATAGGAGGGGAGTCAGGTAAGAATAAATAGTACGAGCTAGGCTGAGGACAATGGCATATGGTTGGCATGGAACTAAAGTGATCTATGAAATATTTTGGCTAAAATCCAGGTTATGGTAAATTTGATCTGACCAGGTGAGAATCTATACATTCTAAAGTGGTCTATTTGTCATTTGTTGTTGAAGGTGTCGCAAGTACTACTTTAATATTGACTATAAGTAGTTTTAATGTTATTATTAGTAGTTATTATATGATATATAAGTTAGTTTTAATGTTATTATTAGTTTAATGTTCGTAAAGTTTTGTCACATTGTACTATTCGTACCATAGACCACATTACTACAGGCTAGATAAATGAAACAATTGAGAACGACACACCAAGGGGACGAGGGTGAAAAGAGTCGTCACCAACGATGGCCCCGATTTGAGCAACAGCAGGAAACAGGAAATTGAGAATCCACTCCTTTCATCACCTGCGCCTCACGCCACATCCGCACTCTCACAGCACTGGAAGAGAGTAAAAAAAAGAGCAAGAAAAAAGGGCGAAGTTACCCACAAGGCTCGTGTGATGCTGAAGATCAAAACGGATCGATAAGTAAATAGTCAGATAAGCATAACCAATGCGAGCTAGAACGAGGGCGAAGGCAAATGTAACAAGTGAGGATGGAGCGGTGTTGTATAGCAAAACGAGAGGCTATGAAGACACCAAGGAAAACCATGCATCTGAGGGTAAAGGGAGTGGTCGCCAACGATGGCCACGATCCGCGGAACGGGCGGGGGGGGGGGGGCGTCAGCCAGCGTATCTGCGGCTGGAAACAGGGAAATGAGGGTGCACTCCTTTCACGACCCTACCCGCTCTTCGCAACCCACCTTCGGTGCCTCGCAGCACGGGATAACCTCACTTAGCGAAAATGAGAAAGAAGAACGGGTGAAGATAGCAACAAGAGGCGTGAGATGCTGAAGGTGAAAATAGGTGCGATAAGGGAATAGACGGGCTTGAAAAAAACAGTCCCAACTAGACGCAGGACGAAGATAATTTTAACAATGCGGACTCTGAGATCGATGGCGAATATCAACAAGGCTATAAGACACGAAGAAAAAACAGCCTTCTTAGGGTAAAGGCAGTGATCTCCAATGATGGCCACGATCCGAGCAACGGGCGGGGGTCGGCGTCAGCCGGCGTATCTGCGGCTGGAAACAGGGAAATGAGGGTCCACTGCTTTCATTACCCTACCCGCTCTTCGCGCCCCACCTGCGATGCCTCGCAGCACGGGAAGGGAGAAAATTAGGGAAAAGTGAAAAGATAGCAACAAGGCACGTGGGATACTGAAGATCCAAATTGAAGTGAAAAGGGAATAGTCGGGCAGGAAAAATATAGTGATAACTAGAACGAGGACGAAGAAAATTGTGAGAATGAGAACGATGAGATCGTTGGCGAAAAGCAAAGAGACTATAAGACAAGAAGAAAAACCAGCCGTCTGAGGGTAAAGGGAGTGGTCGCCAACGATGGCCACGATCCGCGCAACGGGCGGGGGTCGGCGTCAGCCGGCGTATCTGCGGCTGGAAACAGGGAAATGAGGGTCCACTCCTTTCACGACCCAACCCCTCCCCTCCCCCCTCGCGCACGAGGGCGGCGCGGCGCGGGCCCCCGCGGCCGGAGAAGGGAGACCGCGAATGATAACGCGGCGCCGTCACGACCGTGCGCCCAGACTAATCGAATCGCGTTTTCCGCTTGTATGGCCCGCGCGCCGTGCCGTCCGCCCAGCGCCGTCCCGCAGCCGCCCAGCGCCGCCCAACGCCGCCCAGCACCGCCCAGCACTGCCCGGCGCGCCGCCCGGGTCAAGCGATGTTCACAGCGGTCCGCGACCGACAGCCCGGAGGGTCGTGACACCGCGTACGGAAAGCATTAAGTTCGTGGAACTCTTGTTACCAACAACAGCCATTACGTTTCTAGTGTAAAAAGATTTTATTTTATGCGTGTAATATTTACGTCAATGATGCATTGCTTTCTTCGCACTGTCTGGCATGAGCACTAATGCGATTCCTAGTGATATTTCTGGAATGGAAATATTTAATACAATTTAAAAAATCATTATTTGCCTCAAGAAAGTATGACATTAGTGACTCTTCTATGTGTTTGAATGCAATCTTAAGTTACCGGGAGCGGTAGCTCAGTGCATTAGCTGATGTCACTGCAGCGCCTCTGACCGGTAGGTCCTGGGTTCGAGTCCTGACGGCGGTAGGATTTTCGACACTAGCTTTTCAGCTAGGTCGAATTCGGTCGCTGTCTGGATGAGAATTCTAGCGGCCGGCTGCTCTGATCAGTAGTTTTGCGTGGTTTCTCCGATCAACACCAGGCGAATGCCGGAGCAGTACCTTACCAAACGGGCCACGGACCGCGCGCGATCTGTCCTTCCTCTTCCTTGTACTAACCTCTCCCCTTACACACACACTTACACTAACATGCACTACACTACCACATATTCCGGGAGATCTGTCAGGAGCGTAGAGCTTCTCCCGGCTGGGGCGGTGCCCCACTGGTGGGAGAGTTCTGGTTCGGGAGAAACCCCACTAGCCGACGGTAGGTCGGCGCCGGATTTCGTCATCCAGCGGGGGAAGATCACCGCCATCTCCCGAGAAAAAAACATGCACTACACTAACGGGACTAAATGCCTGTAGCTCGGATCGTGGCCATCGTTGGCGACTACTCCTTCACCATTAGACGCTTAGTTTTTCTTCGTGTCTTTATAGCCTCTCTTTTTACTATTCACTAACAATTTCATTATCATCAAACATTCTTGAATACATAAAAAATATCAAAATGACTTCTTTGGATTGTGTGAGAACAGGAACTTCAATTTTGGTATACGTATCTAAATTCCATAATGTTTTATTGATTCTCACTATAATATATCCATAGATTAATATTTTCGAAGATGATCTTCCGCTTGAAGGCAATGAACTTCGATATAAATGTATCAACACGAACATGCCATTTCAACATAATTATGTCCGTTCCATTTATGATGACAGTGGATGTGCATATAAAGACAGTCACTCACAGATTTATTAACTCGTCGTTACAATAAAAACTCGGCGCAGTAATTCTGCAGATAACGGAACGACATAAAGAACAAAGAGGGCGAATAAGATTAGGTGACAACGATTTCGGGCAAGTTGAGTGGGTCCATCGAGCCTATCATGACATATGGTGATGATTTAAAACTTATGCACTTACAAACTATACGATACACAGATGATAGGTAGATTCCATAAAGAAATATAATAGCATTTGACGGGTACACAAGATAAAACTCTAAACTTGACGTATGTTCCTCTGACGTCAATTTTGAGCCAGTTAACGCTTCAGCGTGCAAATAACTAAGGCCAACGCGTCGTGTAGACGCGAACACCTCATATCTCTCAAGAATAATTATTACTTTAAAACTTAGTCTCTGTCTGCAATTTGAAGCAGAATTGGTTCGAGTCAAGTTTTCTGCGGGTTCTTCCGTGTCTACTACGTTTGAACTCTTTATCACCCTTTTTACTTTCTCGCCACCGCTTTCGCAGCAGAGAGAAAGTTATGTAATGCTGCGCGAAAAAAAGGGGAAGTTTCAGCAGAAAAAAACTTAATACTGTGTCTGGTAACAAAAAGTGGATAAATCCAGTTGCTAAATTTAGAAAAAATTCTCTAACACATGGTACAGCTACAATCTATGTTGTGTGGGTCCTTGATATCGAAACATCGAATGACGGCAAAACGTCTGTCTGTCCATCCGTCTGTCCACCCTGCTCTGTCCGTCCGTCTGTTTTGTGAAAAACGCTAGCAGCTTAACCGTTCAGCCGATTTTCTCCAAAATCGATATCCCTCGATACATCTGGATGAAGTCGCGATCCCTTGAATTTGAAATCGATATCATAATTTTGAAGGATACTTTACATAACGCCCTGGGGACATTTTCAAACAAAATGAATCCATCGTTTTTGATTAAATTTTGTTGTTGGATCGAGTGAAGAACGTTTAAGAGAATGGCGGAGGTCTCATTTTCATTAAAAACTCTAATTTTGCGAAAATTGCAAAAATTCGAAATTTGCTCGGCGTCTTCCTGCAACTATTGTAGTACAATTACGAAGAAAGAGATTTATCTCTTAATTAAATATGTTCCTTAAAGATGGATTTTGAAATAAGTTCATGTGCAATTTTTCAAAAATTTGGCACTTTTCGCGTAATTTTGCATCAAAGTACGGGCGAGAAAGTACGTGCTGTTGTAGCACCACTAAGATAAACGTACCAATAACGGACAATTGAGAGATAAAATTTGTAAAATAAGAAAAGTAAGGGAAATAAAATAGTTTCGTTGAGTGGATTATGTAGATTATGCTATTTAGCTATAGGAGATTGATTGATTGATTGATTTTTTCGTGTTTCCGGGCGCATCAACTACTGTCCCGTTAGTGTAGGTTAGTCCCGTTAGTGTAGTGCATGTTTCTTTGGGAGATGACGGTGATCTTCCCCCGCTGGATGGCGAGATCCGGCGCCGACCTACCGTCGGCTAGTGGGGTTTCCCCCTAACCAGGACTCTCCCATCAACGGGGCACCGCCCCAGTCGGGACAAGCTCTAAAGCTCCCGACCGGTCTCCCGGAATATGTGATAGTGTAGTGCATGTTAGTGTAAGTGTGTGTGTGTGTAAGGGGAGAGGATAGGACAAGGAAGAGGAAGGACAGATCGCGCGCGGTCCGTGGCCCGTTTGGTAGGGTACTGCTCCGGCATTCGCCTGGTGGTGATCGGAGAAACCACGGAAAACTACCGATCAGAGCAATGGCCGCCAGGAATTCTCCTCCAGACAGCAGCTGAATTCGACCTAGCTGAAGAGCTAGTGTCGAAAATCCTGCCACCGTCAGACTCGAACCTAGGACCTCCCGGTTAGAGGCGCTGCAGCACATCAGTTGATGCACTGAGCTACCGCCATCGGTGCTATAGGAGAACTACGCGTCACGGGGGCCAGGGGGAGGCGAGGGAAGAGAGCGAGCTAAATAGCAAGGGTGAGTGCTGAAAGAGGCTGGTTCCGTGACGGGGGGGGGGGAATCGGCAACGAGAGCTGGACGGGACCGCAATGGGAGCCGTACGGAAGTGAGGAATGAAATAACTTGCAAAGGAGATCGGGATGGAACGGAAGAGGGAGTGCCGATCCAGGAGCGCAGAGCAAAGTGTGACAGGGAAAGGCAGCGCAGAAGGAAGGTCACAGACGGAAGAGGATTGCCCGTCACCGGCGGGGGCGGCGAGCTTTTCGTGGCGTGTGGAATGGGGCGAGGGCGGATTGAGAAGGGCGCGGAGGGACGAGGGCGTGGGTGGGGGCACGGGTGTGCGAGAAGAGGCAGGCCGAGGGTGCGGGCAGACGAGGCGTGGCGGCGGGCAGCGCCTGATGAATGGGACCGCGAGGGCGAGCGCGGACCGGTATCTATGGAAATGGCGCTGCTTTCCGGGCCGTCGCGGGCCAGCGCCGGAGCCCGCGGGCGCCGTTCGCGGGACGGCGCCGAGCGCGGGGCACGGGGGAAGAGCCACGCGCGCGCGAAGCGCTGGGACCGCACCCGCGTCGCCCCCGTGTCGCCCCCGCGTCGCCCCCGCGTCGCCCCCGGGTCGCCCCCGCGTCGCCCCCGCGTCGCCCCCGCGTCGCCCCCGCGTCGCCCCCGCGTCGCCCCCGCGTCGCCCCCGCGTCGCCCCCGCGTCGCCCCCGCGTCGCCCCCGCGTCGCCCCCGCGTCGCCCCCGCGTCGCCCCCGCGTCGCCCCCGCGCGTCGCCCCCGCGTCGCCCCCGCGCCCCCGCGTCGCCCCCGCGTCGCCCCGTCGCCCGCGTCGCCCCGCGTCGCCCCGCGCGTCGCCCCGCGTCGCCCCCGCGTCGCCCCCGCGTCGCCCCCGGCCGTCGCCCCCGCCGTCGCCCCCGCGTCGCCCCCGTCGCCCCCGCGCTCCCCGCGTCGCCCCCCGCGTCGCCCTCTGCGTCGCCCCGCGTCGCCCCCTGCGTCGCCCCCGCGTCGCCCTGCGTCGCCCTCGTCGCCCCGCGTCGCCCCCCTGCGTCGCCCTCTCGCGTCGCCCCCGCGTCGCCCCGCGCCCCCCTCGCCACCCGCGTCGCCCCCGTGTCGCCCCCGCGTCGCCCCCGCGTCGCCCCCGGGTCGCCCCCGCGTCGCCCCCGCGTCGCCCCCGCGTCGCCCCCGCGTCGCCCCCGCGTCGCCCCCGCGTCGCCCCCGCGTCGCCCCCGCGTCGCCCCCGCGTCGCCCCCGCGTCGCCCCCGCGTCGCCCCCTCATGGCCCACGCATCGCCTCCTCATCGCCCCCGCATCGCCCGCGCATTGTCCCCGGTTTCTCCGTAGAACACTAGGCGAATGCCGGGGTAGTATCCTAACGAACGGGTCACGAGCCGCCGGCAAATTTCCCTTCCTCTCTAAGTTGCTCTAAGTTTGACAGGGACTTTCGCGGTTGAAATTCACGGTGCAATGTCGTGTCGAAAAAAATAAAAGATTTCCATTTTAAATTGTTCAGTGTAAGTGTTCCTGACCGCGGTAATTAAGAAAGTGGGAAATAATTAATTTTTAGAAAGAATTAGATAATTGCTTAAATAATTTTGATAATGAAAATAATGAAACCTACGTTTAATGAAAATATCACTATCTGAAAATGAAAGTCCTGCATTTTAGCTATTCAAGGCAATCCTGATGCTAGTTGCGAGCTACAAAAATCAATGTAATAATAATAATAATAATAATAATAATAATAATAATAATAATAATAATAATAATAATAATAATTACAATAATAATAATAATAATAATAATAATAATAATAATAATAATAATAATAAATTATATGCCAGTCTTTTGCTTAACATTTATGGAAAATTAGAATATAAGAATTATTAATACCACTGTACACATTAAAATTACTATTCGCTGTAACTAGGTGTAATTGTTATCAGAAGAATCACATAGAGAAATAAATGCAAGAGCAAGTCCCAGGTTTTTCATATTTGGTAATGATTGGACGCCGGTAACATTTCATACCGAATAATTTCGGATCGTTAACCACAGTCATTCAAATCAAACACTTTTCAAAACGTAGCATGTAAGTCTCGCAAAGGCAAGCGAGAACACTGCCGACAAAAACTAAGTGCTATTCAACTTCCCGGGAATTGAAATAAAAGCGAACAAAGAAACAATTACAGTTACACGGGCACATGGCACTCAAATCCGCATTCCCGCGAATCGTTGAACCATATGCTCGCATGACCCTCTTCCTGGTGTTGCTCTCCATACGGCGACCTCTGCCCCCTGCACGCCCGCACAACGACGATCGCGAAAGGCGCGCGGACCCCCGGCGGCAGATGACAGCTGAGGGGGGATATTCATGAAGGGCAGTCGGCGACGAACCGCCCCACCAGGGCACGAGCCCGGTCCCATTCGTCCGGGGGCCCGCGGCGGCGAATTTTATTGATTGATTTTTTCGTGTTTCCGGGCGCGTCAACTGCTTTGGTCATTAGTCCCGTTAGAGTAGCGCATGCTTTTTCTCGGGAGATGGCGGTGAACTTCCCCCGCTGGATGGCGAGATCCGGCGCCGACCTACCGTCGGCTGGTGGGGTTTCCCCAAACAAGGACTCTCCCACCAGCGGGGCACCGCCCCAGCCGGGACAAACTAAGCTCCCGACCGGTCTCCCCGAGTATGCGGTAGTGTAGTGAATGTCAGTGTAAGTGTGTGTGTAAGGGAGAGGATAGAACAAGGAAGAGGAAGGAAAGATCGCACGCGGTCCGTGGCTCGTTTGGTAGGGTACTGCTCCGGCATTCGCCTGGTGTTGATCGGAGAAACCACGGAAAGCTACCGATCACAGCAGCCGGCCGCTAGAATTCTCCTCCAGACAGCGACTGAATTCGACCCAGCTGAAAAGCCAATGTCGAAAATCCTGCCGCCGACAGGACTCGAACCTAGTACCTCCCGGTCAGAGGCGCTGCAGTAACATCAGTTGATGCTCTGAGCTACTGCTCCCGGTGCGTCGGCGAAGGTGCCACGGAGGAAAAGAGGGTGCGACAGGAGACGAGGGTGGAGGATGCGAAGAAGGTAGGCACGTAGTTTCTTTGATCAATACCAGGCACGGCTATCCATATCGTCCCCACCCATCCTCCAGACCCGTCTCTGCATTCGACTCTACCTCGCCACACCTTCGCCTGTGCTTCTGTTTTCTCTTCCTCCTTCGCTTAATTCTGTTTTCTCACTTCCTCCATTTATCCTCCTACACATCTTCTCATCCGCTTTTTCCTGAACATTCTCGTTCTCCACATTCTCTGCCTCCTCCACGCGCGACGTACCGCGATTTTTCATTCCAGTCCTTGTCCTCTCCCCCCCCAATTCCACACAGTACCTAACACAGTATGTCTTTACGCTACCGCAAACCGGGAGATCAGTCCGGTGCTTACAACGTGGCTGGAGCGGTGCCTCGCAGGTGGAGATACCTGGAAGAAGGGACCTCCCAGAAGCCGTCGTGTACTGCGGGAGAGGATGTCCCGCATAAATTTCACGTCCAAGCGGGGAACACCGCCGCTTCTCTAAACACGCGTGCACTACACTTACAAGAATAATGACAGTAGGAAATGACGCGTTCGGAAAAAAATTAATCAATCAGAAGAGGGAGGAAGAAAAAGAGGAGAGAAGGTGGCCAAGGTGAAGAGGAAGAAAAAGGAGGTAGAGGACAAGAAGGTTGAGAATAGAGTTAACATTGAAGGTGGAATAGGTGGAGAAAGTGGGCGAGAAGATCGACAATTCGAGACGGGAGAGGAGGTTGACGGACACAGAAAAAGGATTAGGAGGAAGAAAGGCGTGAAGACGGATGATGCGGCAGGGAAGGAGAAATAGGTGAAGAAGAATGCGAGAAAAAGAAGGAGGATGTGCGGAGGAGGAGTATGTGGAGAACAAGAAGGTTAGGGAAGAAGCGGATGAGAAGATGGTATAGGAGGAAAAATGGAGGAAAAGAGAAAGTAGAATTAAGCAGAGGAGGAGGAGGAGGAGGAGGAAGAAACAGAAGCGCAGGCGAAGCTGCGGCGGGGAACAGGCGAGTGCGGAGACGGGTCAGGAGGATGGGCGGCGGTGGTAGAGATAGCGGTGTCGGGGCAGTGGCAGTACAAGAGCCGGAGGCGGAGCGGGGACTGGACCTGTGCGGAGGCGGAGGTGTGTGCGGGGGCGGAGGTTACGTGTAGGTAAAGGGGCCAACTCGAGGAAGAACACGACTGGGTGAAGCAGTTCCGGAAAACATCTAAGGCAGACTGAAATGCAGGGCTTGAAAGAGAAATTGTTATTTATGGGACAAGTATGTAAAATTAGTGAATTCCCCCAATGGTAACGTTTGTCGCTCGTACACCCCTTGAAAAGATGGCAATTTTCAAGAGTGGAGAATCAATCTTACCCGCGTGTTCTACATGGAGTCGCGGGTTGGGAGTTAATGCTGATGGGTGTCATGCACGATCACCCGTAGTAGATGAGGGAAAAGGTAGATCCCTTCATGCCCTTCCATTTCTTCATCAGGTGATCTCAGTGATACATTGTCGTCGGCATTTGTCATAACGGCTTCAGTTGGGTAACGGTTAGCGTATCACACTGTTAGATGCGGGATCAAACCCGCAGTTAAAATCGAAGTCATGGATTTTTAAGGTAAAAAAATGAAGATCCTCAAGTCTAAAAGAAGCCTCTGAGATAAATTCTAATCACCTGTTTCCTTGCCGAGTAACACTTTCTTTCTCTGCTAGATGGCAAAAGGAGCGTAGCGAAATTTTCATCGTCTGGTGGAAGAGCAGACTTGTAGGTCTCAGCCTCGTTACGTAAAAAAGACAGAATTGAATTGCCTTTCTCTGACTTTCATGAATTGCAATAGGAGTGATCATGATTAGTGAATAGTGAGATAAATGATGTTTGATGAAATGTTGTTTCAGAACTGATACGTGGTGTCATGAGCAGCCAATCACGCCACTATCACAAAGTGGAAACATGCATGATTTACGCGACAAGGAAATCTCAAACCTTCGAGGACTTTCAGCTTCTTGATCATTCGGACACACAAGGATGACAGTGATTATGAAATCTCCAATCTGTCGAATAATGAGCATGAGCTAGTTCTAAAAGGGTGGAATTACAGGCAGGGGAAACGGAGAGAACACAAGGAAGCTTGACGCGAACCCTCTTTGTCCCGCATAAATCTCACATACAGGGAACGGGATTTGAATCTTGCAAGTTGGAGAAGGAACTCAATCGCGCTTCTCGCATCGTCACGTGTAGCCCCGTACCTTATTTTGAAGTGTAATTATAGGTAACCTCAAAGTTATGCGGTAGACTTGTAGGGTCACGAGAACAATTTCCATGGGCAGGTATAAACAATTTAATCACCGAGGAGAGAATTCAAAGCATACACTGGATTTTGTACAGACATAAATATTTCAATTCAATTTTTGTGACGTGATTTTTAAAGTTGAGTTTGTTTTTCGTTCGAGTAAATATTTGCTAGGAAGCCATGAAATAATATCTTCGATAAGTTAAAACATGTTCATATAAAGACGCGGATTACCAGTCTCTGTTCCAATGATCGCGGGTTCAAATTCCGTTCCTTCCATTCCTGGCCGACCTGGCACGAGAAGGGGCATTTGCGCACAAATACGTTACATTAGACTTATCAATTATAATCCCCCACAAGGCGCGGATGTGGCTGATTGTGGCTGGTTAGCATTTCTAGCATATTAATTCTGAAATTTCAACATATGATCCCCTTATTTGTGGTAATCATTTATTTAGAAAAAAACAGCTCTTTCAAATGTATTATATTGCTTTAAATAGTTTCATTAGCAACGTTTCGGGAACATATTTTGTTCTTACCATCCGCCTGTTACTGTTTCATTTAAGATATTTAAATACATATCACATACAAATTTGTACAAAAACAAAGCTAATCTTGTTGTGCTGCAATATAACTTTTAGTTGTTACCTTACTTTGCTGCATATAACTTTTTCGTTGATATTATGGCATCCGCCTCTACGTACGAAGGATTGAATATTTGAAACGTTTGAGAATCTGCGATGCACAAAATTCAAAGATAAAATTTTACGGAAGAGCATCATGGCGCAAACGAGGTGAGCGGGTGTGGAGAGGCAAGAGCGAGAAAGCGGGAGGGAGCGGGGCAGCGGAGAGGGGCCGAGCGGGAATCTTTGCTTCGTCGTGTGCCGCACGCCTGGCGGGACCGCTCCGCTATGAAATCATCTGATTTCCATAAAGCGGCGATAAATTCCCATTCAATGGCCGCCCGCGCAAACTGCCAGACTGAGCGCGAGGGACTCGTCGCCTTCGCCGCCGCCGCCACCACCCCCGCCGCTATCACAATCGCCGCTCACACCGATGACCCCGCCGCAGTCCTGGCCGCCGCCGCCACTGTCATCACTTTCGCTGTTGAAGTCGTGATCTGATGTGTCGAGCGGGTCCATCCAAGCTTGGAATACTTGGCAGTTCGACCGGTTCCGTTGTACCCGTCCAGGCAAACTTGAATGTTTCTGGCCAGAACTCGGGAGGAAAAACTGACATTATCATCACCATCATCATTATTATCAGGTAGAAAGAGAGAAATAATGATTCGAAAGAACTACTTCACAACAGTTTCCGCACGGGACCAATTAACTAAATGTTTGTATGAAAAATGTGTTTTGAATGAGAAAGAGGGATGAAGTCCAGTTGATATATTTAGGCATGGGCGTCACTGGTATACTTCACATTTAATAAACGCGAACAAAAAAAACGACCAAAAATTTAGCTCGCCCTTACTTACCCGGAACGGCTTATACGTATTACAGTACTCTTCACCATGCCGCCGTAATTTTCGATGCTTTACTCTAGAAGCAGCCACGTCACCTCCGCCATCGCCTCCGCCATCATCTACCTCCGCAATCGTCTTCAACATCACCTCCGCCTCCTCGTTGCGTCTGCGAAAACCGCTGCCATCGCGGCCGCCATCGTCTCCATCATTGCCAACCACCATCGTCACCGCCGTCATCGCCTTCACCATCATTTTCCCCATGGCATTACCAATGCCTCCGCCAACGCCGCCGCCTTCTCAGCCGCCAACCCTGCCACCATTACCTCCACCATCGCCTCTACCATCACCGTTGCCATCACCTCCGCCATCATCTACCTCCGCTATCGTCTTCATCACCTTCGCCTCCCCGTTACGTCCACCAATACCGTTGCCATCGTCTCCATTGTCGCCGCCTTCGTCGCCGCCATCGCCGTCGTCATCGCCTTCACCATCATCTTCTCCATCACCTCCCCCATGCTTCAGCCAACGCTTCCGCCAACGCCGCCACCATCACCTCCGCCATCGTCTCCCCATTGCCTCTGCCATCGCCTCCACCATCGAGTCCCACATCGTCTCCACCATTGCCTCCGCCATTGCCTCCCCCATCGCCAGCAGGCCAGCAGCTTTCTCCGCGCCCCGCGCTGGCCTCGCACTGTGAACGTCGGCTTCCTCGCTCTACGCCCTGCGGTCATCCCTTTGCTTGTGTGGTTATGGGGTCAGCGATGACGCCAATGGCCTCGGGGCAAAGGACTACGGTTTCACATTGCCAACTCGGCAGCCAAGAAAACGTTCAAATGAATTTACTTGCGTTCAAAGGTCGCAGTAAAGAAATGGAGGTGCTTCTTATCACATTGAGGAGACTTGTGCACTAATGGAACTTTAAGAAGCAACACTCAGTATTTATGGGAGAGAATAATAATTGAGGATCTTGGCATTAGACAATACTAAGCCACTCAACAAGGAATATTGAAATAATTACCTCTTTCGTATCTCTAACGATTGACCAGCCACTGGCCAACTAGTGTAAACTATTTATGCAGGATCTTTGAATGCAGTAAATATGCATTTTACATTATTCATCTGATTTCCAGAATTCTTTGAACTTCCAATTCAGTGTTCTGTAAAATTTACATGATGTGACTTACCATTATCTAATCCCAGGAATCTCAATTAATAGTCGTGTTCAACGCCAGTTTCCGTAAGTGTTTGCTCTAGAAATTATATATTCATTTCCATAGTTCTGGCTGAAACCGCAACTAAAATTCCCTTTACCTTCTCGATGTTTTTACATTAATTTTGCTTTCTTCATCTCAACGTATATTACATTCTACTCTTATTTTTTAGTTTATTTAATTTTCTTTAAAAATAATCTAACACTGACCTCAATTACAAAATACGATGTGATATGTTGAAATTATAATATAGTCAGAGGTTACTTAATATTTCGTCAGCGTTTTTATATCAGAACCTTTTTGAATTGTGTGCATTGAAGGTACAAAAATTGCTCATAACTGCCAACGTAAGACCTTTAAGTCACCTTCGTTGTGTGCAGAGTAATGGGAAGAGTTGACCGCAAGATTTGCACCATGTAACCTCATTTCCCACCCGAATGTATTGCGCAACGCGTGGGGATGCCATAGAAGGTGAGACGTGCCAGCACTCGCTCTCGAAACTCCTTCTCGAGACCAAAGCGATGATGCGCCGCGTGTTCGGGGTCCGCAATCGACCTCGGAGGCGAAAGTCGATTTCATTCTCTAAATTAGATTACGGTAACGGCAGCGCAATTTCATGAAAATCCCCGACCGTACACTCAAGCTACCGACCTCGGTGAGGTAGCCAGTTGTGGTGGCAGCGCATGCGGCGGAAACGAAAGTTATGGGATCAAACCCTGTGTAAGGTAATGACAGTCTATTTTCCATCAATTTAGTGAGTTAATGAGAGAAAATGAAGTGTTTCCGGGTTCGTCAACAACTTTAGTCTCGTGAGTATACTCAGAAGGTGATGTTCCTCCTCTTCTGAAATGTGAGATTCGGCGCCGACCTTCTCATCGGTTTACGGGGTTTCCCCTCCAGATATATCCCCATATTAGCCATAGCCCATGCTGGAATAAGCTCCAAGACCCTGGCTGGCATTTACGAAAGTAAAATATTATGCACTAACACTTTTCCTTTATTATATTATACTTTATATTACTAATACCTTTTCAAACTCGAATCCATGTTCTTCCAAATTAAGAGAAGAATAATTTTAGGGAGACCGTGAAGGCGCCCCCAGGTGAAACTTAAGAGTTACTTGCGAATGTTGACACTGTTTTTCACGTTCCATTAAGGAATCTAATTTACTTCCTCTCGTATTTGTTATAGTTCTTACGTCACTGCGTTCCCGGAATCCAACATCGCGTGCATCCACAGGGTTCCCACATATAGCACCTACGTGCGTTTATAACCCTGCATATATGGCATCTTTCATTCTTCTACCTTGTAAGAGAGAAGGGTCTCTTGTCTCTTCAGGGATCTTGTCCTCCTCTTTTGGTCGTTTTTTTAATATATTTCATATCCTTTCCTTAATTATTTATCTTTACAAAATATGTTTGTACTACGACGTATGTTCTTCGAAATAATTCTGTATTTTTGGTTGATTTTACTAATTGATTGTGGATTTAGTTCAAATCGAATGTGACTACACTCAGCTCATGTAGATTTTCCCTCTTACCAACCTTTTACATCCCCAGCGCGCGTCGCGGGGAGGGATATTTAATTCTTCTGCTTCCCCAGATCTCTACTTCCAAAGCCTGCGATTGCCCGAATGTGAGAGCGGCGCCGACTCTTTGCACAAACATGCAAGAACAATTGCTGCCCCATCTAAAACCTCTAGCTCAAACTGCGATCCCGAATTGCGCGCCACGACATCTACCAAATTATAGGGACAGATGTCATCGCAATAGATCCACATTTTATAGTGATCCGGTCGATTTTAAATTTTTTATTGCTTATGGAGACGTTTTATCCGAAGAATGTTTTGAAAGCATATTCATAAACCTGAAATAATAACATGCAAAACAAACATGTTTCTACCTTTCCTTAACGATTTTAAATTTCGTTGACTTAATGAAAGGTATCAAAACAACCAACAATTTTGGTGCTTTACTTAAAAATTCTTCAAATCCAATTTATTTGTTACATAAACTGGTTTAATAAACTGAACTTTTTACTTCATAAACTAACTAGAGTCTATGTTTTACTGCAAGAGAGCTATCATACCAGAATCCTGAATTGCAGTCTGTAATGAGGTTTTGACAATAAACAGTCAAAAACAATCAACATTTTTGAGAGGTGTCGTAAAAAGTTATTTTCCGATTAAGAACCTATAAAAGAAGTTCTAGAGAAAATAATTGAAGAAGGCGAAGTTCATTTACAGTTCATGTTGACTTAAGAACGAATTGACATTCGTTAATTACTTCTTGCGATACCCATATCAACACCATTGTTTATTAAGCGCAACACACCGTTCTTTTATCGACATCGGTAAAAGACTGCTTCGAAACAGTTTTATTCTTTGTCTTTTTCACCTTAATTTACAGGCCATCGTGATACCTCAGTTCTGGCATATATCACCGACGCTGTAAGAGGGAAATTAAGGAAAACATATTATCTTTATGTGGCCAATAGGACTAAGTGGAATCCCTCACAAAAGGCTGAAGAATATCGAGTCGGACAGATATAACGCCAACATGTCGTCAAAATGTCTCCTTTAATCAGTGCCGTAAGCAGTTTCGAGGCCGCCCCGTTATCATGGATGAAGTGGTGACGGGAATTGAGAGTGCTCCACGCAAAGAAAAAGAGTTCGTAAAGTAACCGTTATTGACCCCAGTTCCCATGAAACTGGCTCTGGTAGTTAAGCACTTTACCTACTCTCTACTCAACTAGTAAATTGAGAGTACCAGTTTCGGATTTCGGGGGGATTGCAGTCTACAAATCATGCATTTATTATTCCATCTTGTGAAAAGAAAGAGGTTAACCGTTACACAGTTTTTTTACATTGAGATCCTCGGAAGTGTTGAGAAAAAATAGAATTATTAGGAAAAATGAAATTCAAAAGTCCGCCATTATTTCAAAAATTAATTCTATTCAATTCATGCTTTATTTCATAATTTTTACGGTGGATCAAAATTATTTTATTACGAAATGAAGTATACTCCTTTGTGAATTCTTTCGTTCTATTTTATTTATTTTTATTTTTGAAATAGTGGTGGCAGCAACAAGCTGTTATACACATAACTTACAACGTTGTTTGTTCCAGGATCTGAAATCATGTTCTATAGTATAAAAATCTATAAATCATAACCTTTGAGCTCAGGCACACGAGACTTCGTCACTGCAGCGCCTCTGACCGGGAGGTCCTAGGTTCGAGTCCTGACGGCGGCAGGATTTTCGACACTAGCTATTCAGCTAGGTCAATTTCAGTCGGTGTCTGGAGAATTTAAGCGGCCGGCTGCTCTGATCGGTAGTTTTCCGTGGTTTCTCCGATCAACACCAGGCGAATGCCGGGGCAATACCTACCGTGGACCGCGCGCGACCTATCCTTCCTCTTCCTTGTCCTATCCTCTCCCCTTACACACAAACTTACACTAACATGCACGACGCTACCACATATTTTGGTAGACCGGTCGGGAGCTTAGAGCTTGTTCCGACTGGGATGGTGCCCCGCTGGTGGGAGAGTCCTGGTTAGGGGGAAACCCTACTAGCCGACGGTAGGTCGGCGCCGGATCTCGCCATCCAGCGGGGGAAGATCACCGCCATCTCCCGAGAAAAAACATGCACTACACTAACGGGACTAATGACCAAAGCAGTTGATGCGCCCGGAAACACGAAAAAATCAGTCACTCAATCGACGAGTCTTCGTACGTTTCACATATTTTGGTTAGTCATTTACAACTAATGAGAAGAGTAATATGAGAAGTAATAGCAATAAAGAAATAATTTGACCAGTAAAAAACGCAAGCTCTTCAGCGTATATAATGTACCCTAATTTGGGTCTTTGTCTCTTAAGAGTCCCCCTCCCAGCGTAAGACTATTTTTCCACCAGGTGTGATCACGTGGTATCTACCAGTCTCCCCATCCATCGCACCATGTTGTACATGCAAGCCCATTTTGGTAAGTACTTCACGCTATATTTGGACTAATGAATGATTAATTGATTATTTCATGTTTCCGTGCGCATAAGTTGCTACAGCCATTAGTACCATAAGTAAAATGCATGAATCAATAAACGATGATTCCAGTAATAATTTTAATTTTTCTATTGATAGACGTTTCGAACTCAAATGTGAGATCCCCTTCATCAGTGTCGAAAATCCACCATAGTCGGGGCTCAAAACGTAGGTCCTCACTGACAGCGATGAATGAAGCGACCAAGGATGTTACCACTGAGATATTTCACTCATTGTTAAATAGTTGAAAATGTGTTTTCTCGGCGGCACGATGTAAGCACGCGGCCACGAGGGCCACCCACGACCGAAATCACGCGACGCCTAGGCTCCGTGAACGGCGTATCTGGCGCGGCGTCCGCCCTCGCAGCGCCGGGCGCGTATTTGAGCTGTCGACGCCGGCTCCGCGCCGGAATGGACGCGCTTATCGAGCCACGAGCTCGCGGCATGGACGCGCGCGTTTCGGTCGTGAGGGAAGGCTGCAGGTTGCATGGGAAGCCTAGGCCGATCTGCGCCAGCTGGACCCATGACACTCCAACCCCCCACGTGTTTTAGAGGTAAATTATACATAATTATTGCTCACTTCATTGATTGGTGTAATTTCGTTCGGGATAGTGTAGTGCAGACAAGTATAAGTGAATGTGTGTGCGTGTGCGTAAGCGCGCGTGTGTGCTATGTTTGTGAGTGTGTGCGCGCGCGGATGTGTGAGGGAAAAGGAAGGGTGAAAAATGGGGAAGGACAGATCGAATGCGGTACGTGGCGAGTTTGTTAATGCTCGTCTTAGCTCCAACTCTCTTTTAATATCTTCACGTGTACGTACTGTCTACTCCAAACACCTCCCTCGTTCTCTTCGCTGACGACCAATTCATGTACTACTCAACGAATTCTGTACTTGATGATGCAACTCTTAATGTTAAAAAACACCTGGATCAAATGAGTGATGGCTCGTGACTCTGAAGTTTCGTGAAGAGCTAGTAGGGAAATATATATTTACACTTGCTTATCTTAATAAATAATTGAATCATTTATTTCTTGTACACCAGATAGATCCTTCGGTCCTTCAAGGCTGCAGACTTGTGTGTTATGTCTTCATTCATCTGTTTATTAACTGCCGAAGAAGTTTATTCTGAATTAGAATATTCATCAAAGAAACACTGAGATACCTGAGTATCATAGTTATCAATTGTATCATTTACCTGAACATAAATAATAAGACTTATAAATTCTGTTTTTACCAAATCACTGATGTTGTTTGAAATGTGCTGGATCAATTAATTTCCAATTAATTTTGTTTACTCTACCGTATTCAACTGTACCGTATGCAACAATAAAGTTATATTCAATAGAGCGGCAAATCCTTTTCGGTTCCGTGCTTTTATTGTAAAAAATCAAGCATGACAAACAAAAAAATTCAATACTTTACTTCTACCGCCTGCGTAGTCGGTGGCGCTTTCATCCGGTGCCTTCCTGAGTTTTAACTGCCCAGTACAGTTCCGCAAGCATGCCATTCAAGAATACATTTTTATTAAAACCAACATACCTGTAGTACTTGATAAGGAAAAAATTAAAATAACGTACGCAGACGGTACTTCCCCCCCATAAGTTACATACACCATCCAACACCTCGGCCAAATACATCGTTGTCCTCTTTGATCGATCTGGAAACCTGACATCCACCATATATTTGCTCTAGCCCCATAAAGAACTCACTACCTCTCCGCAATTTGATATAGATATTCTCCCCTCGAAATCCAGTACCAATTTCTGCAAAGCAATGTATGATCAGACTCGTGATATTTTCACAGGTGCAATCTTTGTTTCAGCAGTTAAATCTCACATTCAAAGGCTTAAAACCTTGGAAAATATTTTCCAATGACCATTGCCAAAGCCTCCTGGTTCATTCCTCATGATTTTCTTTATCATCAGCTTGGTATAAGCCCCACCACAACCCACATCGAACAAACCACCCTTAAATTTTACCTCAAGCACTCATTTCCAACTACCCAAAACAGAATAACCATCCAGAGGAAACTACCTAGACACTTTTTGACCCACCTTAACTTTCATCATCAGAAAACAAATAATTGTTTTAAATAATTTGATCCTATTTATTTCGAATTATCTTCCACATAGCTGCTGAATTTGACCTAGCTATCTAGTTAGTGTCAAAAATGCATCGTCAAGGCTCGATTTTTGGGACCTCTCGGTCAGAGATATTGTAGTGGTAACAGTTGTTGCCTTGTAGCCGTTTTTTATTGTGTGTAATGCCAGAGTATTTGAAGCATTAACAATTAGTCCAATACCGATATGGGCTGATGATTGTTGAGAATTTTCTATTTTGGGCCTGATAGGTTTTCCGGATTTGAACCCCTTCCCCTAGTATCGCCGTTGCCCCACTCGGCAACAACCTGCGACTTAACGCACGAGTGTGTGTGTGTGTGTGTGTGTGTGTGTGTGCTAAGGGGTACGTGTTAACCCTTTTAGATTGTTATTTTTACAGTAAGTGTAGGAACAGGTGTATGCGACGCCGCGTATTACCGAAGTCGCATACACCTAGTGCATGTGACTGTGGTACGCATGAGCTCCGTCTTAATGAGGAGTATGGACAATGGAATTGTGGCGTAGTGCCTTCATGCACTGAGTCCATTTTCAACAGTTTTGTGTAACATTCGTAGTATATACAATGTATACTTATGATTATGTTTGCAATACATGATATCATGTCGACAATATGTATTCTCTGTTAGGTTTTACCTAACTCGTATGATTATAATTATTTTTACTACCTGTAATGGATTTGGAATGGATTAAAAACCTTTGACCTAGGCACATAGGATCAGATTATGTAATTTACACGTGTAATAATTACTATTAAATGAAAAAGTTTACAAAGAATTGTAATATTTATTTTTTAAACTGTCGGTACACAATTTTTAAATTATTGGATTATTTAAAAATCAATGGGACATTTAAAGTAAGTAAAGTATTGAAGTTATATTTAATTTTAGCATTTAAAGTTTCCCTGCTCCTTATTTCAACAACGCCATGATTTAACGTAAAAAGCTGTACATTTACTTTTTGATTCATCGATTTAAAAAAAAATTACTACTCGGTCATCAAGATTATCTTTAGAGGATAAGAAAGTACATTATGATACTGAATTTTTAGAATAAGTCCATTCTTAAGTTGAGGTAGAGTAACTTTATTTGATTTGTTTGATTTTATTCAACGATTACCCCAAATAGTAAAGACAATAGTATGTGACATTTGTAGAATACATTAGTCTCAGTACACATTTTCTTGAGCTCTGAAATTCCCTATATAACTTATTTCATTCACCATCCCCAGTTGACTTTTTTATAAAAATGGTATAATAGAGTGTTACTGGCAATATTTGATAACATGAAAAGTTTCCTTTTCTATGATAATTAATTTACATCGACAAATAGACTATAGATTTGACCCGCTTGATATTCACTCACATGATACGATATTCACTCGTTTCATCTCAATTTGTAGGGTTCGTCAAAGCCATAAAGAACGGGACCTTTAGCGTACTATCTCCCGGACGTATTTATGTGATCACAGTAATTTCCCAGCGGGAAACATCTCCTTGAGCGCGCAAAAAAGTGCAGTGTATTCTCCGGGGCGGCCGCCGTGCTCCGAGATCCGATCCGTCACGTCCACACGAAAGGTCAGGCCCCCACGGGGCTGCACAGCGAGCCAAACAAGGCAAGGAGCAGCGCGCAAAGCGCAAGGCCCAAGGCGCAAGGCACAGGGGGCAGGGACACAGGACGGCTGGAGAGCAGACCAGACCCCGTGGCCCCTCGCCGCGGGCTCTGGAACCGGCGCCTGAGCCCGCACCCGAGCCATTGCTGGAGAGCTGAATGCTACTTGCAGATGCAGTCATATTTCAGCTGTATTCCTTGTACGGAATAATTTCAGCCGAACTAATTTCCACCTACAATCTAAACATTTTCAAAAACAAACATATCGGCTGAGATGGTTCAGTGACAACAACCGTTGCCACTGCAGCAATTCTACATACCTACGTCGATTTCAGCTGCTGTCAGGATGTTGGTTGGTTAGTTTGTTGTCAGTGGTTTCGGGCACGTCGACTACTGAGGTCATTAGTCCCTAAGTGTAGTGCATATTTTTCATCTGGAGGTTTCCAGCGGGGTAAGATCACCGGCAGCTCCCATGATAAACAATACAGTGCACTTACGGGACTGACGACCTTAGCCGTTGACGCGCCCGAAATCATCAATCAAACGAAGTATAGATCGGCGACTGATCTCACGGGGGGGGACATCGCAACCTCCCGACTATAATATAAAATACACGCACGGAACTAATGAGCGAAGTAGTTGACGCGGCTTGAAACACGGAATGCTCACTTACTCAAGTATTTCTCTGACCGTGGCGCCTGTTTCATGAGGTGCAGATACGGCTGTAGGTATGTTGTGTACACTTCATAGGAATTATCTTCTCCTATAAAACGAAAATATGAGTCTTATTCCGTCACGGTTGGAACGAACTAATCCTCCGCGAGAGCAGAACAAGAAAGTCGAGAACAACATATCGTGTTTAAAAAAAGTATTTCGAATAATCACTCAGAAAATACGACTCAATACTCAATGCTCACTCGAAAAAATACATAATTATGAATGCGTCTTACCATATGATAGACCCGGAGGCGAAATAGTTAACGTGTTCGCCGCAAAAGTCCTACGCAAATCCCAGAACCGTTTGGCGCTCATTTCAAATAACGTAACATCTCATCACGTGACGGCTCGTTCGATACTTTCCGCTGTGGTCCATTTCATTGAAAGCCGTAATTCAGTTGAAACGTTCATCCCATTATATTACGATACATTTTCTATTGTATCGATTGGGAATTGTAGTTGCGACAACGACCATCGCAAAGCTGGAGCGTTGTTGTCCGTCCCTGCGAAGGGCTTCTTCCATCATGGCTGTCGCGCGATCAGCTGTTCGGAGTCTCTTCGCGAGGATACGTCAGGGCGAAGCAAGTCTCCGGGGCGCGGCGCCCAGGGCGAGCGAAGAGGTGGTCGCGAACACAGGGTTGCAAACGGCATCGCGACGGCTCCCCCCCCCCCCCACCACCACCACCACCACGCGCCGGCGCACCCCACGGCCAATCGATTGAGCGCGACGGCGCATGCGCTGCTGCTTGCAAACTATTGCATATGCGCACCCCTTCGTGGATGTCATGCGAAGAAGAGGTTGCTATTTGCGAACGTTGTTTCAAGCTTTCATTTAACTAGATAGGAATAGAGTGGAGAGGAAAAGTTTTTTCGTCATGAAAACATCAGATCGAATCTAATTTGCTGAAGAAAATTGTATTCGTTTCGCGACAGCGAAAAATTATTGTCAACAAAAGTTGCTAACAACACTCGTTGTTTTATGTTTTTCATGATGTACGGTGTTCATCATCAATTATGAGCGGTGAAAAGGGGGAGGATTTACATTCCTGAGTTCAACAAAGAGTGGCAAATAATTGAGTCACCAAAATGGGTGGGGTTAGGTTCGTTTCCAGATGCTCGGAAAAAATTTCATGATAGCAATAAATCTTAATATCATAGTTTACGATGTTTCTCAGCTTTTGCGTATTAAAACACAAAAATTATGTAAAACCAGATTAGTGATGGTTCCCCTTGATGATTTTACCCTCCTTTCTCAAAAGTCAGGAGTGCAATTTCCCCCTTTAAATTCGCGCATACAGTTGCAAACTATCAGTGCACTTTTTCTTGATACTTTGGGACATAGCTTGCCACATTCAGAAACCTACGTAATATGAGACTGAATATAAGCGTAGCTGAAAAGCGGGAAGTAAAATCTTCTCGAGAGTGCTGCAAGGCGTATATCGGCTCCCTCGTACTAGCTCGGATTCGCTTTAGGTGAAATGCAAATCTAATTAATTATAAATGATAACATTGTAATTATTTCCGAATCAATATTGCTTCCCCTTTCTGTTATAAGATTACCAGGTGGAGTAAGTTTTCTTTCCCTTGCTGCATTTCACGCAAAACAAATCATACCAGGAACACAAAACATTTTTCTCGCCGTTACTGCTAGCCTAAATAAACCTCTTTCATTCTTATTTTTACACTTAATTTGTACTCTTCATATTCGACCTTCACGTTCTACACTTGAAATCGTGGAACACACAAACTGTGAAATCCTCAACTCAAATAGAGCCACAAATATCGCTTGACAGACTCTCGGTTTTCTAGGAAGAGCAGTTTCCCTTCATGAAGTCTCGCTGAGCGGAACCCTGTAATACTGAGCAGTCATCACGCGTATTTTGTGTTAACTGTTGAAGCGTTTTCCAGGACTAGCTCACTTGACAGCGGTTAAAATTTTAAACCACCCCACTTTTCAAGAGGGAGGCCTTGCCCAACATTGGGATCAATGGCTTTACTGTATTGCATTGCATTGTATTGCATTGTCGAAGCGCTCGAGAGAAATTGTTTCATGCAGAAATCTAGGCTCCGCAATATCTATCGCCTACCGCTAGGCAAGTCCCCCCTCCTGTGGATCAACATTATGACGCTGCACATTCGGTACCAGGAGCATTTGATGCTCTTCGCGCACACGGCGCCAATCGCGTGGCATAGTTGTATGTTTCTTACCCTCAAGAAGTGACTCCCGTAAATTATCTCACGCTTAGAATCCGGAGTGTTCAATGCGGTCACCTATGCAGCGAGGAACAAGCCCAGGTCTCAAAGATTTTTTCTGTATTACCTATAGTGAAATCTCTCTGAATGACCACACCTATTGAATGATAATCCCTCTCAATGGCCTATTTTTTCTGGAACATACAATGAAACCAATATATTGTCGTAAAGTGTGTACCTACGAGTTAACAGAATACCCCTCTCCCTGACCAGCACGAACGAACAGCACTGTATATCAACTTTCACAATTTACTTACTGCCCTGCGCCTACGAATCCTTGAGAAATTTGGGTGGAGTTAATTCCGGAAATCATGTAACAATACACGGTAACACAGCTGCTCTCTCCATTTTAGTATACTTTCTTCTAATGTGACGTCGGATGTGATATTGATCTAACGTTTATTTCTTTGAATCAACATAGTCTTCCTTATCTTACTTTCCTGAAAAGCATCTCGAACGGTAGAGTATCTATGTCGGAAGTAAGGATCATAATCTTGCCTCCGAACACGCGAGTGTTGCATTGCGTTTGGAATCTGTGCCAAGCGCTCACCCATGACCCATCACTTGATGTTTTGTTTTAATTATGCGAAGAAGTGTGACGAAAGTAAATTTTCAGGTTTGTATGTTATATAATGTGTCATTCATACCCAAATGACATAAATGAGTCTACACCAAAAGAAGGGAATTTGTTACCAGTAGATAACTGTTGGGAATACTATAATTGAAAATGGTTTAAAAGATTATTTTTAACCAAGAGGAGATATGAATAAGTTTAAATAAACCAATTTACGTACTAAAAAGCTCCTATGTCTAAAACGTCATTTAAATCAAAACAGGCAAAAAAGCAAAATAAAACTTTTGTAAATAAAATTACTTACTATAAAAACAATTAGACTAACTTCATGTCAGAGAGCATTAGTGGGACAAACACTCATGACGTATATGCCACCAATTACCAGCTAATTATGGAGTAAAAAATTGCATTAAGGTTGTTTCTACAAAAACGCATGCAAAAATGGTCAGTTCTTACTCTCTCTTCGCACAATTTTGAAACAAAAGTCAATCTCTCTCTCCAGTCCACGTACACATACTGATCCCTTTCCATACAATACACAATATTACATAACCGAATCAGTAGTAAAATATGTAACGGAAATGACGGAAATAAAACAATTGGTTTAAAATTTCATAAATTTCGTGGTCAACCTTCCCCCTCAATAGCGGGCACATATGATCTGACGATTGTTTACGCCTCTCCTAATTTAGAAGCAGGTCCCTTCTCACCGGCGACACATAGAGCAATGGACCGAAGCGATCCGCATCTCATCGATAGTGATCGCGAAGTCGGCAGAGATAGTTTGCGGCAACACCATTGCTTCTGCAGCAGCGTTGATGGGAAGTCATAGTATTCAATTTCCGGTTATTCAAAAAAATAACACAACATTCTATTGTATTCTTGACCGTTACGGCATGTAGGACCTAGCTAGGTTCGATTCAGCTGCGGTTTGAAGGAGAATTCTAGCGACTGGCTGCCCTGATGGGTAGTTTTTCGTGGTTTCACCTATCAATACCAAGCAAATGTCCGAGCAGTATTCTGCAAACGGACCACAGACAGCGAGCGATCTTTCCTCCCTCTTCATTATCCTCTCCTCTCCTCTAACATGCACACGTACACGTGCATGCACTACAGTTTCACACATGTCAGCACACCAGTTAGGAGCTAAGAGTTTGTCTAGGCTAGGGCAGGGCTCCGTTGGGGGTGATACCAGGAGGTGGAATTCTCTGAAAGCTTACGTGTAGGGTAGCGCCGGATTTCACCATCCAGTGGGGGAGGTACATCGGCGTCTCCAGGGATAAAACATTTATTACACTAACGGAACCAATGACCATAGCAGTTCACGTGCCCGATAACAATCAGAATGGTAAATGGGTTATTTTCTTCTTCTTCTTCTTCTTCTTCTTCTTCTTCTTCTTCTTCTTCTTTAAATCAACCAATGGGAGCTGTTAACGTACACTCTTCAAGTCTTCCGCTTATTTTGTGGGATCGCGTACTACAGTTTGAGAATCCCTTCTTTAGAGTAAGATCCCTCTTTGAAACCGTAACAATGGGAAGATGCTTATGCACTACATCATACGCAAGAAAAAATGTTGATGAGAAGAATGCTTCGTACAAAATGTATTGAAGAGAGTACCATTACTGTTCCGAGGTGTTCAGTAACCAAGATCAGTTACTCCCGCATGAATTTCGTGAAGTAGGGCATGAGTATTTATTTTGTCTCAGCTCTATTATTATTTTACTGCTCACGAGCCTATTGATAATGTGTTCGAATAGTTATTTTCGAGTATAATTTCGATTATTTTACAATAACTATACTATATTTACTATTATAATACTATCTTTTTAGCAGGCCTATACTGGGATGTCAATCTATTATTGTAACTTAAGTAACAAAAAAATTGTTATCCACTTCAGGGTCAATAAAGCCTATCATGATCCAGTTTTTCATTCAGTTCCCAGTTGATTTAATTTGGCAAATGCTACGGTAGAGCTTCTGAACATTAAATGTTGCTTTTCCCCTTTCCAAATGTCTACATCAGTTTTTACTCTTCATTGACATTAAATTAAATATATATATATATATATATATATATATATATATATATATATATATATATATATATATATATATATTGAAGCTACGTACATGGCTGCTCATAAACGAGATCCGCTCAAATCGGCATTGCAGGTATTCGTCTACTCGACCGTCAAGGAATAGAATCCATTCTGTACACGAAAAAACATGGTAGTGCAGCAAGCAGGCTTCGTGAATGAGCCCACCCACAATGTAGTGCGTCGTCCGGACGCCAGATGTCGTGCGAGGCACCAGTGCGCGGGACGGCGGTAGCGCCGGCTACCGGGCAGCGGTAGAGCTCGGCCCCGGGGCTTTAGTGCGCTCCGAAAGCACGCGCTCCGAAGAGCGGGTCGGTTGCTAGTGGCACCGATTGATTGATTGATTTTTTCGTGTTTCCGGGCGCGTCAACTGCTTCGGTCATTAGTCCCGTAAGTGTAGCGCATGTGTTTTCCTCGGGAGATGGCGGTGATCTTCCCCCGCTGGATGGCGAGATCCGGCGCTGACCTACCGTCGGCTAGTGGGGTTTTCCCTTATCAGAACTCTCTCACCAGCGGGGCACCGCCCCAGCCGGGATAAGCTCTAAGCTCCCGACCGGTCTCCCGGAATATGTGGTAATGTAGTGCATGTTAGTGTGTGTGTTTGTAAGGGGAGAGGATAGGACAAGGAAGAACAGATCGCGCGCGGTCCGTGGCCCGTTTGGTAGGGTACTGCTCCGGCATTCGCCTGGTTTTGATCGGAGAAACCACGGAAATCTACCGATCAGAGCAGACGGCCGCTAGAATTCTCCTCCAGACAGCGACTGAATTCGACCTAGCTGAAAAGCTAGTGTCGAAAATCCTGCCGCCGTCAGCACTCGAACCTAGGACCTCCCGGTCAGAAGCGCTGCAGTGACATCAGTTGATGCCCTGAGTTACCGCTACTGGTAGTGGCACCGAGAGATTCCTGCCCTCCAAGGGTGTCCGCCGAGACTTTCGACACATTTCGCAAGGCAGTGCAGAAACTGTGAAAGAGCTTATCGTGTGCGTTTCGCCAGGTTACGTGAACAGGAAAAACGCACCGTTTATTTAGCACGCGACTGCGAAGTGAGGGAATACAAACCGAAGGCTTCATTCTATCGTTTCTACTCCACATGTAATGTTGTAACTAAGCTGACACATTCAATGAACAATGATGAAATGTTTTCAAATTAATGGCAATAGAAACGAAATTTCGTATCTAAGGCTGCAACTTAATAAATAGTTTTTAAATGTATACATTTAAAATAAACCAATTAAAAAGTAACATTGGTCTATATTTCGTACTAAATTATTAGTAAAAATGATCGAATGCCAAAAAATAAATAGCGGGGCTTCATTCCGGAAAAGTAGAATTTGTAAAAATATTTTATTTCCATTGAACCTATTACGTATTAAAGTTGTATTACCTTATACTAGTATTATGGTGAAATTATATTATTGGACAATATTTAATCAACACTATCAGTCTAACACATTTATTTTGCTATAAGAAATTTTTAGATTTACAGAATTTCTTTCTCGTCGGGCATTCAGTCACGAATGTACGCATTTTATTTATATTACATAAATAGCATTGAAGAGAACTGCAGTATGAATTACTTCTCTGTGTATGAAACAAATTTGTAAATTACAAAGAGATTTAAGAAAGATGGCTAATAACAGATTGCAAATTCCCTTAGTAGGTTTGCACAAACAAGAAGAGTAATTTAGTTGTAACTCTTCGATATCCGGTTGACGAGCAGACTCATTTGTGGACTATTAGTCACTCTATCAGGTAAATTTTTCTGATCCTAAGAATGAGTAAAATTCAAGTCGTTCCAATGTGACCAGAGTCAATAAATTTCTAAGAACGAAAACCGACACTTATGCATGAAACATCCTTTTGAACGCCACTTTGACGATTCGGACAAAATTCAAACAAGTAGGAACACAGAGCTCGATTTTGCTACAAGATGGTTAGTGACACACATACGGTTTTGGTTTCTCTAGAATAATGCCAACATTCCCTCCTGATTCATTTCAATTGACCGTAAGTTGATAAATAACCACTGTGAAATAATCAAACGTAGATCCCACTATTCTTCAAACAGGTCTTATGAAATTAGCAAACTAAATTTAAAACATTTCGTCCTTCACATAACTCCAAGATGTCAGTCACAGATGGAATCACGTTTTAGAAAAAAGTTCTAAAGTCTAATCGAACGTAAAGCATCCATTTACGAGACTGAAACAAAGAGACTGATTGGGAAATAATCGAAACTTATCAAAACAAAGAACTTTCACTACAAGTGAAATTTATCAAAACTTTAAAAACAGGACAAACTGGATTAAATATGTTCTATGCAAGAATTATGCGCCAGCACCAAATAACGAAATAGTAATAACTTTTAATAGTGAAGTTCAAGTGTGAAGACGAGAACAAATAATAATTTAAAGATAGTCTCAGGTTTTCCCCTAGGAACCGTTTTGTATGACTTCCCTCCGCATGCGATTATACTGTATATATTGGTGAATACCACAAGTTAAACATTTTCTGTCTGAAGGCAATGCTAAAACTAGGATCTCACAGCGCGGAAGCATTTTGAAACTATCAGCGTCCACAGGCAAGGCGGAGCCTCCTTTGGGGTATAAAGGAGCACAGAGAAGCAGAGGTATATCCGCTACCTTCCACATTCAATCACTTAAGCGCAGCCTTTCTCCGCTGACTGGCGTTTGGAAGCTGCGAGCCTGCACGGCGTTTCCCGTTTGCCTGCCGCCTCCTGGGTGGGCGCGCGTTGACACGGGGGACTGGGGCCGCTTTTACCGCTCCGAGTGCGGAAGCAGCTATAAGTTCAAAATTACGGAAACCTTGCGGTGTCCTGATGAACGAGGCATTGCAGGTTATTGAGTTGGGGCTCATCTTCTTCTGTGAACGCATGGGAAGATCAGAGCAGAAACTAATGATTCACCATCATTCTTCTAGGACTATTTCAAGTCGGTCGTTCTGGATGAAGAATTTTATTTCATACTTATTCCTTTGGCAAATACATGAATTAATAGAACACTGAAGGTAACTACCGTAAAATATTGTATTTATCCGTTTTGTGAATTAACGGAAAGTTTTGTGGCGTTCTCAGTGGTTTTGATCTGCCAGGATTGAAAGAAAAGTGTACTGAAAATAACGACAATCCTCCTGCACCCTGATGAACGGCATTTCAGATTATTTAGTCGGGTTTCAGGACGAGAGTCTGAGGGCAATGAATGTGAAGATCAGGGAACAAACCATGGACACACCATCTTTTTCTGAGAACTGTACCACCAGGGTGTTCAAATTGGATTTTCTATTGAGTCTTACCCAACAATTACTTGAATTCACAAAAGTACTCAACTACACAATGAGTAAGGAACGTTAGCTTTAAAGGGATTTTGAATAAGTGGAAGTTTTTTCACTTTGTTTTCTGTCAGGCGTTAAGAACGATAAACATGGTCCACTTCTCCTGGAAAAGTCATTTCATTTCTTCTGTCTCTTTTGTCTGTTTTCTCAAAAATTATTAGAGAGACTTTTCTGTATATGAATGGAAAATTTTCTCGCGAAATACAAAGCGTTTCAATAATCTTCACACATGGATTTAAAAAATCAATGCGAAAACAGTCATTGTATCATCTCTTAAAGGTTTTACTTCATGAAATAAAACAAAATAATGCACACATTGGAATATTTGTAAATCATACGAAAGGTTTTGAAGCCACTGACCAAAAACGTTTGCTTTCAAAATTGCTTTCATAATTCCAGACATTCCTGGTATCATTTTACAGTCTTTGTCCACACAATTTTTAGACAGAGTATTAAAATAATCAAAACACACACATTAAACCGAAAAACATATTTTCACTTAATTTAGTTTAAACCATATTTATTTAATATATATTAATTTCAAAAGTCGTTCCATCTCTATGTACGTTTCGAGGATTTCTTCCAAAAATATGCATGAATCTTCCAAAACTAGTCGGTGGCGTATTCGGACTTGAAATCGGATACAGCAGTGACTGTTCCAGCGACAGTAATCACAGAAAGAATAACGGAAACCCACGGTTATTCCAAAAGATCAGTGCCCCAAAAAAGTTTAATTGAAACGTCCCACACTGGTCGGATACGTTCAACACTAGCCGGGCTATTCAGATCGGATACGGACGGGGCAGCAACGGTTGCGGCGCCGGCGGCGGCGACCGCGAGGGAGGCGGCGGCGGCGGCGGCGTAGTGGCCACGAGAAAGGAAGGTATTCGTCTTTCATAACGGCCTTGACTTGTGAAATTCAATTAGAATTTCATTCCGACGCGGCGGGAGGCGCAGACACGGGCGCGGACGAGGCTGTGGCGGGGGCGAGGGCGGGGGCAGGGGGGCAGCTTGCGCAACGACCCCAGTGACATTTCGCGCCGCCGCTGCCCGTGCCCCCGCCCCCGCCCCCGCCCCCGCCCCTGCCGCCGAGGGCGTTGGCAGATGCTCTGGTCCCGTTGCGGCGCCCGCTCGCAAGGTGGAATGGTTCAATAGGCCAAAAAGAGGGCAAATTTTTTTCGCAAAACTCTCAGTAAAGGCCTTTATTATTCTAGCACATGTGATTAAAACCCACGGTGATTAGATATTTACAAATACCTCACTTTTTTCAAACTTGTACTTCCATGCAACATAATATTCGGTGCTAACCAACACGTCGGACAACGGGGCTTCCTCTTCCAGGTATCTCTTCCGTGGATGTCATCGCCCCACCCGGAAGTAGTTCTGACCTCTCGACTGGTTCCCCAACATGTGTGATAGAGTAGTACGTACAACTGTGAGTGAAGTAGAGGGGGCAAGGATGAGGAACGAAAGTTCCCGCTCGGTCCGTGGCCAGTTGGTTAATTTTCTACACCGGTATTCACCTGATACTGCTAAAAAATAACCAGTTGCCATTGTAAAACTACCAAATAAAACAGGTGGTCGCTAGAACTCTTCTCTAGATAGTGGTTCTACTTATCCCATCCATGTAGTAACTCAGTGTCAAAAAGCTGCCATCCTCAGGACCCGAACCCTAGAACCTTCCGGCTAATGATATTGTTGAGGAAAATGTATTGCCGCTAATCTATCGCAGCCCATCGATAGTTTTAAATTCCGTTCCATGTATTTGCCCGCTTTCTTCCGAATCTGGACCTCAGTGGTCCGACCCGCTCGATGGCATTTTCCTTTCTCTGGGGGCGGCGGCGCGCAGCAGGTGCCGGGCAGATGCGCGAAAGGCGATCCCGCTGAGGCGCGCTGGGGGCTGAGTATCGAACAGGTGAACGGGGGGAGCGAACCGAGGGATTTTGCAGAGTCAGCTTTTAGTGAAGCCGGTGCCCATCACGTTTTCGCTCCCTGGAGCGCGGGCCGGTTGCTCTTAGCTCTCCGTAGGCGGTCGCGACGGTGACGGACTGCAACGAGAAATTTTTTTATTTATTTATTCTTTATTTATTGACTTATTTACGTCAAAAATAATTTAAAACTTTGTGTGACGTGCTACGGGGAAAAGTGAATTCTGTCCACGTTTTCATAATTCTGTGTTCGTTGATTGATTGTTTGTGATTCCGGGCGCATAAACCACTGAGGTCATTAGTCCCGTCAGTTTTGTGTATGTTTCTCTAGCTGAAAAGCTGGTGTCGAAAACCCTCCCGTCGTCGGTACTCGAACCTAAGACCTCCCGGTCAGAGACCCTGCAGTGACATCAATTAATGCACTGAGCCACCGCTCCCGGTAATCCTGTGATCCCTACCCTAAGCCATATTCTACTTGAGTTTTGAATACAGAAAGAAAATGAGCGTTTTCTGCAAGGATTGTTGACAAATATTCGATCCGATATAATAAAATCTATTTTCAAAGATTAATCAGCAATAAATTTGGCCTCTTAACCCTCATTATGGCCTTCGTGAAAGAATAATACTTCCTGCCGCGACAACATGGAGAACGGTAATTTGAATACCTATATTTCCCACTGAATTCTAGAAGACGTGCAAAGTTAATGAAGTTACTTTTATGTCCAGAAGCAAAACAAGGGGTCATCTCAGCAATTACTCAAAGGATCAGGGAAACGACGAAACACCTGATCGTGACGGGGGTCATTGACCCAGAGGCTGCGGTACAAGACTTGTTACAGGTTGTTTAGAAGTATACAGTCGAAATGGTAAATACAATATTAAATATCACTGTTAAAATTAATGTTACTTTCCTTTTGATGCTCAGTATAGTCTCTAATTTATAGAAGCAGCACTTATGCAGCAGAAACGATTTTACTTGCGATTGAAACATTTCTATCGAATTTAATTGTTATCTGGCAAAGAGTTGTAAAGTAATGTACACGTAGTGTATGTGAATCGCTTGTAGTGCGATGATGATACTGTCACCTGATGAATATGATTACTACGTCGAGTGTAATAAAGTCAAAGTTAAGTTCAGTGGAAACAGACGGGGAGCTATGGGAAATTCTTGTTATTTTGATTGACATGTTAATACAGAATTTCAATAAATAATCGCTTTCATTTCTTGACAATCTTGCATTAGCAGAATTAATAAATAAATTATACCATCCCTAAAAGCAAGATATGAAGGGACGACCAATGCTATGAGAAGTGTAGTCATCAAAGAATGGACGCCGCTGCCAAACTTGCAACGCCGTAATATCAGAAAAGCCCTAATCCCCTCACCTGAATTGTAATATTTTGGCTTCCTCTCTATCGTCTTCGAAACATTTCTCCTATTGTATTCTCTGGTATTCCTTTCCCGGTATTGTTTTTTCGAAAAAAGTTTCTGCGAACGTATTACGTACTCCTGAATTGATTTCGGTACAATCCTGCTACAGTTATTCGCATTTTCGAAGCCAACTTTCGTCACCATTCTTTCATATATGTGTCTTTTGATGAGCGTCTCGTATGCAACCTGTATCTTCCTTTCTTGACATCACCGCTGTAGCCTTCTCTCCTGTCAGTTGCTCCTGCTTCGGAAAGGTGCTCTTTCCTCTCAATACAGCCCTTAGATAGGACCTCAGTTAAGGGATGAACGATAATTGAAAATGACATGACAAAGTATTCATGCTGGATACAAATCGTTATATAATACGAGACTACACTGATAAGAATGAAAAATAGAGTGCTAATGGCGTATTGAAACAACTAATGCTTTTCTGAATCTGGCATTCCTGCGGTAACTTTATGTGGCACTTGTATTAACCTCTCAAAAATGATGGAACGAAATCAAACTCCCATATTATTAATTCTTTATAAGAATTAGATAAAATTTCAGTTTTGTCCAAGCCGCCACAAAAATCAAGAAAGTCGCAAACAAATCGTATTAGGAAAGCGGTCTCGTCGTAGCTATATTTCGCTAATTCAATTTCTATGTCTATCTAACGCCCTGAAACTGGCATTCCGAATTACTCGCCTCGAAAATTACTGAATTGTACCACTAGATTTTATTCCAATAGCATCACATTTTATAGCGACTCGGTCATTTTTTAATTTGTTAATGCTTATGCCGCTCTGCCAGCATATCCTTAAACGATAAGTAATAGTATGCATAAAAAACAGGTTTCTTTCTTGCTTGACTTCCCTTTCTCAATTTTTATGATACAATCGCGGAGTAGCAGGAAATTATTAATTCAATTCCTGCAACAAACATTATAATGCGAGTGCTCTCTGTTGTCCGTATGACGCCAATGATTCCGTATTGGTTGTGATTCCGACGTTTCAACCGTCATGTTACTGTCTTCAGTGCTAGAGTGCGCTGAAAAAGCCCACGACATGGTGATCGAAACGTTGGGACCATAGCCTTTGAAAAACATTCACTCTTAGGTCCTGATCAGTAAATTACTATTTTGGAGGAGTATCACATTTCATTCGGACATTGCCGCTGTGGTTTGGAAGCATTACATGTCTGTTCTGCGAAACCACTTTTCACGCCAAGTACTATTTTCTCCCCTAAACGCTGTGCGTACGTCCGCAAAGGTAAAACACACACTGCGCCTGTTCTTGTCCGTAGCTGTTGCTATGCACAAGAGTAGTATCATTCTTTAATCGATTTACATTTGAAGTTCTCTACTAGCACGAATGAATAAAACGAATGTATACTGATTGTGCGCAAACAATAGGTATGTGTATCTCCGCTGCAATATATTTTTTTCCGATCACTTATTAATATCTTGGATTGCATTGCTTCAAGTGGAAAACCGCAAGTAAGAAAAACATTTATTATTTCCCTATTTGCACTACATACTTTCGGAGACGTGTTGTGTTTCATTCAAATATTCGAATGATGGTTGGATGCTTGTTAGTGAATCGGAGCACATCAACATCCAAGTTCATTATTCCCGTATGCGTAGACAATGTTTTTTCATCGGTATGTGGCTGTGATCTTTCCCCGTTGGATGGCGAGATCCGGCGCCGACCTACCGCCGGCTAGCGGGGTTTCTCCCATCTTCCACCAGCCGGGACAAGCTCTAAGCCCCCGACCGGTCTCCCGGCAAGTGTTGTAGTGTAGTGCATGTTAGTGTGTGTGTGTGTGTGTGCGCGTGCGTGTGTGTGTGTGTGTGTGTGTGCGTGTGTGTGTGTGCGTGTGTGTGTGTGTGTGTGTGTGTGCGTGTGTGTGTGTGTGTGTGTAAGGAGTGAGGATAGGACAAGAAAGAGGTAGGAAACATATCTCGCGGTCCGTGGCCCGTTTGTTAGGGTACTGCTCTGGCATTCGCCTGGTGTTGATCGGAGAAACCACGGAAAACTACCGATCAGAGCAGCCATCCTCTAGAATTCTCCCCCAAACAACGACTGAATTCGACGTAGCTGTCAAGCTAGTGTCGAAAATCTGGCCACGGTCCGGACACGAACATAGGACTTCCCGGTCAGAGGCACTGCAGTGACATCAGTAGATCCATTGAGCCACCTCTCCCTGTGAAATATTCGGACATTTGCACTACACAGCCTCTTGTGGAAATCCGCATTTCCGGTAATAGCTGGGCAATTTTCCCCACGAACAGCTGCGTGTGCGCCTAGCTAACAAGCTAGGTCCGGACACAAACCTAGGACCTCCCGGCCAGAGACACTCCAGTGATGCTTTGAACCACCTCTCCCTTTCAAATATTCGGACATTTGCACCACACAGCCTCTTGTGGAAATCCGCAATTCGGGTAATAGCTGGCGAATTTTCCCCACGAACAGCTGCGTGTGCGTCCGCGGCGGACACGTGCATCCCACGTGCGCCAGCGCCTGTCCGCATCTGCGGCCGGAGCCTGCACCGCGCGTCTGCGCCCGGCGCCCAGTTATTTACAGGCCGGGCGCGCGGCAGGCGTGCGGCAGGCGCGCGGGCCCCGCCGTATATCACCCGCTCTCTTACCCCGGGCCCCGCACGCACCGCCCACGCAATCGGCGCGCGGCGCCGCTACCGTCGCCTGTGCGCTGTTCCACTCTGTACCGTCAAATACGTTCAGTTTCACGTGCACGTGCATCATGCAATATATTTTAACAAATTTTGCGATTTAATTTTGCGTGTTAAATTAACACTCAGCTACTGTCTATTTCTGTTGGGATTACATACGGGGTGTTTCAATACCCAACATGAGAAAATTTAAATAAACAAATATTAGGTAAGAAACAAAATGTAGAGAATCAGATAAGTTCATACCTGTTTCCTAATGTAAACTGAATAAAAATAACGCGTGCAATACTGTGGTAAGTATTCTGCAGGCACTACCAACAATCACCAATCTACAAGATATATTTCGCCAAAGCCTTCGCAATAAATGATATAATATCAGTATGATTGATTGTTAGTGATTCCGGGCCCGTCAACTACTGAGGTCATTGGTACCGTAAGAATAGTGAATGCTTTTTCATCGGTGGTGGCGGTGATCTTCCCCCGCTGGATGGCGAGATCTAGCACAGACCTACCGTCGCCTAGCGGCGTTTTCCATGGCAGGCATCTCCCACCAGCGGGGCACCGCCCCAGCCGGGACAGGCTCTAAGCTCCCGACCGGACTCCCGGAATATGTGGTTGTGTGGTGCATGTTAGTGTGTGTGTGTGTAAGGGGAGAGGATAGGACAAGGCAGAGGAAGGACAGATCGCACGCGGTCCGTGGCCCGTTTGGTAGGGTACTGTTTCGGCATTCGCCTGGTGTTGATCTGAGAAACCACGGAAATCTACCAATCAGAGCAGCCGGCTGCTAGAAGTCTCCTCCACACATCGACTGAATTCGAACGAGCTGATAAGGTAGAGTCGAAAATTCTGCCGCCGACGGAACTCGAACCTATTACCTTCCGGTCAGAGGCGCAGCAGTGACGTCAGTTGATGCACTGAGGCACCTCTCCCGGTATATCATTCCAATGACAGCGTTAGTGATCATAACCCTTCGTACTTCATTCGGGACTCGACACTGTATGTTGGTCACATGCAGTGTTACCGTGCGCCTGCATTGTCATAATATTGCACAGGTTAGTAACATTGCTCAGGCCAAATTGCACAGCAATAGTTGCACAGGTGCTCGCGCGGGGTATGTAGATTCGCCAAGCAACGTCGTGGAGCTGTAACTTGCAAAGTACTACACGTGCGTGAACGCAACAAAGCAAAAGGTATTGCTTACATCTTACTTGAAGAAAACATTTGATTTGTGTTATCATCATCTCTGGGAAGTAAAAAAAGCGTTGACCACGGGGAATCCAAATACCCCGCCAGAGTGCATTGGTTTCGCGAAAGGCGGGATTTGTAGGAGTTGTTATCTCTGCAAGGAATAATGAAAGTTATTGTTAAATTTATACAGAAGATCAACAACGAAATATATGCGTAACCTTGAACTGACGTTACCATACGAAATATAATAATACGGGTATGAATTTAATTCAAGAGCTGAAAATAGAGACAAGATTAGCCACACCAGCCACAGCCAGCCTCTCGATGTTCTTAAATGCTAATAACTCGATTTTGATGTAGTTGATCGTGTTACTATATATGTTTTGTTCATATTTATGAAGAGCTCAGGGAAGTAAGATGACACTTCGACCAAAATCATGATATTAATATTTACGAAAAACGGGAGATTTTCTAATGCCTGAGTGGCTTATCTTGTTACTGCACCAAGCTCTTCAGTTGTATCAGAATAGTATGTGTCGAATAAAAATCTATTTTAAATCGTCGACTACGGCGCTACAAATGTCGCACCCGCTAGAAGTGACAACACACCGTCGCTGCCAGCAACTCCTGACACCGAACAGTCACTAAAGTGTCACATACTGTCACATACCTGGATGCGGGGCTTGCAAACCTGGCTTGCTTTGGTTGTAAATCTGCCGCCTCCGCATCGGTCTTACAGGAGTTCCACTGCGCGAATAATGCGATGGCGACAGATTTACTATACTCAATGTGAGCCAAGATTGGAAGCCCGCCTTAAGGTACACGGGGCCCTTAAAGCTAGGCACCACGGGCAAGCCAAGCTTGACAAGCCCACTTCACGCCAGTTGTAAATCTGTCGCCATCGTGTTGTTTGCCGTTGTGCCACAATGAAGCAGGCAGCAGCAACAGATTTCCAACTACATTTTATTCACGGCTGCTTCTACCTATTTCATCGTTCGCGTAACGGTGAACAACGCGTAGGCAACAGATTTACTACCGAGGAGAGGCGGGATAGTCAAGCGTGGCTTGCCTGTGTGTGCCTAGCTTTTCGGCCAACTTAAAGCTAGACTTGCAAACGTGACACTCAGTATTTTCGAAAATTGAAAAAAAAAATTAACATGCATAAAAATAGATCTCCAATTTGGATGATAGAGATTATTCCCTTAATGAAATCTCTTCTAAAAAATTAGATCTTTACAGAAGGTGGGATATAATGTTTTGAAGATACGAATAGTTTTTGCGTAATTTTTGCTTGAAGTAAAGACAATTTATATTTTTTTATCAGAAACGACATCAAATTTTCTCCTAGCATCAACCACACATCATCACCACCATACATCACCGCCAATACCACCACTATCACCAACGTAGTCACGTGGGCTTCTGCCACTGCCACACCAAGATCAGCATCAATCACCACTCTCATTCCTACCAGAATGATAAGAAAGAAGATTATCAGCAGCCCTCCTCTCACGGCTGCCATCAAATTAAGCAGTATCATCGACATTGGCACTTCTCTTTTTATTACCACCACCCAACTTATAACCATTTTATAAACAATCATTGATCACAATATGTTCTACCAACCATATATATGCCACTAAGCAGCATGAAAACAATCAGCATTCTGAGTAGCACAACCAACATCTCCATCTGCATTAGTATCACCACCACTCTTCACCCATACTTCCACTATTCCCACGATAGACCGGCCATTACCACAGTCACATCAACAGAACTATTACCCACCATAATCACCATGACTCCCATAAGCATCATCAACACATTACGAACATAACCATTAAAACCGCCACTATCATCATCGCGCCTGCCAGATGCAGAATAATCTCCGACTCAATCACCGTTTTGTGTCACGTCAGATACTTTCTTCCTTACTCCCTTTATTGTTGCTGTCGCTACCGCTGTTATCGCCGCTGCCAACCACCTTTTCCGCCGCCTACACGGCCCCTCGCCTCCATCATCTCGAACCGGCGCGCCTGCTCCTTCCACGCCGTGATATATCCCCAATAATTCTCTCCTCTTCCTGCACCCTTGTCCCCGGAGACACTGACCCTCCAGAAAGATCCTGTTTTCTGGACACGGACAAATTTGCATTTCTCCGAGCGACGCGACGTCCTCTTGCTTCTTCGGGCCGTCCTTCTTCCCGGGCTTTTATTAGTGTTTTGACTTTTTTGGTCCCGTTGGGACACCGAATCTCGGCGTGTCACGGGCGACGATTTTCACCGTAAATTTCTCCGAATCAATGATTGCCATTAATATATGGCGTACCCCGCGGTCGGGCGAGCGGACAACGACCCAGACCACAGCGGCGGGCAGATGCTACGGCGGAGATGTCTACGGATGAGAACGCGCAGTCGGTGTCGGTGGTGGAGATGGTGACGGCGGCGGAGGCGGCGGAGGCGGCGGAGGCGGCGGAGGCGGCGGAGGCGGCGGAGGCGGCGGAGGCGGCGGAGGCGGCGGAGGTGGCGGAGGCGGCGGAGGTGGCGGAGGCGGCGGAGGCGGCGGAGGCGGCGGAGGCGGCGGAGGCGGCGGAGGCGGCGGAGGCGGCGGAGGCGGCGGAGGCGGCGGAGGCGGCGGAGGCGGCGGAGGCGGCGGAGGCGGCGGAGGCGGCGGAGGCGGCGGAGGCGGTGGCGACCGTGGCGGTGACGGATGCAGAGGCAGAGGCGGATGCAGAGGCAGAGGCAGAGGCAGAGGCGGAGGCGGAGGCGGCGACGGAGGCGGTGGCGGTGGTGGAGGTGGAGGCGGAGACGGAGGCGCAGTCGGAGCCGAAGGCGAAGATCAAAGCAGGGGCTAAGGGGGAAAGGCGGTGGCGGAGGGGTTTTGATGGCCACGCAGAGTCGACGGAGAGGTGACGCAGAAGTGACGGCGCCAGAGACTGCGGCGTAGGTGGTGGCGGTAGCAGAGGCGGAGGCGGAGCCGAAGGCGAAGACGAAAGTGGGGGCGGAGGGGGAAGGCGATTGCGGAGGATTTTCAATGGACACGAAGAGGCGAGCTGTGAGCGGCGTGGTAGGCAGCGCAAGAGCAGAGTGAATGGGAAGACGGTAGCACAATGGTAGGCCTGGGAAGGTAAGGGAAGGAGAGAGAGAAAGAGAGAGAGAGAAAGAGGGAAGACCAATAGGGGAGACATGGGAGACAGAGACAGAGAGAGGGGGAGAGAGTTAGAGGTCGAAGGCCGACGAGAGTGAGAAAGGAAAAGACATGACAGAGAGGGGGCAGTGGGAGGGGAAATCGGGAGAGAGAGATGAAAGAGAAGGAGTGATGTATGGAGAGGGAGGAAATAGAATGCGGAGAAGGGGAATAAATAGAGGAGAGAAAATGAATTATAGGGACGGAGAGAAGAGGAAATGAGGCTAATTGATTGGAAAGAATGAGCAGAGAGGGAGGGAAGAATGGGGAGAACCACAGGTAGAAAGGGGACAGTTATTTTGGAATCTGAGAGAGAGGGGGAGAGGAAGATGTTTGAGATGGGAAGCAAATTAAATTACAACAGAAATAAGTGTTGAAGCATTAGGGTTGATCATGATTGTAGTGGTTGAGAGAGTGTCAATGGGCTGTGGGACGTCCATATATGTTGGCAGAGAAAATTGGAGGAGGAAATGTAAAGACATAGAGAAGAGAATTATTTTCATCAACATCACAAGCCTAAGGCGCGGGTGGACTTCGCAGTTGGGGTCAGGGGCTTTCAATAGTGGTTCAAAAAAGCAGTTTGTTACATTTCACTTAGCTCTATTTTAATTACAGCAATCGTTGCAACAATATAAACCGCATGAAAATGAAAAATTTAAGGTATTCTATTTTTTGTTACATTCTAAGACGTGCTTCCGAGACATGCTTTTCGTTCTAAGACATGCTTTTCGTTCAGCGATATCAAGAAATTGCCGAACTCTAACTCTCCTGGTAAATGCACTAGCCACCTCTTCCCTTTGCGCTATGACGTAAATATTTTAAACGTTAGTCCAACATGCAGGTAAACGAATATGCCGAAATACGCTTTAGGGAACACGAGACTTGGATTGTACCACCCTTAAATCTCAAATTAGATTCTTAATTTCTTTCCCCTTCTCCGATACGTTGTGTGAGGGAGAATAAGACCAAGTCCGCAAGAGGGCTTGTGGCTTGCATTGTAGGCGCCACCTCGGCGTATCTTCACTTCTCTAATACGGGACTACGCGCGATGGACTCAAGGGCTACCCTTGTCCAGGTAGGTCTCTAATGACCGAAATGGACTTGAGAGTCATCGGCGCGGTGGACGTGTAGACTGGAAAGTTACCTGCAGTAACAAGTTCCATTCGGGTTACGGGATTTCCGGAGGTACTCCAAGATGCAAAGACATAAAACAAGAATCCAATACATTTTTCGTAATTCCACTCAATTAAGAACAATTACTATATATTGAACGCATTACATTCAAAAAGAGTATTTCCAATATGAATACACACGTTTTTATTTCAAGAACCCGATTTTAAACGATAATAGTAACTATTATTATTATTATTATTATTATTATTATTATTATTATTATTATTATTATTATTATCATCATCATCATCATCACGATCACATTTTAACTTGCTTCCACTCGTGCATCTCGGTTACCATGAACAAGAGATACACGTTCCAATTGTCATAATCAGCACTGGATCAACCATCAATGTTCAGAAACTTCCTCGCGATGTTACATGTGTCTAGTATGACAATCCTCTGCATCTGGATGTATAAACCCCTTCTTCAGTTGCAGTTCAGCCAGGGATTCATGTAGGAACTAAGGAATTTCACCAGTGGCGCCTAGAATTATTGGTACAATCGTCACCATTTCCACGTTGCTCCACGTTTCCTTTATCTCACTTGCCAGAGGTTGATATTTTAGAATTTTTTCACTTCTTTTCTTTGGGATGTTGTGAGCTAGCGGGACCACGACATCAATCAGATACACCTTTTTGTTTTTCTTGTCATGCCATACAATGTCCGGTTTATTAGATGATACAGACCTGTTACAGACATTATTATTATTATTATTATTATTATTATTATTATTATTATTATTATTATTATTATTATTATTATTATTATTATTATTATTATTTCAAAAATATTAATAGGTTCTGAACTGATATTATCCCCACCTCCCAATATATTTGGGCCCCGTCCCTGATCCCAACACCATCGTGTGTCCACACGGAGAGGGCTATTGTGTTGGCTGGCCTTTTTTTACGATATCGCAGGCGGCAGAGCCAGCAGCGGAGGCCTCGAGGGTACCAGATGAGCTCTGTTGACCGGGCGACCGGCCGGCCGGCCAGCCGCGGAGAGTAATGGAGCAGCCGGTAGGGCGGCGGGGCGGCCTCGGGGACGGAGGCTGCCGGGGAAGGCTCCGGCGCGGCCTTATGGACGACAGAGCGTCGCATTCGGAAATTGCCCGATCACACCGAACAGGATCCATAAATTAGGCGTTTGGCTGAGAGGGGCCACTGGGCCAGGGCGGCTGCTTTACGAGCGCCTGCCTCCGCGCCGCCTGCGCCGCTTCCCTCAGAGGGCTACACCATCATCGTCTTTTCTTTTTCTTCTCATCTTTCTTCTCTCTCTCGTATTCACTTTCATCTACTTCTTTTTTGTTTTCTTCCACTTTTCTTTCTTTCTTCTTTCTTCTTTCTTCTTTCTTCTTTCTTCTTTCTTCTTTCTCCTTTCTCCTTTCTCCTTTCTCCTTTCTCCTTTCTCCTTTCTCCTTTCTCCTTTCTCCTTTCTCCTTTCTCCTTTCTCCTTTCTCCTTTCTCCTTTCTCCTTTCTCCTTTCTCCTTTCTCCTTTCTCCTTTCTCCTTTCTCCTTTCTCCTTTCTTCTTTCTTCTTTCTTCTTTCTTCTTTCTTCTTTCTTCTTTCTTCTTTCTTCTTTCTTCTTTCTTCTTTCTTCTTTCTTCTTTCTTCTTTCTTCTTTCTTCTTTCTTCTTTCTTCTTTCTTCTTTCTTCTTTCTTCTTTCTTCTTTCTTCCTTTCTTCTTTCTTTCTTTCTTCTTTCTTCCTTTCTTCTTTCTTCTTTCTTTCTCCCTCTCTTCTTTCTTCCTCTCTCCTTTCTTCCTCTCTTCTTTCTTCCTCTCTTCTTTCTTCCTCTCTTCTTTCTTCCTCTCTTCTTTCTTCCTCTCTTCTTTCTTCCTCTCTTCTTTCTTCCTCTCTTCTTTCTTCCTCTCTTCTTTCTTCCTCGCTTCTTTCTTCCTCGCTTCTTTCTTCCTCGCTTCTTTCTTCCTCGCTTCTTTCTTCCTCTCTTCTTTCTTCCTCTCTTCTTTCCTCCTCTCTTTTTCCTCCTCTCTTCTTTCCTCCTCTCTTCTTTCTTCCTCTCTTCTTTCTTCCTCTCTTCTTTCTTCCTCTCTTCTTTCTTCCTCTCTTCTTTCTTCCTCTCTTCTTTCTTCCTCCTCTCTTTCTTCCTCTTCTCTTCCTTCTCTTTATTCACTTTCATCCTTCTTATCTCTCTCTTCTTAAATTTGTTGTTTTTCATTTTATTTTTGTTTTTCTTATCATTTTTCTCCTCTTTCTTCTTCTTCTTCTTTATTTTCTTCTTTTCTTTCTCTTCTCTATCTCACCTTTTTCTTATTTTGTATTTTCGGATACGTGTAAATAAATTATAGTAAGGACATGGCATAATCGTTTTCTCATTTCTCACACAACACAGAAGAATTGTTGAATTATATAAAACAACGAGAAGACACTAGGAGCTAGCATTTCCATTCCGTCGTGTGTCGACGTAGAGCTGTTTCTTCTTTTTCTTCTTCGGCCCCACACCTCACCACGAACCTTTACCTTTTACCATGCTCTCACATTTACTGTATTCCATGATTTTCTGTCACCTGTCTGTCTCCTATTGGTAGTCACCATTTTTCTGGTTTTTTATTACGTCATGTATCCCCTTCTTCAGCTTCTGGTCTTCAAGCACTCGGTTTCCATCTTCTGTGTCTTTTGAACTTTCATGAGTCGTTCATTCTTGACATATATCTCTGCTCCATTCAATCAAATCTCTTCTGCTATAGTAAGGTAATCAAGAATATCACATTCTTGATTACTTTTCCTAACCCAATGACCGTCTGCGAATTTTATGGGTTCAAAGACTTAACGCAAAGTCGTCCTTTCAATTCTTAAGTTTTCTTTTATCATAGTTTATTAAAGCCTAGATCAACGACGCAAGTATGAATATAAACGAAAACAATACATTATCTGTGACCAATGATCAGCTATCTCGCAAAATTTTGCTGCTTTGTTGTATATAATGCTCTCAAGTACTGATGTAGTACAAGTTAATTACTATTTTAAGGTCGAACAATTAAAATAGACGTAGGGAAGGTTCCACGGTTGATAACCAAGGAAATACCAACCAATCAACAATATTTTTGGTATTTGTTTTTTAAATTAATATGAATTTAATTAATGAATTCATTACAATTAATGAATAATTGTTGAATTAAAAATTATAAACAATAACAAATACAAAATTAAATCATTTGAATAATGTACATACGGGTTAATCATAATGCACTTTATATATGATTCTCCTTAAGCATTTTTTAAATATTTTGTCAAAAAACTCATATTTAACGGTGATATAAGGCAAATTCCTTAAGCTACTTCCATTTGCATCTGACAACAAAAAAGGTTTGCAATTCCAACAATTTTTCTTTATTTGAGTACAATGACACGTTCATAAAAGCAATTTGAATTTAACCTGATCAACTTACTAGTTCCAATGTAATATCAATTAACAATAAATTCTTTTGATTAAATTTATTTTATGTATCTCGATATTTGCGCAGGCCGTTAGCTATGATAAACGTTATAGGAACGACTGTCTACAAAACCGTAAAAAATTTCGTCAAGTTGAAAATGACTTTAAATAAGTAAATAGCTCATTTCAAAATTTGTATACTGGGTACGCAAATTCACAATGAATTCATTGATCTTTTAATTTCATAGCAGGTGCCATTTTGTCCAAACGGGAACATTTCATTTTTAATGCAGTAAAATCAATTTGACCGTAAAGTATACGAGTATTTTTATCATCCCTATTCATTCCAACTAAAACAAATCAACTACGGACTAAATTCAGTAAAGCCAATCACAGAAAATGCCGCATTATTAGATATTCGAGATATCTCTTGCCCTACTATTTTCAAAATTCATCACTCGTGACTTCAAATCGAAATATGTTGGTAATACTGGCCCTACAGTTATCGTCAGTTTACTCAGTGCAGATGTAAGGACCTTGTGATTTACACAGGTCCAAATTGCTCGTTCATTTGATCCCGGAATTTCAATGAGGATGCTTGCGTCGCCGATAGGCCGTTTTCGCCGCAGGGAGGACGCGAGTTAAGAGCGACGAATATTCTATAACCCGTGATTCCGCGTCTAGATACAGATAAAGTACACAATCCCGCGGCAATTTCCATTATTTTACTTACATTGAGATAATAAGGATCGTCCAGCCGAGGCCTATGGAATAATGTGTAGTGTGACTGTGGGTACTTTGGTGGCGAATAAATCTAATAAATTCCCTCTCAAAATATTCAATAACTACGCGGGTCTCTGACAAACAAGCGTATGGTAATGGAGGTAGTGCACGCCAGGCTGGAACGCCGCAAAGCACGAAGGTGGACAAATCAACCAGCTCTTTGAATGTTGTTAGGAGGAAATTCTACAGCTCTCGGCAAGCATAAGGATACATTGGATAGACGCAACAATTTTTCATTTTTTTAACGTAGCTACGTATAAAACCGTTCATTCACTTGTGTTTTTTGTGTGAATAGAGTCTATAACAATGTATACACACAGTTTCAAATTTATCGTATAGAATGTTTAAATTTCAATTTAATTTCTAAAATTCCAAAATGTTTGTAACTCTCGTAAAGCAGGTTTCGCGCCATTTTAAAAATTAAATAATATCGAAATTACCCTGTGGGTTGAAATAAAACTGGTTAATTTTTGTACTTTCTATTTTTACGCAGTCCTATGTTCAAAACCGATTATAATTTTTGTTTCACTATTGATATTAGAGAACGTTCGCTATGCTTTAGTCACAAAAATAAAATCACAAACATATACATACTAATTGTATCTTTAGTAAAAGCAGATCTGCTTGCATAACTTCATACTCTTTGTAACAGGATGTCCTTACTTGACATTAAATGAGACGGAATTGTGCAATGGAGACCCAGGCTAAATGGTCATCCTCATGTGAGTTATAGAGCTGTATGGCATGTGTGTTCTGATACAGGTTTTGAAAGGGAATGCTAACTATTCGTAAAAAGTATAGTTTTATGTACCCAAAATATTTGGAAATAAAGATTAGGTTCTGAAAGATAAACCGGAAGACTGTTCTATTATTTCCAAAATACTGTGGCGTCATGGATAAAGCACACAGATATTGAAAAATATATAAAAGTTTTATTTACAAAAATGTACAAATAATGAAATTAACTGTTCAATGCTCACTTTCCGGTATTTTCCGACGGCCCGCAGGGATAGAACCCGCCTGTGGATACACCACATATACTAAAGAGGCCCCGCCTCGAGTGTCCGCTCCTACCGCGCCACTCCTGTGACTTTCGTCACCCGTGCAACGCTCGAACACGCTCCAGCCTGGGCGTAATTTTTGCCCAATAAAAAGCGCGAGTTTTCCAAGTACAAAACCCCGTCGGCGTGAGCGAGTCGGCTCCTTTTTATACTCGCCGTCTCGAAGCAAAAGATTTTAATTTTTATTTTAATATGCAGGTCACTAAATTGAAATTACCCCGATTTTTTGGATAAATTTCCTATCGATGAATTTATTTTGGCAAGAACGTACCCATTTTGTTTGAACTTAATACACCTAGAGTATGACGGTAAATTGTGTCAAAGTTTTTTTCATTTCCCCAGCGCCTTCCTTACAAAACCCTAATGTACAACCTATCTCTTTCAATCCACTCAATCACGCCCGGCTTCTGTGTCCAATCCACTGGAGCTATGGCTTCGAATTTCGTACAAGCAACACATGTATTTTGGTGTACGGGGAGTAGGGTACGGGTGGGAAGGGGAAAACATTAATCACCAGAAATTGCATATAAATCCAAATATATCATTTATCATTACGCAATTTCTGGGAAGAGAAAAGTATCAGTTCTCTATTCTTGAACACCAGGAATAATATACTATAAGTACGACTTGAAAAAGAAGAAGGAGAAAGAGAGAAATAAGATGAAGTAGAAGAAGAAACGATAAACTGAAGAGGGGGAGGAAGAGGAGAGGAGAGCGAGGCTGAGGAGGAGAAGGAAAACATGGAGAAGGTGCAGAAGAAACTTTTCTCCTCGCGACCCCGTTTTTCTCCTCTCCGACCTCAGCTGGAAGGAGCGCCGCCGCCGCCTCCGCCGCCGCCGCCCGTGCGCCCGGCCCTCCGCCCTCTGCCCGCCGACTTTGTTTATGGGCCGAATTTACATGCGGCTGACGTCTTAATCGCGTCATTAGCAATCTGGATCTGCCCTCCTCCCACGGGTCGGCGCCGCCACCGACGCGCCGCCCGGCGCCGACGTCGGCACCGACGCCGCGGAGGCTCAGACTTCCATCACGATTACACCATGACCGAGATCATGGTACACACATCGATGAAGCCCTAAGCATCTACAACGTGGAGAGGGGGTAAAGCCGACAGACAATGGCATCATTAGTCGATGTCACGCGGAATTTCAAGCAAGAATATTATATTTCATGTAAAGTAATTCAGGAAATGGGGAGGTACATGGAATTTTACTTCTATCCCATTCGTCACATGCAGTTTTATTGTTTCTTGATGATAAATAAATATATTTAGAAAACGAATATCAGGAGAAACGTTCCGGACTTTTATGAAATTCGTAAAGTAAAAATTATTAGGTATTAATATAATGCCACACACACTTCATTTGCATTTTTTCGATAAGAGCGGACCAGCATTATGATGATCCATCATGACTATTTAGTTACCAGCAATCCACCTGTCACACAGTTGAAAATAAATTTCATTTATCGTGATATATGGAATGCTATACGTAGTATATTCATGTTCGTCATCAGATGGTGCATATTGTGCGGTCTTTTTGTTCAGGTAAGTCTGGACACTCGTTAATGTTTTACGCTAAGTAAAACTCTATTGTAAATTAGTAAATACTAGTATTATTCTCCTGCTCCACTGGAACCAGCAGATTAAAATAATATCTCACTAACCGTTGGAAAGTGGTAGGACCTGGTTCTAGGCATTCCTAAATAAGATGCACGTTTAATTTTTTTCTTGCTATTATTGTTTATAGTCTCATTCAATATTTTGATAGGCACTTTCATATCAAAATATATTAAAATTTATTATATTCAAATCTGTATCTATCGGGTAGCTCATGGATGAAGTAGTCATAGACGCCTCTTCATATTGTCTTTCTGTAAGGCGGTTCCGGATTCGATTCCGCGCTGGAGGAAAAGTAAAGTTGAAGCTATCTAACACAAATCAGTTTCTATAGCTGCGTGACGAAGGAAAGCTCAAGCTGGCCAAATAATCTTGGTGTGATGATGGCAATACGCCATGCTCCATATGTCTCCCGTATCTCCTAAACGTTGTTAATAAATAAAAAACAGGGTCCTTCGCCTGGAAATATCACTATCCGCCAGAATTCGAATTAATCCAACCCGAGCCGAATGTTGGGTTTATTGAGATTCCTGTAAAAATTTAAAATAATCTCATGCCAATGCACAAATTTAAATATGGAATAATATCTATAAAAATTCACAACTACAAATTGAACTTTAAATCAAAATGAAATGGAATTCATTTCACAATAATTGCATTGGTTCCTTTGTAAATCTAGAAATTTCGAGTAATCGTTTTTTTATAAATAACGTTAGGTATAACTCAATACTGAATAAAGTGATATGGTCAAGATGAGGAGTAAAAGGACGGACACAAATACAACCATACTCAGGTATGGTTGTATTTGTGTCCGTCCTTTTGTATTGTCCGTCCGTTTGTATTGTCTTTAGCAGAAAATGTGAAATTTTTCCTGGGTCTACAACACCCTTCTTGACAAGGTTTTCCGCCATGATTCATGGGTCAAATAAATTCCATTGCATTGTTACGGATCACTAAATCAAATCATCACTTCGTCTAAAAATGCACAGCTATTTTCCGACGTTACCTAAATAAAAAATATATTCCTTTGCGCCTTCGTATGCTTGCTTACGAATTTTCACAGCTGCTACCGCTATCGCGAATACAAACCTCCGAGAATTCGACGACTATGAGGCAATAACGAGTATGCCCTCGACAATTCCTTAAATCTTTTTCAGTACGAACATATACTTTCATCATGACTATACCTATGATAGAGAGACCAAAGCTGTACCACACAACGTGTTCCACTGCCAATGCAGTTTTTCTCTTGAAGCAGCTGTGTTTCTTTGTGTCAACAATGTTAGAAATTACTATTTAGTATCCTGCTACACCAAGTCAACCAACGCTGCAGCAAACAATTCGACAAACAACTTCAGAGCCCGAAACCAAACTGTACGCCCTAACATTGGCGTGCACAAAGGGAGGAGTTCAGAAATTTCACAATCCCAAATCAGAATTCCCACAATTAAAGGGAGGAGTGCCAGGAGCGTCATGCCACCCCCTGAAAATTTTCAACGGGGGCCCCATAGCCTTACATGTAATAAACCATATAGCCTTGTATGTAATAAAACATTTTATTTCCGTTAATATGTTCAATTACTGATTTCTCCCTGTTTAACTTGACAATTTGGGAAATTGTTGTATGACATTTGAGGAAGAAGCTCCCTCACCCTTCTGGGAATTCTGATGCAAAGTATTCTATTCTTTTTATTTATTTTTTACCAAAACTGTCATTTCATTTTTCTTGTAGTATGTCTGATTTTCTTAATAATGAAATATGTCATATGTAAATAAAAAAGTTGAAAGAAACAGGGGCCCCTTCTTGTTGAAGACTGGGCACTCCTAAATGCTCTAATATTCTATTTTATATATTTTATTTACATTCTATTAGAAAATAAAATAGGATCCGAAACCAGATTAGCAAGAAGTTCTGGGTTCATCAAAATCATTCAGAGTCGCAAGCAGTTATTACGTCCTACAAAGACGATTACTATTAAGCAATAAGTACTTGAAATAAAAATATCATTCTCATTAAACGAAATTTTTATCAATCGGTTCTGATGGTCGTAAACATGCTAAAGAGAGGATCGTCAAGACTATAACTAAGACTGCCGTCTTAGATTAAAGCCGAATTCACAAAATGTAATGGAGTCTCCAGAACAAGATAAAAACAACAATACGACAGCAGGCTAACAAACACGCTGGGTCTTTAAATGATGCGAAAGATTAGGGAAAGCCAGAAACTCCATGAAGGGCCACGCGTTGACAAATTGGAAGAACGCGTTATGAATATTAACGAAGAAGTAATCAGCGAAACATCCGAGATAAAGACTTCAGCGAGAAATGAATGGGCGCCAATGCGACTGCGTGCAGCGGCGAGGAGACGCACGCACCGACACGCACAAACACGCGCTGATAAATGAACGGAAGTGGCGAGAGAATAGGCTCGGCGCGGGCGTGGCGGCGCCGGGCCGCTTGTCGTTTGTTAGCCGGCTGCTTATCGCAAGAGAAACAATTCTGCACGTGCTTCAGCCACAATCATGTGGGCCAACAGGACGGATGTGTCTTGCAAGAGAGTAGGCCAAAACACGGCGAAGTACACTTACCTATACATATTTTTACTGAAGTGCTTGCAACTATATTTTGAATGTTATTATAAAAAAAAATTATTACGCTCACCTATTTCTTTATTCTAATCGATATAACAGTTTTCTGCTTTACCGTTGTTTCGATGTATTGATTTTAAGTCGCATTTCAAGAAGATGGGTATTAGTAATCTCAGATGCAATTAACAAATAATTGGTTCATTGTATTTACATATTGCTTATATAGTGTAATATTTTATTAGTTTTTAATATTTAACAAGTAAACAATAATTTATGTGAACTGTTATGAAACGATTAGGTGTGTTAAATTATGAATAAAGGCAAACATACATTAATATAAAGGTGTGTTCATGGCTGTTCATAAACAATCAAATTTTCCGTACATCAATTTATTCTTCTAAATCGTTCTAAATACATTCCTTGCAATATAAGTCTTTCAGGTGAGGATCCCTAACACAAGACTATCAAATACCTAGGAGTACTATTAGACACCCGACTGACATGGAAACCCCACATCCTCTCCCGCCTAAATCTAGCCTATGCCACTCTCCGTAAACTACACCCGATGATAAATAGGAAGTCCTCCCTTCACAAAAAAAACCTCACTATACCTTCACAAGGCCCTACTTCTTCCTTCTCAAACTTACGCATGCCCCGTATGGGGAGGCGCTGAATGCTCATCCATCGAACACCTACAAACCTTCCAAAATAGTCTTGAGAATAGCTGTAGCTGCTGTGGCCGTAGCTGCTGCGCCGTGGTATATTTGAAATAACCAACTCCATAAAGACCACAATTTCCCAACAATCTCCCAATATATTGTAACGACACCGAATATTGTACCCCGGATAATCGTAAACAAAATGTTGCGTAATCACGTGCTGGCGCCTTTTGCGTCTTTTCTGAGCCGTCGGGCGGCTAATTCGTTCCGCACAGCTGCCGCCGCGACATCTCGGCGCCAGGCAAACGGGGGGAACTGTGTTTGTTTTCGCCAACGCCGACGCGGGTCTATCCCTGGGGATCTAGCTGGAAAAGGGGGCTGCGCAGTTCGGAGACGCCGGGAGAGACCACCTGCGTTTATTTACAAAAAGTGTGCGAGTGAGAGCGCATTAGGGAAAATTCCGCTCGACACACCGGCAAGACGCAAGAGCTGATTGCACAAAATTTAGTTAAGACGTAGGAACTTTTCCCCAATAGAAGCACGTTTTAGTAAAATTTCTTTAAACTTCTAGAACATTTGGGAAACTGGGGGGGGGAGAAAAGGCTTGTGAGCGTTGGCATGCGCCGAGCAGGCACATCAGAACGGTGGGACAGATCCCAGTAGGCGGATCAGAAGGGCGAGGAGAGGTGAGCGCTGACGTGCGCTCAGCTCGCAGAACAGTAGAGCGGGAGAAGGGCAGTGTCCCTCTACTTTTAATTGAGGACGAGTAGCTCCTCCGGTTACTCACTGATCGAGTATAATTTTTTTTTGATCTCTGCCGATCACGCCCGCGTCGCACGTCACAATTTACATGACGATTATTATCGCGCTGTCGGACGCCTGAGTCTTGAGCTGTCGTCACCATCATCGTCACCATCACTGCACCACCGCCGTCGCCGCTGCCGCCGTCGCCGTGGTCACACTGCGCCACCGCCACCGCCGCCGCCGACACGGGACTCAAGGGCTCCCCCTGCACCCTGGGACACGCCGTCTGGCGTGAGGTTCGGCGACCTGTGGAGGTTGCTCACCCCAGCGGGCCTGCCTGTAAACGGTGACTGTGTTCTGATTTGTCGAGCTGCGAAAAAATCATCACGCCCTTCAGGCGCAACGCTTGTTTATGAAAGAAACTTTTATCCAGGGGGTATAGTCAATCTCCAGGAAGTGCTCGCCGCGCATTGGCGACTTCCTTACAATATTAAGTTCCCTTCAATGCATTAGCTTTGTAGCGTAAAATTAGAAGTAATTACTCACGAGCTCAGATCTTGATTTTTGTATGTTAAAATTTTAATTCTTTCATTAAAGTTCATTTGTGTTCTAAATATTTTTTTAAATTAATCACGTAGCTAATCCGTCCACCATCCATACTTCTATAATCTACATGCTTCCTGAGCTAGCCGGCCACACGAGCCCAGGTAAGCACAGGTAGGTTTGGCAGACTGGGTTCGGTGCAATATTTACAGAATCTCAGATAGGTTGCACTCAAAACTATCTAATTTTCCAGCCCAGAACATTTTTCATCTAGGTAAAACTTCTGACCACTTACAAACAAGAATCCGCTCCAGACTTCCCAAGGACAAATTCAGCCCACCTTAAACCAATACCATTACTCCCTACATTCCCTACAATCGATTGATTTATTTTTTCGTGTTTCCGGGCGCGTCAACTGCTTCGGTCATTAGTCCCGTTAGTGTAGGGCATGTTTTTTTTCTCGGGAGATGGCTGTGATTTTCCCTCGCTGGATGGCGAGATCCGGCACCGACCTACCGTCGACTAGTGGGGTTTGCCCCAAACCAGGACTCTCCCACCAGCGGGCACCGCCCCAGCCGGGTCAAGCTCTAAACTCCCGGCCGGTCTCCCGGAATATGTGGTAGTGTAGTGCATGTTAGTGTGAGTGTGTAAGGGGAGAGGATAGGACAAGGAAGAGGAAAACTACCGATCAGAGCAGCCGGCCGCTAGAATTCTCCTCCAGACAGCGACTGAATTCGACCTAGCTGAAAAACAAGTGTCGAAAATCCTGCCGCCGTCAGGACTCGAACCTAGGACCTCCCGGCCAGAGGTGCTGCAGTGGCATCAGTTGATGCACTCAGCTACCGCTTCCGGTCCTACAATTGACATATAATAAAGTTTCGAAACAACTAAAAAAAATGCTTCCAATCCCGCACTGCTAGATGGTTGAAGAGGATCCCAGAGGGGACACCCTCCTTATTTGTAATAATTTAATCATAGTTTATGTACTATGTGTAATACTTTTATGTAACTATTCTGTAAAGTGGTTAACCCACTGCACCAGAAAAATAATAATAAAAAAAGGTGAGGATGTTTCATGAAAAACACAAAAACACAGATAACAGGCAGAAGTGATTAAGGTGAGCAATATTCGTCAATGAACTCTGGGCCGAAGAGGCCAGGACTCGGCACTAGGCTGTGTGAAAACCTTATCTGATATGCAAGGCCGGAATACCAACACTCCAAGGGTACAGGTGGCCTCTATTTCAGATTAAAAGATACGAACAGAAATTAAAATTACAACCACTATCGTTTGTATCGGTAAAGAGCAAAACATATTAGGAGAATAGCTCTAAGGTACTGCAAAATGAGTTTTGATTTCAGTGTTACACACTAAACGCTGAAATCATTATTCTTTTCCAGCATCTTTGTGCACTTTTTAAGTTTAACGCTTTCGGCGACTCTTCCTGCTATGTTACATTCATTAATTGTGCATTAGCTCTCTCAGCCTGAAATAGTGACCACCCGGTGTGGGTCAATATTTTTTTAAAAATTTGTTGTGTCTTTGTAATGACACAACGTGTCTCGATAACCTCATTGGGCGCTGAGCGCTTATTATTACTATGATAAGGAGTAATCCTCCGTTACTTCTATACACGTCGTAAGTCATTGTCAAGAGGGCCGCCAGGTAGCATTTCCGCGTACGCGCCTCTCTCATACGCGCTTCTGCTACGTCACTGGGAAGGAATTAGGATAGGGATATATTGAATTGAATTGAATTGATGCCTTATTTTACGTGGCGAAACTCAGGACATGAGTCCTGCTCTTCAGTCTGACCACGCTGATTTCGTTACGCTCCTTTCTCAAAATAGGGGAGAAAGAAGGTATTGGATCTTTTACATGCAGTAAATCTACTAACATGGGACAGCCGGCTTTACTTCCCCTCCGAAGGAAGGCGTACGAAGGTGTTTTTCGCTCTTAAAACTCCACGGCTTCGATCGGGTTTGAATACGTGAGATGACAGGCCAACATTGCTTAAGTGTAACAGTCCGATACGCTAACCATTACACCATCGCCGCCGCGAAGGGGATTGTGACACTTCACAGGGCTTGGACTAGCCCTTGTGAAGCACCCAATCTCATGATGTTGGAACAAATTTCACATGAAATTCACCGGGAATTGAATTCGGGCCTCAGAGGTTAGAGGCTGGCGACTTCGCTATGAACTACGAGCGAGACTTCTCCCATATCGATGAGGTTTTATCGGGAGAGGAGGCTCAGGGCATCCATCAACTGATACTATCACTGCAGTGCCTCAAACCGGGAGGTCCTCGGTTCGATTTTCGGTTTCGATTCGGCCCTAGGTTTCAATATTTTTGTACTAAAATAATTTTGAGAAACATTTATCATATTTCAGCTCACATACAAAAATAAATTTTTGATTCTGTAAAATTTCAAAAAGGGCATGTTTCCCATACCCAAATAGACCCACCCTCCCGTTAAATGGGTATTAAAATGGGCATTCAACAAATTTCACCACCTCAGAACTACACAATTATCGCTCCTTCCTACAGTCATAAATTCCGCAATCCTGCATTTGTTCCCAAAGCAGGCACAACAAAACGCGTCGAGCGAATGTAACCAAGTAGAACGTTCCGCCACGCATTCAGGCTAGTACAACAAACCTCTGCCTTTCTCCCCGCCTCACTCCCCTGCAAGACGCACTCTACGCTCAAGCACTCGTTTACAATGAATAAAGCGATGAAAGAGTGAGTAAAACTGACATCCTGTTAAGTTTTATGCACCTTTCGCATTGTCTCGGGGAACTCTGAATGCAAAGCAGCCCACAAAACAATGCCCCGTTGACCGCGTGTCAGGTGTGGAGGCTAGAGGAAACGGGAATATGGTAACTGTCAAACTAAACAGGTCGACGATGCGTTTGGGAACCGTTACAGAATCACTCTCGTGACTTCTCGTGCACGTTGTTTATGGAATCGTTGTCTTTAGGATGACGTACGCAATTTGTTATGCGATTTAAGAATAATTGTCTTGAGATCTCGTTTGAGGAATTTGTCTCTAATTCCAAGATGAAACAGCCTTCAGTTTTTCTTTTGGAAAATTAGAACGATTAATCCCCAATGATTTCAAGTTCAACAATTGCTCCATGAAAATTGTGTTTTTACATCACTAGACGAACGCACACTGGAACCGAAATTCGTACTGCCAAACTTTTTATAAAAAATTTTAAAATCCTTCCTGTTATTTTAAAAGAATATACACGTTATATCTTGGCAAGAAAATTGTATATCTTTGACACTAAGGAAGAATCTCAAAAGTGTCCTTTTTTATGAAAATAATATAAGTTAACTACTGGATACTCTTAATCACTACTCACGTGTATACATAAACAGATAAGTTAAATTCTTTTTGGTTGCTGTTAACCGGGTGCATGTGTATTCACGAACATAGCGTTCATATCATAAAACCATACACGATAACAAAATATGTTGAGTTCTCTGATTCTTCAAGCCATAACAATTATTAGGAATCATTAACAGAACACAAATTGAGATTTTTGCTTATTCACATCAGAAGATGAATTCAAATAATCACAGGAGGGCAAGATAAGTTCTGTAAAATTTAATTTTCACTAGTAATCAACTTATTTGCAGGGGCCAAATTTATACAGCACTTTAATACAAAGAATATTCCAACAATATCTTCAAAACGAAAGAGGCTCAATATGACGTATCAAAACGTAACCGACAAATATATCCTGTTTTGACGTTAAATAAATGTATAATAATAAATAAATATAAATATATAAAATTAATAAAAAATAATTTGAAAATAAAAATTAATATATAAACAAATGAGTGTGTGAATGATTGAGGGAGTGACGAATGAATGAATGAAGCACGGAGGGTACGTAAGCGGGGCCCACTAGCCAGCGACGCCAGTGGGAGGCGGTGAACGTAGCGAGAGCCCCGGCCAGCGCCTTCTGCAACGGCACGTGGGCAGCCGAGCCCTGGCCCGCCGATACATCACGCCGCAGCCCGATTTCGGGGCTAGTTTAGTAATTTAGCGTCAAATTTAGTGGGGGTCGACGGCGGCGACGTGGCGTGTTTCGCTTCGCAGCTGGACGTCGCGGCGGGGGAGGATCCCCGCTGGACACCGAAATTGCCGCCGCGCCCCCTCCCGCGCCCCCCAACCTGCCCCCCCCCCCCCGCTCCGTTCCCCCGCTCGCTCCGCGGGCCCTCCGCTGCCAACGCCAACACCGCACGCGGTCCAGCCTGCCCAGTGCACATATCACCGGTATTAAAACTGACATAGGAAAGGTACGGTGCGGCGGTCCTTCGCAGACAGGCATAGGCTGTTCCGAAATGACTCGCAATATCCTAGTAACAAGCTGAGGAAACATTTGTGGTCTAGGAGCATGATTAATTAATTGGCATATTGTAACTTCCCGACTCTCCTGACACAAGTGTTTGTGCAGCGCCTGTAAGTGCAAGCCCGTGTGTGGAAAGGGAGACAAGGAGATTAGGATGAGGAAGGAAAGACCGCGCGCGGCTCGTGGTCCGTTTATTTAAGTACTGTTTCAGCAATTACCTAATGTTGATTCTTAGTATTAAGAAACAACGAAACACTACCGATCAGACCAGCCATGTACTACAATTCTCCAGTCAGCAGATGAGTTCGACCTTTCCTCGCTACTGTCGAAAACGCGCCACCACCGTCTTGACTCAAAACCATACGACCTGACCGTCAGAAACACTACACTGGCAATAGTTGTTGCAGCAGCAACCAGTATCAAGAAGCATGAAAGTTTTCGAGATCTTTAACGAGGGAGAACAACTTGTATTTCTATGCTCGCCCAAGTCATACGCATGACATGCAACCTCTTCTCCTACAAATGCGATTGTCTCTGACACCGAAACAGTCGCCTCGTTCTTCTCTGCCCCGTCTGTACCCATCCGGCGCCCCTCGTGGTTGTTTCAGTCCTCCCGCTCTCTCTCCCAGCCACTCCGAAACTGCACGAGGTAGGAGTTTTCCAGTCAAACTATCAGCAATATAATTGATAAAACTGACACAGGAAATATATAGCACAGCAGTTTCTGGACTGCATCGTGGTTGTTCCGAAGGAACTGAGAAATAGACCCGGAGCACAGAGAATTCCTCGTTTCTGGCCTCACGATGTAGTGTTCAATGACTCTTTCACCAATAGCTTATTCGGGATCCATCTCTAGAAGAAGAAGAACAGCAACTACAATAAAAGGCACAGTATTACCCGTAGTAAATGTTTAGTAATCCATCCGTAGAAAATGTTCAGTAATTATGTAACTTCAGTGGTCTAGCGTTACTGCAATAGAGTATTTCCAAAAGTCTTCTTTCGCGTGATCCATTAAAATTACGTAAACAACTCATCACGATTTACTTTTGAGTAGGCTATGAATAAGTCGAGTTTACGAGAGATAAATGTTTATCATGAATATTGGAATAGCACGAAATATGTTTTTTGGTATTATTTATTCCAATATTAAGATTTGTTGAATGTGGTGGACATTATTAGCCAACGCACGTCTCGCCTGTTCATAACACGCTTTATTAATGATGGCCGTAGCTATTCCCGACGCCATTTCTCGGGTCTCCGTTGTGCGAATTTTCTTTTTATTTTCGAGGACGAAAGAAATATGGGAATATGATATAAGAGATGAATTTGAAACAGTTGTATCTTTTGTAGCCCCACGCACCAACAGTGAATATGTTCGGAATTTTCTTATCTACATAATGAAACGACCATACACAGAAAACTAAACGGATTTGAATAGCACTCTCCTCATTTACGTAAGAAAACTTTAATAAAACCAGTTTTAATAAAAACACTTTTTTTTGCATATTGGTGCATGCTTATGAGTACTAAAGAAGTGAAAAGTGATTTGACATGTGTATATATTTGTGAAATATTATGCTATTGGAGCACTGTTGCATCAAAAATTTATTTAAAAAGTACAATTTCATAACTTTTGTTGAATTGTCTTCAATACTGAAGAAAGGTTTTTTAATATTCAGGTCGCTGGACAAACAATTTATATTTTATGGAATGCTACTAGGCATTTTAGTAATGTTGATAAATACCTCTTAATAGATTTTTTGTCAGTCAAAACTTTGAGTATTCCGCAAAGAAGTAACTTCATTACTAAATCATAACATTCCACACATGTCATAAATATAAAACATTAATTTTTTGCGTGACCTAACATTACGTTCACAGCACAAATTTACAAAATAACTAGTAAATTTCTCGGGTTTTTAAATTTGTAAATATACTCGTACATTTGCAGAGCACCTTTATATAGACCCGAACACCTTTTTGGAATATGTACTTCTTGCAGTTCTTGTATTGAAAAGCGGTATTAGGCGAAGAATAGAAAAACAGCAACAACAATAAAAGTAGCAATAATCCGAAATGCGGGTTTATGGTTAGAATGAGACAAAGAAACAAGTCCAAATGGGGGTCTGATTATCGATTTTCACGGAACCATGGACACACCTCAAAAGGCTGAACGATGGATAGGTTTATTTCAATTTCTACATGTGCTGGAAATTAGAAGTATAAATTAAATTGTCGTTCGAGCAATGTAATATTTAACAATTCTATTTTATTTAAGGTTAGTGTTATGGAAACAAAACGTTAATCGCTATTTTATAAAGGAATAATACGACTGCAAATAACAGAAACACCAATAATACAAACTTACTCAATACTCACATTCTATCACAATAACTTTGCAAATAATGAAATCATCAATAAAGATTATAAATATATTCGTTTCTGAATTTAATCATGTAAACTTTTTTTTGGGGGGGGGTCAATGGATGCTTTCAAAAGAGAATATTTCAAATTTACAGAACCTCCACAAAATGATGCGCCATAGACAACAAATTTATTTTCATCGTTGATTATCTTCCGTTGCAAGTTCATTTTAAGAACTTTTGTAATTTTGTCAAAGAGTTGCACAGAACGTGACTATGTTTTGTCTTATTTACACGAGTAAAAAGCACACTAAAATAAAACACATTAAAACGTGTGAGCAACAAACAATGTGTATTCGATCCATTATGACACTATATTCTCAAATGATTCTTCAATGTTTCAAAGTTTAATGTTTTCAGTCTTTGTCTGCAGGCTGACCAACGCTCATAAAACAAGAAATATCAATCACCAGTGACACACATCACTAAGAAAATAAAGGGTCTGGCAGAAACAAATTGATATTAAAGAAACCTTGGTAAGATTGACAATACAATGACTCCAGAACAATACACAGCAAAAGATTTACCGCTATGTCTCGTCTAATAATGTGTACAGTAGGCACATCGTGCAAAGCTATATCGCATAATTCTCCTTTTCAAATGGGGAGGTGACCCTGCCAACTTCTCGTGCGTAGGCTGACTCGGGAGCGGGTTAAGATCATTAGCCTGGAACACGTCTCGAAACAATATCTAGTCTAGATGAAGTCATTAATTATGAACGATCACGTTATGAACACGATTAATGCCTATGGAACGGAATTGCTTATAAATACAATGAAAAATGAGCAAATGTCTCTTATAAATCACCTCACATTCATAAATATAAGGTTAACTGGAATTTGAAATGAACCACGTGATGACCAACATGATCTCTGGGAACGTGTAACGGGCAACGTGGAACAACGTACGGTTGATTATAGTATTTCATGCTTTTTTGGAGTCTCAACTACAAGTGCATATCGCGGGAAGTGGCAGAGTTCTTCCCTAACTGAATAGCGAGATCCGGGGTCAACCTTCACGTCGGCTTGGGGAGTTTTTCCTAAAGAGGTACCTCTCACTATGGAATCGCCCATGTCGGGATGATCTCTGAGCTTGCAACTGGTGTGATAGTTGAATGCAAGTAAGTGAAAGTACTTATAACTAAGAAATGAGGTCAAGAAAGAGGACGGAATGATCGCGTACGAACCATGGCCCATTTGTTAGCTACTGCTCCGGCATTCACCTTATGCTGATCGCAAAAAAAAAAAAAAAACACGGAAAACTACCGATCAGAGCAACAGCCAAGAAGGTGGTTTAGAAATGCAACACGCCTCAAAACAATACCTAGTTCAAAAGAAGTCATTAATTATGAACGATCACGTCATCAACACGATTAATCCCCACTTAAAATTTAACATATTAATGAAAAATGAGCAAATGACTAAAAATAAACGCCACACTCATAAATATGAAGTTACACAAGTATGACAAATATTCTAAAATGTTTGTCAATAAAAGTCAATGACTTTAGTCTTCGTTTTCAGGCTGATCCAAACGCATAAACCAAGAAATATCAATCACCAGAGACAGACCACACGAACAAAATAGACAGTGCGCACTGCGCAGCAATAATCCGACATGCAGGTTGATGGTTAGAATGAGACATAAAGAAACAAGTTCAAATTAGGATCTGATTATCGATTTTCTCGAAAAGGAAAACAGATAAGGTGGTGCCTGTAAATATTAAAGAGGACGCGAGCAAGATAGCGAGTACACATAAACTCGAATTTCATAGTGGGTCCATGCCAATTAAGGATACATTTTAGTTCTATCCACATGTCACGTGGTGCGTCACCTGTTAAACTGCTATGGACATTAGTCCTGCAAGTGTACTACATTTATCACGGGAGGTGCCGGTGTACTTTTGCAGCTGGAAAGCGAGATCCGATCCGCAGACCTACATGTCCCCTTGCGGTGTTTTCCTATTCAGGTATCTCTCAGAAGTGGTGCACCGCACCATCCGGGACAAACACCCACTGGTCTCACGACATGTGTGGTAGTGTAGTGTAAGCGAAGGGTGAGGATAGGACAAGGAAGAGAATGATAACACTGCACGCTGGCCATGGCCCGTTTGCAAAGTTGGCAATCGCCTGGTATTGATCGGAGAAACCACGGAAAACCGGCCAACATCAACACAGGGCAGCCATTTTTATAAGTGTGTATTCTTCTGAGTAAAATATAAAGAACAACTTGCAGCAATTCTCAAAATTTCTGAAATTGCACTTTACTTCAAGCAAAAGTTACGCAAAACTACACATATTGTCTAAAATTCTTTCATGAGATTATTTACAGATGCATTTTTTTTTTTAGATTTCATTAGGGAGGAAAATCTTTATCATCAATATTGTAGTTTTGTAATGTTAAATTTTTGCAATTTACAGACAGTTCACCGAAAAAAATATGTGTCATTTTCATAAGCTAAAATACTCCAGAAAAAATTAAAGATGATTTCAAATTAATAAATTTTTAATTGCGCATATTTCGTGCAAAATGTGTGAAAATTATTCATATTCTTAAAAAAATTGTTTAACGATATTTCATTACGAAAGAAATAACTTTCTTTAATATTGTAGTCGTAGGAAGACGCGAAAAAAATTGAACAAAATTCAGATAATTTAACAATAAAGACACTTGCGCAACTTTTAGCATCCTTTTGCTCTCTGAGCCTTGCTCTTCTATCCGAGGAGATAATTTAATTCGAAAACGTTGTTAAGGCATCGTGTAAAGTTTCCCCAAAATCAAAATATCGTCTGCACGGCGTAGGCGGTAGCATTAAGCACGAATGGACAGACGTTTTGTTTTCAACCAATTTTCTGCTATCAATGACCCACAAAACATGGATTCTGACTAGATAAGGTCTTGGAGAAAGCAATTTACTACACATAGCAACACATCTGCTGCTGCATTACATTATATTATCTTTACTACGCAGTACGTAGTAGGCGGATTGTATGTATGAAACCCCATATGGTCTACAACACAACATTGTTTTTGCTTCATCAGAGGGACAAGTCCCCGGAGTGGGCACCTTGGCCGTTGCAGCTCTTATCCCCAACCCCCACCGACGCGCAAGACACCGACGGGCTGATTTCCGAATCCAGCCGGAACCCAGTTTGCCCTCACAGCAACCTCCCCACACAATGCCAGGATAAGGGCCGCCCTGCTAGCTCAGAGCTCCTAGCTTTCCAGGTTAGTACCGGAGTCTCAACAATGTGCCACTCACATGCGCCGGGAACAAGTTCCCTCCTCTATGTCCAGAGTATCGGGCCACTGCCACGAGGAATCCGAGAGCCCAACTGGGGGCCATCTGAACTAAGGTCCAAGCGGCTCGGAGCCCCCCTCCAGTCTCCCCAATGCTTACCGCCAGCTATCGACGTGGGTAACGCCAGAACCTGAGCAACCGGACGGATGGTATTTAGTGGACTTTAAAGTGGGATCCGGAGTATTCCGAAAGCATCCTTCGCGGCGGATTACCAATTTCTGATAGAGACTAAGATGGTGCGTGGGAACGCGAAAGAGGACAGGTGCGAGGACGCGGGCGGGGCCGCGGGCGAGGACGGACGCCGCGCGCTGTCCCCGTGCGATCGACCGGCGCCGCGCAGCTTTCCCCGAGCGCAACGCGCAGCGTGTTATTACGAGTCGTAAAGCGGGCGCGTCGCGCGGCCGCCACGGCCGCCGACGCTCGGCGGGGGACACGGCAGGCGATGCATGGCGACGGCCGGCCGACCGGGTGGGCGAGCAAGCGAGTGAATGGGTGAGCGAGCGGGCGGGTGAGTGATTGAACGATGAGAAGGGTGGGAGAGCAATCAAGTGTCAGAAGAGTATGTGATTGATCAGGCGGGCGGGTGAGTGATCAGAAGAGGTGAGCGATCGGGTGGGTGGGTGAGCGATGGAGTGAGCAGGTGAGTGATCGGGTGATCGGGTGGGTGGTATGTGGGCGAGTGGTACGGCTGGCGAGCGGTAGGTTGGGAAAACTAGGGCGAGAGAGCGGTAGGGTGGCAATGCCGTAGAGCGGCTTTGGGGTAGGGCGGCCGTACGGTAGGGAGAGCGAGCGGTAGGACGGCGAGCAGTAGAGCGTGTGCAGTTGGTAGGGCACGCGAGCGGTAGAGCGGGCGAGTGGTATGGCGCGTGAGCGGTAGGTCGTGCGAGCTATTGGGCGGGCGAGCGGTGGAGCGGGTGAGCGCTAGGGCGGGAGGGCGGGAGGGTAGCCGTGCGGTAGAATGGCCATGAGGTAGGGAGAGCGAGCGGTAGAATGGCGAGCAGTAGAGCGAGTGTGTTGTACGGCACGAGAGCGTTAGGGCGGGCGAGTGACAGGACACGTGAGCGGTAGATCGTGCGAGCCATTGGGCGGGAGAGTGGGTGATCAGAAGCCTCGTCCAACCGTGGAGCAGGCGAGCGCTAGGGCGAGAGTGCGGTAGGGCGGGAGAGCGGTAGGGCGGGAGAGCGGTAGGGCGGGAGAGCGGTAGGGCGGGAGATCGATAGGGCGGGAGAGCGGTAGGGCTGAGAGCGTAGGGGCGGAGGGCGGGAGAGCGGTAGGGCGGGAGAGCGGGTAGGGCGGAGCGGTAGGGCGGGAAAGCGGTGGCGGAGAGCGGTAGGCTGGAGAGCGGTGGGGCGGAGAGCGGTAGGGCGGAGAGCGGTAGGGCTGGAGAGTGGTGGCAGGGCGGAGAGCGGTAGGGGCGGGAGAGAGCGGCAGGGCGGGAGAGCGGTAGGGCGGAGAGCGGTAGCTGGAGAGCGGTAGGGCGGGGAGAGCGGTAGGGCGGGAGAGCGGCAGGGCGAGCGGCAGGGCGGGAGAGCGGCAGGGCGGGAGAGAGCGGTAGGGCGGAGAGCTGGCAGGGCGGAGAGCGGTAGGGCGGGAGAGCGGTAGGGCGGAGGGCGGAGAGCGGTAGGGCGGCAGAGCGGCAGGGCGGGAGAGCGGTAGGGCGGGAGAGCGGCAGGGCGGGAGAGCGGTAGGGCGGAAGAGCGGTAGGAAGCGGAGGGCGGAGAGCGGTAGGGCGGAGAGCGGCAGGGCGGGAGATCGGTAGGGCGGGAGAGCGGTAGGGCTGGAGGGCGGGAGAGCGGTAGGGCGGGAGAGCGGCAGGGCGGAGAGCGGTAGGGCGGGAGAGCGGTAGGGCGGAGAGCGGTAGGGCGGGGAGGGCAGGAGAGCGGTAGGGGCGGGAGAGCGGTAGGGCGGGGAGAGCGGTAGGGCGGGAGGGCAGGAGAGCCGGTAGGGCGGAGAGCGGCAGGGCGGGAGATCGGTAGGGCGGGAGAGCGGTAGGGCTGGAGAGCGGGAGGGCGGGAGGGCGGGAGGGCGGGTGGGCGGGAGAGCGGCAGGGCGGGAGAGCGGTAGGGCGGGAAAGCGGTAGGGCGGGAGAGCGGTAGGACGAGAGGGCGGCCGTGCGAGGTAGAGTAGGTGAACGGCAGAGCGGGCCAGTGGGAGAGCGGGCGGGCGGTAAGGCGGGCGGGCGATAGGCTGCGCAACTGGTGGCGTGTGCGAGCGGTAGAGCGGGCATGTGGAAGGGCGTGGGAGCTATAGCGCGGGCGATTGGTGGAGAGGGCGAGCGGTAGGGAGGGAGAGTGGCAGGGCGGGTGAGTGGAAGAGCGGGCGAGCGATAGGGCGGGCGAACGGTAGGGCGGACGGGCAGTAGAGCAGACGAACAATAGGGCGGGCGAGCAGTAGAGCGATAGGGTGGGCTTGCGATCACGCGAATGAGCGAGAGAAAACACTGCTGGCAATTGTTCGAGACTCTCCAATACGACGAATACTTTGTCACATATTATAAATGAAGTACAATTTTGTGATTTTTATTACTTTCATTGGCCATGAAACACGTTTCTTTAATACCTGCCCGTGGATAGCCTCCATGATATTGTTCTTGAGGCACGGTTTAAACGGATTTCACATCCGTTATTTTATCTAGTCGTAATACAAATGCGTTTTACAATGTCATCTTGTCTAACAGAGTCTTAGTTCTGGGTTTTAACTTTAGCTTTGTTGCATGACAACTGCGTTGAGCTGCTTCGCGTAATCACGTTGAAGTGAAGAAATATAATATTTTGTCGATTCGGGATGGTGTTGTCTATGGAAATGACTCTTCAGTATTGAAATCAGGTATTTTTCTGTTTAGATAGGCCATAGAGGTAAGTCTTTCCATAATGATTAGACGAAATTACTGTTTAGTTAGTTGTATTGATGATGTAAACAAGGGTATGCTCTGAATTCACTGTTTTCTTCCAAACATACTTTGAAATATTTCCAACAGCTTGTCTGAGAAAGCTGTCTTCATTTTATACGTTCATTTCTCTCATAAATATGATTTTCATTAGATTTAAATGTTGCTAAGCTCAAGTACTGATATTCTCCGTTATTTACGAGTACTTTCGAAGATTCAGAATTAGCATATGCCCTAATCTAGCTGCAAAATAGAAAGTATGTTATCTGGTCCAGAATTTATGAAATATAAATATAAACATTCTAGAGATCAACGCTTTAGGAAAAATCCATTCGAAAAGCAAGTTTACAGTTTTTATCGATTAGCTAAATGGAAATGGTAGCAACCGTATACGGTTTACAGTCATGTATTTTCTCCCGTGAGTACTGCAATTAGCATTCAAATATTGTCATGTAGTTGCAAAAACTGCTGCTGTCAAATTTATGGAAAATGGAGCAGAAAAAATTGGCTGTTGAGTCTGCTTCTGAAGCTTCTTTCCTCCTCGTCCCATGACCAGCTCTTCGCAAGCAGTGACACACTATGAGAATACATACGTATCATCAGGCATGTGAAATTGCGGATTAATATAATCAAATAACTGCATTTTTCAGTCCAAATCGAAACTGCCTCTTTTTTGTTTTTCCTGAGTTCCTCAGCATCTAACGAAACCATGCCCAACTTTCTCACGGCCAAATGTTACATGGTTTTCCGTCAATTAATGCGTATATTTATAATCTGGAATATTAACAGTAAAATTGTAAATTTGCTCTGTGTGGTTAAGTTTCATGGCAAAGAAAGAAAGATACTACATATTACGATTATGGTAAATTTTATATTTTCAAGTTGAAATTTATCGCATGTTCTATGTCAATTACGATTGTTTATGAGAGTCCAGAGTAAAAGATTATATCTTTACAGGATCGTCAACGATAGTGGGATACGAGGTTGGAGTGTTTTCGGAACAATTTAAACACTATCATCATATTCTTTTATGGGCGTAAGTACGTACGTACAATATTCTACGACATAGTTGTTTTAGTAATGAGAATACGCCTTTCACAGTTTTGGGTAAGATACATAAAGCAATACTCCTCTCAATGCGATGTGAATGTTGGCGTGAACGGTAATTAACTACTACCACAATGGAAGAAAATTATTATTTTGAAACAAAATTTGCTTAAATTGAAATTGAATAATCTGAATATATATTACGTGTAATTGTATCTTCAAATTCAATACACCAATGTTTTAATTATAAGATAACTCTTAACTGATTAGACAAGAGAATTCGTGTACAGAAAAAATCCGTTAACACTCCTATTCAACAGATTATAGCTATAGGAAACGAGAACGTAGTAATTATCTCCTAACAATGAAGTTGTGAAAGACAACGATTGAAAAGATCTCTCCAAAAGGAGATCCAGGAAGGGTCGAGTTTGATGTTCACACCCACTTCCAGCTTGTCACCAGTCTGTTAAAACTTGTTTGCACCGACAAACAACTGATTATCACGTGTTTTCATTTAAAACAATACAACTTTCGACGATTACACATATATAAGGCTAAAGTTATCATTCACATTCCTCAATAGATGTTCTAAGGAAATGACATGGATTTCGCAATATTCTAGGAATATCTTTTACGTGCGACTGCGTATCCTGGACCCACCAAACAATGACTTCGAGAGAAAGTTGAGAAATGAGTCAGTCACGTTCGCCGTTTCGTAACGAGGGGCGAAGTTATCTGTCATCGCACACTCCAGCGATCGGAATGAGCAGCATCGCGAAGAAGATCTAATCGAATAAATCACAAGAAAATATTCTCTGCACTGCGCAGTTTCTAATTCCCACGAAACGCCGACGCGTGAAGATACATTTCTCAATTCAACAAAAAGTGGTTCCAGGTCAGTAGGTCTAAAGAAGAAACCACCAATATGTATAACGTCTAATTATGACACTCTCTTCCAAAACAATATTAATATATTTCTGGAGAGAGTAGAACTAATGGAGAAGACTGAAATCAATCTACAATGTCAAATCATTAATATATTTTTACAAGACCTAACTTTTGCATATTCTCATACCATTATATGAATTTCAGTATCAGAAAACAGTCAGAAATATTTGAAGTAAGTAGTGACCCAATTATTTTGAAGGGAGGCGGGTTGAATCTGCACGATCACCCTTCCCGGTACGGTCTTGTTCTACGCTACTTTCACTCATTTGTTTCTAACACTCCAATCATTTAGCGATCATTCTCCTCCACAACAGCGCAACGGCGTTTCGTCTTTCACGCCATTAAGTACTAAGGCTAGTTATTCTTTCAGAGTAAGTGGAACATTTCTCAATTGTGAGAAGGTTGATTCAATTTTGTGTACAATATATAAATGATCGTATCTATATTCTTAGCACGTATAATTATTGTTCTCGATAACCAATTTACAGCATCATTAATAATTATAATTTTTTTAAAAAAGGCCTAAAAATTCTAAAAATATGTCTACGTAAGTTTTTCATCCAACAACACGAGATCCATCCAGACACATGTAATCAAATAAAGTCTTTAAAGTAATATGATCTAAAAAATAAACGTCTAATTTAAAAAAAATGTCCTCCGTTTATATAAGAGAGATACGAAAACATGGGTAATATTTGCCTTAATTCCCTAGGCAAAATTCTTAATAAGGCTTAAGAAATTCTTTCCAACCATCAGCAGTACTTAGAACAATGAGAAATTGTAACTACTTAAAAGTTAAAAAATAAACGCTAATATTGCAGTCCGAAGAAACAGAGACCAAAATACATGAAATCTTAACACATGTTTGCCGTATTTTTAAAAAAAAATTCAATATTAATTCTAAGTAATTTATTTCTCATTTATAAATTATAATTATTAAAATATTAGGTTTCAATTTTTCTTTACATTATATTTTAATATCACATTCGACAATAGAGGTGTGTAATGTAAACTCACGTATTACCATACGTTTTGTATACGTTTGCTCTAATACATTGCAACATAGTCTGATACTTGTGAAGTAAATTAATTGCCTAAAGCTTGCTTTGAAGATGTCAAATATATTTCAACGAAACGTCAGCGAAAAGAATGATTCCAACTGAATACTGTGTATTAATACTTCCATCCACGTGCTTATTTTCATTCATCTTTCAATTCAACAATTTTGGATCAATCAGCAGACACCGGATCAAATCAAACATTAATTCACTTCACATGAACACTACACGCTTATCTGAGAGGAAGGAAACGATATCCAAATTTTTACTATGTGAGTAAGAAAGGGTATTTCTTTTAACGTTAAAAAAGCAAATCGGCACATTATAATATACTTTCAATATAAAACATTACATTTTAGATATACATCTCATAAAAGGGAATTTTCCATTCTGCCCTTTCTAAAACATCAATGATCTTATTCATACACGAATCATGAGATCTACAGTAGTTTAGGTAATTCACGTTCAGAGAAACAACAAAGAAAGCGAAAGCAATTTAAAGATCTCGTAAACCTCTTCATTGAAAGCAACATTTTAAATCCAACGTGCATAAAAAGCACTTCAATTAAACGACACACCGAACAGTAATTACAAATACCACTGAATACGAGTTTTACGAGGTTAGGCCGTAAAGTTCTCTCAAGACGTTTTGTTCATTTACAACGGAGCGCGTTCAAATTCCGCAATAATACGTAAGCACAGAAAGCGGAGGGAAGCTGCGTAAAGGCCTCTTAGAACAAAGAATACGTATTACCGGGTCGCTGGGTCACGCCTCCTTTTCCCCGGTATCGTATTTACTGTTCCATGGGCTGTGGGCGTCGCGCCGAGACCCCACGCTCACGCGCAACTCGAAGCCGCACGACCGTTCAGCGGCGCCGCCTCTCGCGAGCGGGCCGGGAGGGCAGGAAGCGGGGGCGGTGATGGCGGCCATGAAGGCACGCAGCTCCAAGTCCTTCCGGTACTTCAAGTTAACTTTTTTCTCTGTTTTTTTAGCTATTTCTACTAGCTTGGCCCGTGCAATTGATTGGCTGATTCACGTTTCAGGGCACGTCAACTGCTATGGTCATTCGTCTCGTTAGTATTGAATGTTTTATTCTGATTGGAGACGGTGTTACTCCCGCTGAATGGTGAGATCGGATGCAGACCTACACGTCAACTTGCGGAGGATTGCCTCCCTCCAGGTATCGCTCCTCAACGGGGCACCGCCCCTGGCGGAACAGGCTCTACGATCCCGACTGGTCTCCCGACATGTGTGCTAGTGTAGTGCATATAATTGTGTGTGTGTGTGTGTGTGTGTGTGAAAGGCGAGAGGGTAAGTCAAGGAAAAGGAAGAGGTGGTGCGCGGTCCGTGTCTCATTTTTAAGGAACTAATCCGGCATTGGCAGGGAATTACCGGAGAAATCAGGGAAAACTGCCGATAGAGCATCGGGCCGTTAGAATTATTCTCCAGAGAGCGGCTAAAGTTGACCTATCTGTAGAGATAACGTCGAAAACAGCCACTGCCGGGACTCGAACTGTACGACCTTGCTGTCGGAACCGCTGCAGACACAGTAGCAATGATGGCTCTGGGTTGCGTCAGCCGATCCAGGCAAATTTTCCGCACGTTTTGAATAATAGTTTTAAAAATTCAAATATCTTCATTCTGGAACCAGCATCGAACGTTTCTGACAACCCGCACTACGAAGTAGGGGTATCATTCCAAAAAGTAATAAACGCCCGGAAATGTATAATTTTGTCATTACGGCATAATACATAGAACGCGTGTACCTTTAGGAAGACGAAAACCGGGTTTCAATAGCCCAGAACGCATTATTTACGAATTATGCACGGAACAACTTGTATTGCAGTTTGGCACGTTGTGTTGCGGGTTGCAAGTGACCCTTGCTGTTCCCCTAATAATTTTATCTGTAAACATCTAATTTTCCCCTTGGGTGCCTCATGGACAGCATGCTAGCTTTCCATGGTGCGATCCCGGGTTCGACTCCCGGTCGGGGCAAAAATAGGGCTGTGTTTTCAATTAGTACAATCGCCTCAGTCTCTATAGCTGTGTGACGAAAGAAAACGCTCAGGCAGGCCAAGTATTCGGTGAAGGGAATACGACGTCAGCCTCGCCACATGTCTCCCTTACCGCCAGGAGTGGATAATAAAGATAAAAACAGACCTGGACTGGGGAAAGCTGCAAATATTGGATTAATCCGACTACATACTTCTAATTTATTCGTCTCTTTGATATGGAATTAGGGGGGGTTATTACCTATCTAGCAGTAACACACTTGCGGGTTTTCGTGTCGATGATTTAGTAGAAATTATGCAAAATAGTTTTATTTCCTAAGCATATTACAGAGAGAGGGAGAGAGAGAGAGAGAGGGAGAGAGAGAGGGCAGTTTGGGGTGACCTGTGGTAAAGTGCTACCTATGGCTAACAGAGTTCAAGTACTGGTCACTCCATGTGGAATTTGTGATGGTCAGAACAGGTTCCCGGGGGATTTTCTCGAACTTTTTCTGTTTCCTCTACTTTGTATGCCATGATATCTCTAATAGCTCCATCATCATGCACCAAAATCATATAGCCTGAGACCCTTCTAATTGGCCTCACTTTCATCTCGCAGTTTGGAAAGGAATATCTAGTAGCGGATCGAAATAACCGACTGCGAAACACACGACCTCTGGTTGTCTTCCCACTAGCAAGCAAAAAGATAGATATATTTAGTATCGATCGGGAGATCCGTAGCGTTATGGTAACCACGCGGTACTGGATATCTGCGGTACTGGGATCAAATCCCGGACGCTGCATGTGGAATTTTGAGCGAAAAGAGCGGGCTCGCGGCAGGTTACACTTCTCCCTCGTATGTCACATGCATTTGTTTTTGTTTTTTGACCAAGTAAATCAAATCAAATGCCCACCTGGATGGCCGAGGTGGCTAAGAGCGAGTACCGACTCAGCGCTTAGGTCCGAAGGGTCGCGGGTTCGAGTCCCGCCTTGGGCATGGCTGTTTGTCCCTTGACTCTGTGTGTGTTGTCGCGGAGGGCCTCGCGTTCTGCTGACCCCAGATCAGAGGAGCCCGCATTTTTGTCTAGTGTATGGTCGAATATGCGTCCCTTCGGGACGTAAAGGGCAACCGGCTGTCGGCTGGATAAAAGCCCTAGGAAAAAAATCAAATCAGGTTTTCTCGGAGATCTCCCATTACACCTGCCTCTCATTGCACCATTGTTCTATCATCATTGAAATGACACATTGAACACCTAACCATCAAATAATTTATTCATTCCAGGTACGGCCACAACAATTTAGTAGTGACATCAAATAAAAAATGAAGGGTTTCGGTAAAGATTTCAACCTTTTAGTATTGTATTGAAAAAATTGCATGTGAAATTCGTTTCAATTTTGCCTACACTTAATAAGCCTCTCCATTTCTCGAAAATCACTGCAGTACCTTCGTAGGCGATGTAATTACGTAGGATATGGATAAAAAAACTGAGTTATAATAGCATAATTTATTAAAATGTACAGAAATGTTTTTGTAGAAATTAGGAAACATTTTGTTTTATAATTTAATTTAATCGAAATGAGCTCCAGGGTACAATTAAAAAGGCAACTATTTTTGATAGAATCTTAGATGGATTTGGAATGGATAATAACTATCATAGGTATGATTTCTTATAATTTTTTTGTTCTTGCTTAGGAAGAACGAAATAAAATAAACCTATACACTGCACGGCATTACGGGATTTCCATTTTCGAGAATATGTCCCGACAATAAATGACAAACCTCACAAATGTAACGAATCCTTCCAATTGACTCTCTCGGACTCACAAAACAGACTTTAATTAATTTTTAAATTACGTGAAACAATTTTTGTAAAATTAAAAATGTCAACATGTTTTCTAACACGAGCTTACACACACCTATTTCTTCGGGCTCCAGAGGGAAACGGAAATGAGGCAAGTGAGTGGAAATTGGTCTCTTCTCAGCATCTTTGGTTTGCTTAGTCACAACGTCCTGTCTCATCGCTCATTAGTCACTCAACACGTCAGCGAGTCTTGCTTCAGAGTGTCTACCTAAAATCACCTATATCGGAACTCTTTGTGTAGAAGAATACGCGATATTATTGAGTCTGACTTAGTGGAACACATTCGATAATTAATATTTTATTACTGATTCATTTAGGTGCAAAATAACCTACAATAGATTTCTACATGTAACTGACGATCTTTTAGGAATATTTTGATCTCTGTCCTAACCGGAGAAGAATCCAACAAGTATTTCAGGGGGAGGATCAAGTTCTGTTCGGACCTTCGACCGCAACAAATATATTTTTGAAACAGTAAAAAAAAACGTTGGTAGAAGTAAAAAGAATATAAAATCGTAATGGAAGTACTCCTTTGTATGTCATGTGTCCAATATGTAGCAATTGTTGCAAATATTTTGAGTTAAATTATTTTAAGAAATGTTCGCGGGAGGGAAATAGCATCTTTGGGTACCGATGAATCTACCACTAGCACCAGAAATACAATCCCGTTCTTTCTAGAACATTGCTTCGATCGCGCGAAATCCGCATGAAGCCACGGTATTTCGTGTGACTGATTCGAGAATATTCGTTTCTTTAGGTTGCCAGTAAACTGTGCCAAGAATGACACAACAACTCTTTTGAGATTACTTCGTTCGCACGAGGTAATAATAGGAACGTAAACGAACTTCTGGTCAACGGTGAAAGTGTTCTCGTTCCAAAGACGTTGTGTTGTAGTTGTGTTGTTCTCCTCGACTTCTCTTTCTTCTTTTTTCTTATTCATCATCTTTTCTTCCTCTTTCTTTGTTACTTCTACTTCTTATACTACTCCTTGATTTCATATTTTTGTAATATTAATATGGCATGAAAATTGCAATTGCTGCAATACGAAAGCGTGTAACGCATAAACGTGAAGCGGGCGGTCTAGTAAAATAAATGACAGACGGACACGATTTTCGGTGTTGAGCTAATATTATTAACATACAAATAAATAAATAAATAAATAAATAAATAAATAAATAAATAAATAAATAAATAAATAAATAAATAAATAAATAAATAAATAAATAAATAAATAAATAAATAAATAAATAAATAAATAAATAAATAAATAAATAAATAAATACGAATTGACCTAGTTTATAATGAGGAATGTGACAGGAAGTTTGGGCGGAAATCTGCCCGCAAATTTTAACCGCGCCACCCAGCGCCGAGAAGCCAGCACATTGGCCGCAACGCTACGGGTGGCCACTTTCACGCCCGGCAGCGGCGGCGCGGTGGCGGCGGCGGACGGAGCCACGCCGCGCCGCCAGCGAAGATGCGTGAGGCGCGACGCGTGGGTTTGCGGTTTGGCGTACGCCGCCCCCTCGGTGCCCTCTCCCGCCCCTGCTCCCTCCCCCCGCTCCATTGCCCAAGCGCCCACCCACCGCCGCGCCGCCCACCCGGCCCCGCGGAATATAATAGCGGCTCTCAGCGGGTGGACACCGGCGCGGCCGCTGACATTTGTAAATACCCGTGGATTAAGGCTCGCCCTCTAACCGTAATCATCTGAAGAGCGTGTGTTTTGTGGTGGCGGATGGAGCGACGCGGGCGGCGCGAGCGGGGGCGTGTCCAAGGGAGCGTAAGTGGACAGGGGACTTGAGACCAATATGTTTATAATCAGGGAAAGTTCAAGAGGAAACAAATGCTGTTGCATTTCGCTATGCAAAGAAATTTTGAATTTTCCAAAAAAACAATAACTTTAACAAATGTTTAACTTGAAAGCAAAATGTTACATAAATAGTTTTGCATTAATTAACATGCATCTGTAAAAATCAACAAACAGACGGGGGTTGGGAAAAAAATCGCTCAAGCATTATACGCTTTAATTTCCGCTTACACGGTGCTATTTCTTCTTTTTTTCGACACACTTTCTCTTTTTTCATATCCATCTCTCACATTTCTTGTTCAACTGTGGTGGATTTTGCCAAATATTCCCGACCACCACTCGGGAATGAAATGAGACAAACCTCTCGGGAATGAAATGAGACATTCAGGGACCAGCTTCTTTGTTCGCGCCGATTCCTCGAGAGCAGAATATTAGTAAAGTGTCGACCAAGATGTTTCTTTAACTAAATGTCCTTGTATATTCTTCTGAATTATGTGCTAGAATAAAAATGAGAATAAAATCATTTTAAAATGTCTCAAATGTCTTATTCAAGAGTTCAACTGTAGACAGCCTTTTGGCCATTCTCTTTGCCGATTTTTCTTATTTTGAAGTATTAGGCTGTTCATATACTGCTGGTCTTATCAACAGGGCTTCAGAAACGTATTTCGAGGCAATGGTTAAACAATGAAAGTCTCTCTTGTGGGAAAAAGGAAATAAAATCTTGCAAACTTAACACATAATTATCATTAGCGTGGGTGTAGTTAGTTTTGCTATTAGAGAGAAACGGGTGTTTTACAGAGACCTTTATTCCATGTTTCGTACACAAAATCGTATTCAGAGAGGCATGGGAGCCATGTGAGCGGCGGAGATCTAGCCCCCAAAGACATTTTGTTGTAACTATACTCAACTTATACAAAATAATTACCCCTCACTTACTGTAACACATTCAAACGTCGATTACCAATTTCAAATAAACACTTTTCATATTCTGTTAAAGCATTTTTAAAATTTTAAAAATATTTAAAGTGCGAAATGGAATTGCTCCCACTTCAAATACTTTCTGGAGCCTTCTTGTTTGCTGTCCATACATCAAATGAATCTGAACCGTTTATCTGAGGCGTGTTTTTAAACACATTTCGCACGCGTTACCTCGTAATTCACTCTTCACGTGAGAAACCACCTGAGCAAATTAAGAGTTCAGGAAAAGGGAGGAGGAAGACAAATCCATGTTGCAAGCAGGGAAGTTACAAGGAGTGGGTCGAGTCGGACAATGAAGCCAGAGCCCAGACAATGCTGGAGATGAAGCAAAGATGTTCACGACATGGCCAACGCACGACACTCTAGGTGGAGCCAGCAGTTGTCAATGTGTCACACTGTTGCTCTTTCTCCACACCCACAACCCGTATTCAGGAAGAAACGTTCTGCTCATACACACAGTATTCTTACAAGTATAGTTATTGAATTCATTAAAGACGGTTCCGTTTGTCGTGACTGGTCACACTTGGTTGGATACATCTCCATAAAATAAATTACAAATGTTACAACTCCAAATATAAAGGAAGTATTTTCTTCTTTGTAACTATTCAATGTATTGGAGATTCATCTGCATTACAGAAACATAAATATTACACATTGAATATTACGAATGGGGTAAAAGTTTTGTTTTAATAATTAAATACAAGATTGTCTATACTGAACTTCGTAGGTTTTTTTCATTTAAAAAACTATGAAAGAGCATTAGTATTATCCAGTCTATTCCACTGCGATGCATTATAATTCCATTTAAATTGCAATGAACAAGTTTATTTATTTAAGCGTTAAAGAATTAAAATGAAAATGAATTGTCACCATGCAAACTCAGAGAAACCAATTGACAGTGTATCTTCATTTGTTTGTGTATTTCACAATGAATATAGCTGACACTGCATTGACTAAATTTGCAATCACTTGTATATCATACAAATCATAACATTTACACGAAATAGAACTCAACAGCAAAATTCGTTGGGTGTAAACCTCGAGAGATTTTCCATCAATTTTCCTCCAAACCATTGAGAAATGTAGCAAGGTTCCGTGACTGCATGCAAATACAGTTTTCTCTTCCCCTGAAGTCCCAAAATTTCGTACAATATGCTCACGTCAAATAAAGATAAATAAATATGTAAAAAATTATATATAAAATGGTTTTAAAAAGTTAATCTATATCTATTTTAAATATTATTGTTATTATTATTTATGTAAATAAACAATTCATTCTGCGTGTCAGGTTTAGGGAATACCAAAGTTTGTAATAACATTCGAAGACATTTTTGAATTCTGCTTAAAAATGTCCCTTCCTCCTGCAGGCTCCGAAATGCCTGCGCCAACACGTGCCTTTCATAAGCGACCGCCACAAAAATTTTCTCTCCAAACAAGCGTGATTGGACAAAAGAGGCTCCGTCAATGGCCCAATATTTCGGCGCGCATTGTGGCGTGCGGCGCGCACGTGACCGCCGCCTCCGCCCCCGCCCCCGCCCGCGCCTCATCCATCATCTGCGGGCGCGGGCGCGCGTTGGCCAAATAAACAGAACGTGGTGGCGACAAAAGCGTGGCCTGTGGCGGGCGGCCGCCACGCCGCGCAGCGCCACGCCACGCCGCACCTCCGCGGAGAAGCGAGCGGCTTTGTGGCGCGGCGGCCACACCGCGCGTGCCCGCCCCAACCCGTGCCACGCCTCCCCGCGCCACCCTGCCGCACGGCGCGGCGTGCGCCGACCCGCGTCACGTCGCTCAAGATCCCGTTCAGAAAGATCCTATTCCGTTTATTTGTAATTCGTTCGTACAGAGAAAATTAGGCATCTCGTATATTGTACACGGAGGTCAAGTTCTCCTGCATATCTATTTCTACACAACTAGATACTAAACTGAGTATCAAAAGATATATACCATTAATACAAAAATGTATTGATGTTATATTCCCTATATATTATTGTTATATATAAATGAACAAACAATATTCAATGTATTACAATTTATAAAATTGGACTATATTATTCTAAAAGCTTCTTGGTCAATGACCCCTTCTCCACGTTTTGTCGTCCAGTTTCCCCGATCCTTTGAGCGAAAGCTCAGAAGACTCCTTGTTTTGCTTCTGGGCATGATTGTAACTTCACTGTGGCTCTCGTTTTCTAGAATTCAGTGAGAAATATAGTTATTCAAATGATCGTTCTCCATTTTGTCGCGGCAAAAAGTATGTTGCGGCAGGAAGTGTATAGTGGTTTCGGTGGTGTAACGGATAGCGTATTTAACTCTTATACCCAATTTGGCAGGTTCTAAGCTGTTAAGGCGAAAAATTCTTCGAACGCCGTCCATTGGGGGCAAGAACAGCCGTCTGTCCCATGTTGTAGATTTACTGCTTGTAAAAGATCCTCAAACCTAAAAGTCTCTGACCAAAATCCAAATCGCCTGTTTCGTCGCCCAAGTGATACTCGTTTCTCTGTCAGTAAGAGGACGGAGAGTAGCGGGATTTGCTCTGGCGGAAGAGCAGGCCTGATAGCCTCGCAATGGAAAATGAAGCAGAACTGAATTGGTTTGGTTTGCTTTTTCATGTTTCTGGGCGCGTCAACTGCTTTGATCATTAGTCCCGTAAATGTAGTGCAAGTTTTGTTCTCGGGAGATGGCAGTGATCTTCCCCCGCTGGATGGCGAGATCTGGCGCCGACCTACTGTCGGCTAGTGGGGTTTCCCCCTAACCAGGACTCTCCCACCAGCAGGGCACCGTCCCAGCCGGGACAAGCTCTAAGCTCCCGACCGGACTCCCGGAATATGTGGTAGTATAGTGCATGTTAGTGTGTAAGGGGAGAGGAGAGGACAAGGAAGAGGAAGGAAAGATCGCGCGCGGTCCGTGGCCCGTTTGGTAGGGTACTACTCCGACATTCACCTGGTGTTGTTCGGAGAAACCACGGAAAACTACCGATCAGAGCAGCCGGCCGCTAGAATTCTCTTCCAGACAGCGACTGAATTCGACCTATCTGAAAAGCTAGTGTCGAAAACCCTGCCGTCGTCAGGACTCGAACTTAGAACCTCCCGGTCAGAGACGCTGCAGTGACATCAGTTGATGCACTGAGCTACCGCTCCCGATCAGAACTGAATTGAATTGAATTCTTTCACGAAGGACACGATGAAGGATAAGAGTCCAAATCTATAACTAATTTGACCTTGCAAATAATTTTATTACATCGGAGCGAATATTTTCTTATTAATGCTTGCCAACAACACTCCCTTTTTTTCTCTATTTAGAACTCCACTTGTATATAGCTTAGATTATGGATACCTGGAATTAAGAATACGTGTACAGAATACACTTTTCCCCGTTGCACGTCACACAGTTTTTAACTCTTTTGACGTGAAATAAGTAAATAAATAAAAACGTTCATGTCACTTCCGACTTAATATCAATCATCTTTTGTATAAAACTGGCTTTGATGTGCATTACGTTTCATTTCAGCACTGAAGTAAATAATGGTAAGGGAAATGATGTATGCATTAAACGCATCAGATAATTTTAATAAAGCGAATGCGACTCAAATTGAAATAGACCGTCGAAAGAGGGGGTATCATGACTTACGCCCCCTTCATCACAGTCAAAACATACATAAAAATCACATACATCACAATTTATGCATAGCGGAGTAATGGGCTTTCCAGTAATAATTCCAGTTTTGTGACTAAAATGTAAAGTCAATGAACAATATAATTTAAACACAACAATATCCGTGAATAAAGAACATGGCAGTCGAAATTCTATAAAAATAAGTAAATTCAGATACAATCGAGTGAATTGACTTGGTATTAGGATATTCTTTCCACTCAATTTGCGAATAGAGAAAAGAACGTTGATCGTAATATTTCATTTCTCACAGTAGAAAGTTTGAAATTGTTAAATTCATATCGTACGACGAGAGTGCTTGTGGTTCTGGCAGACGCAGTGCCAGTCAAGTGACCCAACCGGTAACGGCAGCAAATGACTATGACGGTAACAGTAATTATTTCTGCAGTAGTGGTGGGGATTACTGGGGATTTATCACTATAACGAAGGTGATGGCAGAAGCTCTGGGATCACAATAGCGATATAGGGATTAGATGTTGAAGTCAGAAAATGTCTTCTAATACTGAAATTCTGAACATAAAAAAGGTGTTGCATTACTAATACAAATATCTAACAACTTTTTTGTAACGTCTTATGAAAATATTATTAAACTTCGGACAGTATCGCAATCCTCGATTTTTACATTATTTTACTGATTGGATTTTTTTCACATTGTTTTAATTTTTTATTTGTGGACATTCTTCACATTCTTTCTTTTATTGAATCCCTTTTCCCTTTCTTTCTGCACTTCCGCTCCCTCCTGTCGAGACCGTTCCTCACTCTTTTCTCTCTCAATATGTGGAGGTCTCCCTAGCTATAATATGGCTCTTGGACGGACTTACATATTTTCAGAAATATTGGTCTTTGGTAGAAATCTTTGTACATAGTGATTTTCAATATTTTTATGTTTGAATGTCTTTAAATAATTCAGAGCTGCTGCAAAAGTGGCGTGATGATTTGAAAATAATGAATGTTGCAAATCTACGGTGAATCGTTGAAATTCTTGTGCTTTGTTACATTACTGATTATTTTCTTAGAACTCAAATAAAGAAATGTCATCTTTGCCTTTCACCACGTATTACGGTTTTAAGTAAACTGTTTTTATTTTTGCCAATTCCTGATTTGAAAACAGTCACTAGTTAAATATATTCTTAGACATGAATGATTTTAATTTTTATGTAGTGTTTTGCAACTGTGATTGTGATCTATCTGGTTACGAATCATCATAAGTGTTTGTAAGGTGACAAGTTCAGTAAGTTCCCCTCTTATTGATAAATTGTTGTTTGATTGCCTAATAGTAACGGATACCTCTTATCAAAATCACAGTAGCGGTTACAGAAAGGCCCACAAGGCGAATTCGGTAATGGTGATGGTGGCGATGGCAGTAACAGTCGCAATAAAGATTTCAGCATTGGTGACAAAGAAAATTATTATAACTAACGCTCGGTTGGAGAGGTATTTTTTCTGCTTAGTCAAAGAAGTCCGGAGATCTATTTTCTATCCAAAGATCAGTCCTACATGGCTATTTTGAAGATTTATTTGGCACATTTTTGCACATTTAAGGTCTACTGAATACCCAAAGAGCAATGAAAAATAATATTATTCATCGACGATTGGTTACAATTATGTTGCTTGAGGTAGAAGGTAATACCGAACTTTGGATACGACAGTGGAGGTGTGGCCGTGGCCGTGACAGGAGCTACAACCGTGGCAGTGATGAAAACATTAACAGTGAGGATAAAAAATTCTACAGCAATGGTAATAATTTTTTTTTTAAACTGGCGGTGAGAATTATTAATTCATAATAATTATAAGTAATAGAATTAGCAGAACGCTAGAACTAGCAAAACAAGTTAATAAGACTAGAATGATTCGATTTCAATTGTTGTTTTGCAATGCAAAAACAATAAGCTGAACTATGGTATCTCATAATAACGACTAAGTCATTCGAAAATACAATTCTTCTGAAATGTCATAGGGAAGTAAGATAAAATTTCTCGCATACGAGCTCCTCCCCCCCATAAAAGATATACGCCTTCGAGCATACTGGGTATTTGCATCAACAGGAGCGAGCCGTGGCGACAGCGAGAACGGCAACCCGCGTTTCGCGTGTCTTTGGGTTTCGAGTGATTGATTAGTGATTCCGAACGTGTCAACTGCTAAAGTCGTTAGTCCAGTAAGTGTAGTGCATGTAATTACATAGATAGGTGGGGCTGATCTTCCACCGCTGAATGGTGAGATCCGTCGCCGACCTACCGTCGGCTAACGGGGTTTCATCTAACTAGGTATCTTCTACCAGCGGGCCACCGCCCCAGCCGGGTTAAGCTCTGCTCCCGACCGGACTCCCGGCAGGTAGTAGGATAAATCATATAAGGGTAAGTGTGTGCAAGTAAGGGGTAGGATGGGACAAGGAAGGGAAAGGAAAGATCGCGCGCTGTCCTTGGCCCGTTTCTTATGGTACTTCTCCGACATTCTGGTATTCACTGGGGAAACCGATCAGGGCAGCTAGAATTCTCCTACAGACAGCGACTGAATTCGACTTAGCTATTTGGCTAGTGTCAAATAGCCCAATCCTGCCACCGTCAGGACTCGAACCTAGCACATCCCGGTCAGAAGCACTGGTGACATCAGTTGATTCCCAGAACCACCTCTCCCGGTGTGCCTTTAGATGGGTGGCGAGGTCTCCGTGACGGCCGCTTAGCATTAAGCTGAGCTGTCGGCAGACATGCTCTCTCTGTAAAGAATTCGCCTGACGTGTATGCCAGGATTTGAGAATACACGATAATTTTGGAACAAACGTTTACGTCAAAAGAAAAATAATTTTCATCTTGATTGCGCAGATTTAATACGTATTTGTAAAGAAGAACATTCATATTATAAGAAAATAATGGATAAGAAATGCTGATAAATGGATGATGGTAATAGCGACGTTAAAAGTTACGATGAAAGTGACTGTTATGATGACAGTGAAAATGATGTTGACTGTGAAAAGGATGTTGACAGTGAGAATACCGGTGGTATCGGCGACAGTAGGTAGACTGATGACCGTGGTAACAATAGCGATAACTCCTCCGTCCGTCACGCCGAGCCTTCGTGTCTCCTTCGGTGACAATGTAGATGACTCTAACGATGTCAATGAAGATGACGGTGACAATGAGGATGGTATTGCTGGTGACGCACATAATAACAATGACCATAAAATCGTCACGGTAAATAATAATGGTGAAAACGTCTCGGACGATGTGATTGGCGACCGTGACAGTGCCAGGGAATTCCGGCGGCGCCTGAACGGCAAAGACGCCGACCACGCCGTCAATTCCGGTGCGCTTCGTAGACGAGAACTGAAGCGTGGGGGCAGCGGCACGGGTGCTAGTGGAGGCGGCGGCGGTGGCGTTGATAGCAATGGCGGCACCAGTGATAGGGGTGGTAGTATCGGTGGCGACAGAAGCGGAGGTTGTAGCGGTGACAGGGGCGGGGAAGGTGGAAGCAGCAACGGCGGCGGCGTTGATAGCGATGGCGGCACCAGTGATAGGGGTGGCAGTAGCGGTGGCGACAGAAGCGGAGGTTGGAGCGGTGACAGGGGCGAGGAAGGTGGTAGCAGCAACGGCGGCATCGGTGGCTTTAGCGGCGGCGGCGGCAGTGGCGGCGACCGCGACCCCGCGTTCCGAGCGCCTGCCGGCGGGTGGCGGCGCCGTCCTCCGTCGCATAGCCGTCAGCCGCCGCCGTCAGCCGCCGCCGTCGCCGCCGTCCTCGCGGGCCGCTGCGATGCGATGCGATCCGCGCGACATGGATCCGCACTCGGCGCGTAATGACGGGGCGGCGCGCGCCTGGGGCCTGGGCCTTGGGCTGGGGCCTTGGGCCTGGGCCGTCGCGCGTCGGCGCTCGGGGCACGCGGCCGCGGATTAATGGCCTGCCACGCTCTCGGTATTGTCCCGCGGCCGCGTTGACGGCGCGGCGCGGGTGGCGGCGGCCCGGCGACCGGGGGGCGGGACGAGGACGGGTGGTGGATGGCTCCGGAGGGCGCAAATGGAGAAGGCCGAGAGGACGGCGGGGGTAATGGTGGATGGGCGGTCGTGTGGACGGTGGTGGGGAGGTCATGGCGATGACAGAGGGATGGCGGGACGGACGATGGTGGGGACGGCGTTGGGGACGGCGGTGGTGACGGCGTTGGGGCGGCGGTGGGGACGGCGGTGGGGACGGCGGTGGGGACGGCGCAGGGGACGGCGCTGGGGACGGCGCTGGGGACGGCGGTGGGAATGGCGATGGGGATGGTGAGGTGGGAATGGCGATGTAGAGGGAACGGCGAGGAGGACTACGAAGAGGACATTGAAGACGACGACGGCAAATAGGATGATGTAGTGGATAGCAGGGATAACGAAGAACTAGGTCGGTATGAAAGACTACGGTATGAAAAAAGGGGAGGCCGGCAGGAAGGATGAGAACAGGAGAGAGGACGACGAGGGCGAATGCGGGGAGAACGGCGTGGACGCAGACGGAGAATGACGACGGGGTGAACGGCAAAGGTGTCAAAGAGAGAACGGCGGGGAAAATAGAAGAGAAGACGGCGGAGAGGACGTCAGGAAGAAAGACTATTTTATGGATTCGATACGTTCGCCAAATTGTTACACTTACTTAGGTATCAACGGCATTTGTAGATGTATGCCTAACAATCGACGTTGGTTTGATTGTTACATAGATTTTGCAAATTCAGCTCCATGCGCTTGAGTCGGTTAATGTCAGAGAAAGCTACCCTCTAAAGAAACCTTCCTATTTCTTGGAATGAACTTTCTTTTTGTCTGTCTAGGTAAAAAGTGTGAGATAGAGCTCTCTGACATTAACCACCTCAGTTCGGTACGTGTCTAGGAATAAAGTGACGAAACCGTCAATATCGACTTATTCAGTGTATATTAAAAATTGTTTCTTCACAAATTCAAGAGTTTTAATAAGTGACATGACATTATAGAAATTATTTTATTTGAATTAGAAACGCAAATGGGTTTTTCGTTCCAGAAACAATCGTATAGTGTGGTATATGCAGTACCAATAATGGAAGAAATAATTCACTTGAAATGTTACTAAAATTGACCAATTAATTTATTATCTGCCGGTACACTTCATACATCAATCAATACTGCAGTTTCGGCATTGAGACAAACTCAACGATATCGCTACGGATACTGAAAATAGGGAAACAAAAGTATTGATACAAAAGGTATCGAAAATATCGCATCGTCCTCAGTGCCCATACCGCGAACTTTGAATACCGAGATCATAGCACAGAAAAGTATCAAAACCATCCTACGATTATCGAAAACAAAAATATGTATATCAATACTGGGGATATCGAAAAGAACACGTCGATACATATTCTGGGAATATCGATCATGAATATCAACAACTGAGTGGTATGGGGGACTTTAACCTTCAGAAATATCGACCTTCTGAAGATGGGTAGATGCTCAAAAGTGTTACAGAGTTGTCGAGATATTACAGTCGATTGCTGAACAGTAGTCCCAAAAGTCGAAATTATAATGATCGATACTACTGTAGTATCGAATGTATGCCAACGTCCCCAGTTGCGCTTCCGCAGGCATCGAGCGGCCACTGCGGGAGGCAGCGGACCGTCGTGTGATCGCCGACCCCAGCGCCGCCTCCCCCGCCGCCTGCCTCGCCGCCTCCGCCGCCCCCGCCGCCCGCGCCGGCGCGCGGCGGTAGCCCGTCGGGCGACGCGGATGAATGCGAAGTACTTAGGGCCGAACACGACGTCGCCCGCGCTACAATGGCTTCTGGAAACGCGGCGCGCGGGGACCGTGTTGCGTTTAGCGGGGAGATTCAATCAATATGCGGCGCGCTATCATTTGTTTGTGGACCGCTCCCGCGGTCGCGGCCGCGGCCGAGCGAACTGCCGCGCCGGGGCGGGCGGCGGGGACGAAGGACGGGGTGGGGTCGGGGGTGGGTGGGGTGGAATGGGGTCGGGGAGCGGGGAGCTGTAGAATGCGGTCTCCGGCGGCCGGTTACCGGGGGACTCCCGCCGCTGAGGACCTTCGGCGGAATGGCTATTCCATCCGGCCAAACCTCGTCAATAACAACAGAAAGGATTATGAGAAGTACGGTCTTGTAAAAGATGTCAGAACGAGGAAACGGCGTCTCAGAGGATGCGCAGGGGGAACTTATTATGTACGTCAGGGTCTTGAATGTAGGTCAAATACATCAACCACTGTTTACCTCATATATCAATGTTTTGATTTCTTGTAAAAATGTATTCCGGGAGATTCTTCCACGACCTTGTATGCGTAAGTCAAAACGATCTATTTATTCATATTTTAAATTTTACGAGAAAGATCTTGACAGTCGATCATACAAATACACCAGGAAAACTATTTATATTAATATCGTATACAATACAGTTTCAAGTGCTGCTAATGTTCTGTGCCGTGAAGTTCGTCTAAAAGTAAATAGTCGTTTGAAACTGCTCAGCCATCACTCATTTTTTTTAGAATAAAAAACATATCATGCAGAGTTTTAATTTTACACAAAACGACGTTCGTCAATCTTTGGGATCTCACGGTCCTGTAAATCTAGCGGACCGCAGAAATGTCTAATTTATTCTAATAAATTGCACTTATTTTGTAATATATAATATAGATGCTTCTTTAATTATAACAAAAGCGTACGTACATATTTAATAATATCCAAATATTTCAAGAGAAAATCATGCATTTAATTACTTCAAAATAAATTAATATTATTGAAATATTACATACTTTAAAACGATATATGCTTCTGCTCGTTCGAAATACGTTTATAAATTTTTGACCTCATCATTAACAAAGAAATGGAAAGAAAGTTCGAATATTTTTGCGGTCCACACCATTTTCTCCTGAACTATTGGGTGGGGTAATAGTATCTTGAGGTGATGAGGCGACACGGCGTCTCGAAACACTGTACCATTACGGTACCACTGTACCATTAAAAAAATAATTTATGAACATGAATGACTTTAAATAAATTGTGTATTGAAAAACTGGTCTGTGTATAAAAAATAGAGATGTACCTCAAAAAATTCGAAATAATTTTGACTGCTAGAACCGGATTCGGACCCATCGTGCACCGCCGCCGCCTCCGCCCCCGCCTCCCCCGCAACCGGGCAGTCCGCGCCGGCGACCGTGTTCCTCGACGGCCGAGGGGACTTCGGTGGCGACCTTTTGACCTCCGCTCCGACTTCGCGCTGGCCGCGTATCCGGTGCTGAAAACGCCGCACGACGCGCAGATAGGGGGACATTAAGGCGATATCCAACGTTTCGCTTTGTACACGGGTGTTCCCGAGACGATTTGTCACAGTATCAAGTTTCTTTTCCCTTGAAAAATGTAGTCAATGAAAGAACAGGAGAGAGGGGAGCAGGGGACTGGGATTTTTATTTGCTGTGATTCAACGTATTGATGTGACCTTTTCTGAAACACATTTCATCTGACTTTTTGTCTGACGGATCTCTAATATATTGGTTTTCTCATCGAATTATCTACGATCAATTCAAAAGTAAGAATTGTGTTTATATTATTATTATTATTATTATTATTATTATTATTATTATTATTATTATTATTATTATTATTATTATTATGTCAATCAATATACGATAAACAAAGTAGTTTCTTAACAATATTTTCGCATCACAATGAATTTCAAGATTAATGATCTTGAATGTCATTACTACATCGTAAACTGCTAGCCGTTTCTTGACCTCGTGTGTACATTGTTTCGCTAGATAGTTTCGATAGATGTCTTGTATAATGAATTTAATTAAACTTTTTTTTATTTTTCTGGCGCGTCTCCCCAGAAAGAACATAAATGCACGACCTCCCGGTTCACCAAGTTCAAGATGAAACTATTTAGGCTATCACAGTCAATTCGCTCCCAGTCCCAAAACGTCATCGTTAGAAGATTAGATATTTATAGATATTTATTTTTTCGTTAGATATTTATTATTTCTGCAGATAGGTTTATGTAACCTGTTGGCAGAACACTACAATTTACAAACATTATATTTAATTTCATTGTTTAATTTTAATGATTAATGTTTAATTTTATTGAATTAAATAATTTCAATGAATAATGTTTAATTTAATGCATTATACAAGACATAACGTAATTAAGAAATCGATTCAAACATCTTAGTTGCCCCTCTTGACGAATTCACCTTCTCCGCCGCTAGGACGGAAATGGGTCTAAAACAAGTAGCTCACAAATGTAGGGTAATATTTGGATGGGGCCGACCTCTGATAGATTGATCAACGTTAAAAAGAAATGGATGACGCAATGGCAGGTGACAGAGTGAAGACAAGGAATGGCTCAACGAGAATTCTACTAAATAACTTCCAGAATTTAATCTTCGCAGCAGGCGGCGGTGAATAAACTGCGAATTGAGTTCTATAGATGTGATTTGCTGTTAAATAACTGGGAGTTTGTTGATTCAGGTGTGGTGGGTTGCTGGACGTTCAATGACTAGCCAATAAGGTAGTTTCATCAACAATTGATTTATAGCTTGGGGCCAAAATCATATTGGGCATATGAAATGAATGTTCCTAAGTGACCAAGTCTTATTCAGAAACTGTTCTTATTTTTAATTGAGTGAACAATGAGTGAGCATCATTAGTGTAGGTGAGGGCGTTTGCTCGCATAAGTGTTCCTCATTCAACCCCTTCTTAACCGGTATAGGTTATGTTCGTGCTCGGTACTCACTTCTGCTTTAGGAAATGACAATGAAATTGAAGACAATTGCATAATATTTAACGTTCTATACGCAGAACACGATTTGTACTGCAAAATTGTTCATCATAGACATGAATAATCCATTGGCAATGCATATTGACGAACGATCTCGAAAGCGCGTAAGTGAAGTTGGACGCTCTGATGAGCAAGAGAACGATTGAACGAGTGATGAGGAAAGTGAGTGAGATGATGGGTGAGTGAGGATGCATCAATCAATAACCAACAGTCAAAAATTACTTCTCCTAATGAGTGTTATTTCGATCGCAATTGTACACCACTGCGAGAAAAAATTAAAAAGTTTACGTCACTTAATAGAAACGAAATTTATATTACATATACCGAACAAAATAAAAACGACAAAACACAAATTGAATATATGAGTGTTTGTATGTGAATACTTTTGCCGATAATTAGGTTCGTATAGCCTTATGAGGTTCATTATTCGCAAATATTAGTCAGGATTGCATATTAGATAACCATAACTGAAAAATTATAACATTCTAACATCTCATAAATTATTAGATTAAATGGTGGTTTGTCTCTGACACCTTCGCCACAATCAGAAGGTGAAAACATCCGAAAATAACGCAGAAGACACTCCCGTCGCAGCTGCCTCCGCCAAATGGGTCGGTAACTCACATTGCTTGTGCTGAATCCAGAACGGGAAGTTGGCAACGGTACATTGCTAATCGTATGTAATTATCAAATGGCGATTGATGAAACGGATCGTGTGTGTTGAATGTAAATCAATTCGGCCAAAAAGGACCACGATTGCCTCTTCTATTGTTTCAAACAGAGAGTTATAAAGTGCGGGCGGCGCTAGCCGAATGCGTTTACTACGCTCCGTGAAGTCACGAAGGTTAAGCGCATTCGAGACTCGCGGGCTCGTGGCTGGGTGACCGGCCAGGAAACCCGGGACCCAACGTCGTCGAGCCCCTGGCCGAAGGGATAAAAGGCAATGACTGACTGCGAGGTGACGAGACTTGACAAATATTAAAAGTAAAAAGCACTTTAATGGAGGATTACTCCCCAGTGCTAAAGCGCTCAACGCCCCTTAAGGGGGCTTGGAGACGCTTTGCGTCAAGGTGGAGACGCAACAAATTAAAAAAAAAAGTGCAAAGGGGAATCGTCCTTTGAAACATGTTGAAGTGGCTGCGTCTGTTGTGAGGAGCAGAGAGAGAGAGAGAGAGAGAGAGAGATTCACTCATTCATAGAAGGACTGAGACGTCTGAAAGCTTCATTTATTCTTACCCTCACTGGGAATCAAATTCGGCACCACACAATGAAAAGCAAGCCCACTAACTTTGATCCGACTAAATGACGTTGATTTCTGTTATATTGCAGGTTCGGATGACATACGTATTTCCCATTTACGTCACAATATACCTCACCATGTCTTACGTCAGATTAGCACTCGCAACAGAATCGGGTCCAGAAAGTGTTTCAGTGAAGGCCACTGCAAGTTAGAATACCCACATTGATATTCTACAAAGATTTTTTAAATGTTACGTTGAATTAAAAAAAAAATACAAATACAAAAATAAAATCTCTTATGTTTGTGTTGTGATGCCACCAATGTGTAGTGATTGTTTTCAACAATTTGAGTTTTTTTTTTTTGTTGACTTGAGAGGGTAGCAAGTCCCTTATGCACTCTCCAGGACCGGCCACGGGCTTCCGAGCAGAGCTACATTCAAGCTACTGCCGCATCTTCTGAACAGAATAACCTGGGATCAAGCAGAATAAACTCAAACACACTCAAATGGCGTAATCTTAATTCTAATACAAAAATCTGTGCCATATATTCACACCAAATTACTCCATACCCTCGGAATAGAAACAATAACCATTAAATTTCCAAAAATTAGAGAGCAGAATATCCACCCTCACGGTGGCCTACAACTCCACCTCTCAACTCACATCATTATTTCAACAAAACACTCCCATACTACGAGTTGAGAACTTTAATGCCAAAAACATTAATTGCATTTTGCCGAACTGAAAATACTTTTATTTACTTATTTATTTAGTCAAAAACTGTATGTCACGCATGGGGGAGAAAATCATAATAATAATAATAATAATAATAATAATAATAATAATAATAATAATAATAATATTGTAGAAAAATGGTTCTTTTTAAATTTATTGGACCAAATAGGATCAATCCACGATGATACCAGGAAGTAAGACGTATAATTCATATAAATTTATTGGTGCTTAACGTTTCGCACATTTGGCATGTACCTTTTCAAAAGCATTTGACAAGCGGTTGACAATCAACATTGTCAAGAATGTTTATTATATGGTTAATTTTATGTCTTTCGAAATTCATTTTAAAAAATAAATATTACTGAACTACTATACCAGTGAATCAGCAATAAAAATAAATCATAAAAAAAACAGTCGTATCTTTCATATACGTAGTCTCCGTCGTCAACGGTCACGATCCAAATCCCGGGGATGCTGTAGCCGCCTTGCACAAGGTCCGCAGCGTCCACAGGAAGCGGTGGGGACTTCCCCGCCACCCCTCCACGCCACGTCACTCCGCTTCCTGCGCACGCCGCCCGCTCACAAGATAGTCTATTTGTTCCGGAAGTAAGCCGAGTCAACGAAAATAAACAAACAAAAGCACCGAAGAAAAAAGCAACAAAAAAAGAACAACTGGAAAAGCCAAAAAAAAGAGTGAATGGTGCAGAAGGAAACAGTCGTAAGGTAAAACAAAAAAAATATGCAAGAATTTCTGTGTAACCCCGTGCCCCTTCCCGTCCCCGTCCCCAACCCGCCCGTCCGCCCCCGCCGGAACTGGACTCGAGTCTCGGGCGAGTCAACACGCGTGCGCGAGGCATGTAGGCTGTTTGGAACGTCAATATTGGCGCAAGACGGATAGCTCCGGTCGGGCTACGGGCTGGTGAGCTAGTGGAAAAAGGAGGGAGAAGGGGAGGGAAGCGGACACGCAACGCGACCGGTGTGCAATGCGAGTGGCATACGCGTAACTTACCAGAAGGGAAGCAAAGGATTGATCGATTGATTGACTGACTGATTAGTGTTTCCGGGTGCGTCATTTGCTCGGGTCATTAGTCTCGTAAATGTAGTGTATGTTTTATCGCAAGAGGCGGTGGTGATCTTCCCCGACTCGACAGCGAGATCCTGTGCCGATTTGCGGGATTTTCCCCAACCAGGTATCTCCCATGAGCGGGGCACCACCCCAGGCGTGAAGAGTTTCTCACTGCTCCCACCCTCGACATGTGTGGTGGTGTAGTGGATGCAAGTGTAAGTGTGTGTAAGTAAAGGGTGAGAATCGGACAAGGAAAGAACATGCGCGGTCCTTGGCGCTTTTGTTAGGGTACGTGTCCGGCATTCGTCTGGTGTTCAGAGGATAAACCACGTAAAACTACCGTAGCAGAGAGCCGCTAGAATTCTCCTTCAAACAGCAATTGAATTCCACCTAACTACCTAGCTAGGGCAGCAAAAGAAACAGTTAGACCAACATTTTAAGTTTTACTGAGTTTCCACAACTATGTAATAATAATTTAATATTCTTGTACAAGGCGATAAAGAATACCCCTTGATCTGCAGTAGACACATTCCTCAATTCCCATGTGTCTCCTGAACGCATTCCCCTTTCACTGTATCATCGTTACAGCTGTCTTGAAATGATTTGTAAATTTTCGACCCTAGGATTTATTAGATTGTGCACCTCTAGTTCAAAAGCTTAATGTCATTTCCATGATATCGAGCAGAGATCGTGCTAATGTCGTACATCGTAATGTCGTAATGACTACATCGATGCTGTGAATTTCTTGTCACCTTATTCTTTTATAGAATGAGTCTGTAGAGATAAACTCATTCTTAAAATATGCATAGTTTCCCTTATTTTCCATAAAAATGATAAAAACATTGCGTATCAAAATGTTACTTTAAAAACTTGTGTATTTTATAATAATTGCATCTGCTATGTGTAAATTTCAAATACCTCTCATTCTCTCCTTTATGTGGCGACAGAGAATTTCGTAAATACATTTCAAACGCTTGGCTTCATTCGAGAAAACGACTGCTATTACCTGGTTACGTAGATGAGTCCTGCAATAGCCCGTTTGTCTCCTGGTTTGGAGAGAATAATCTCGAAGAGAAACTTTCATCTGCATAGAAATGGAAACGCCCGTACTTACTAGAAGGCACCAGAAGAGCGAACCCGCGTTTCATCTCCGCCCATCAGCATTACTTGAAATCTCAATTCCACATCAGAGATATTCCACAAGAATGTGAGACCCGCAAAAAAATGCAAATACTTTGGAACATAACTAAATAGCAAATTGAATTGGAAAACTCAAGTTACTTTTCGTTGAAGTGAAAGTCTTGAAATCTGAATTACGTCATATGTACTTTCAAGAAGATCTAAATAATAAGGATACAGAGAAACCTATGTTAGAATAGGACACGGTATGTTGGGATCCATACAAAATTATATAATAAATCAATCTACAAATAGTTTAGTGAAGAACACCTAAATTTACTTCCAGGTGTGAGAAGAATTATTGAGTATAGGAGTCACTAAAATAATAACGGATATAGTGGCAACTCTGTGCCATGTATACAGCGTACAAAGGCAATCCAGCTTAAAATGAAGTTCGTCGTCTAGAAAAATCTAAATACTTCAGTAGAAGGATGGATTGCACAAAATTTTGACAAGACTTCGGGAAATTTTATTTCGCAAATCGAATTCTTAGAGACTAAAACAGTTTGGGATAATCGGCGATCCATGTATGTGTATTAAGGAATTCTATCACAGTTCAGTGTACATTTAGTGAATGTAAAGTTAAGTTGAACTGCCACGAGATCCCATTACGCTCAATTAATAATAAATATACTACATTCAGCCACTTGTGATTTGCTACACACATCCAGTTATCTTACAGGACGAGACCAATCGCTTGAGAGAAAAAAGTCCGCACTCGGGTCGAGTGGCTGTCTCCTAGAAGTTCTTTTATAATAAAGTAATTTGTTTCACGCGAATAATTATTATATTCGAGTGATACAAATATTTAAAATACTTTTTTCATTTTACATTAATATACAGGAAACATAATTGTAAAATTACAATGAACCTCACAATACAGCAACAACCCATCTTACCGTTTCCTTAAGCTATTCCTGTGCCCTTCAGATTAATAAAAGTGTCATGCAGGCTACAAGAACAGAGATTTCTTCCTGTTTACTTCAGTTAGTGTAACGCGAATGCTGAACCGGTTTTTAACTTAAGGACCCAGCGGCTTCTTTCGTGTTACACAGCCAGAAATCTCTACTTGTGGGACCCACCCACTCATAACGTGGAGGTCTACGTAAGCCCAAGGAAATGAGTCACCCCAAATTAAAATGAGAAGTCTCTTGACCTGTTATAGGCGGTTGTTAACTTAAACCTCGAGACAAAGAAGATTAACGCAATATGTATATGAGAGGAAAGTAAAAGGAAGCATAAACAGGAACAAAAAATGCCAAAAGAAACAGAGGGAAGGTGTAGAAATAAAGAGAGAATAAAACAATAAATTATAAATACGGCAATGGAAATACAAAGTGTAAAAAAACAAGAATATGGACAAGGAATAATACTCAAGATGAAGAAAAAGCATCAAACGCAAACAGGGGAAAGAATATCTCCGCGTTAAAAATGAATGAAGTGGTTTCTCTTTTATGTTAATAGAAACAATGTTTGTTCGTTTGACGAACGAACACCTCCTTTGTCGTGGTTTCCTAATCGAGACCTTTTGAGAACTTCACGCCACACAGTAGTATTAACAACGCTGTAAATGAATACGAAACTTGAAGAGTGGGCCAGCCACACTAAATAACGACAAATAATATTTGCCTACCTACCTCCTTTGAAAAGTACCTTCCTTAAACCGGAAAATTTAGTGACTTGCCACCTAAGCAAAGATCGTTACCGGCGGACGATCACCCAAATCACCACGAGTGCCTCGAAAACATTCTTTCGCGGTCGGATGGGCTTCCAGAAAGAATGCCCAGCTTAACAAAGGCTTCGTCACCGTACGGCAAACGACACTCCTGGTACCGCTCTGTAAAATAACCTGCTGCTGCTGCTGCTGCTTGCATACCAAACGATACCGAGAGGGGGAAATTATCGTTATTTAAATTGGACACTCAATTTACAACTTCATTACCATTTCCGATATTAGCATACGCCGGCAATTTGTGTGGGAATCGGAATATTTCACTGCGTAATGTGTGCGAACCAGCGCCACGCGACTTGGGATGCCGGGAGCTGCGCATGGCTGCGCACAGCCTTCTGCGCACAGCTCGCTGCGCGCAGTCATTGTGTGTTCGCCACCGGCAGCGTTATTTTTATTTCCATTTTTTCCCCTTTTCGAAATCTATTGATATGCATATTAGCACACCTTCCTTCCAAACGTGTTTTTAGATATACTACCACACTAAAAGCTGGGTCTAAAATAATAAATGGCACCGATCTTTGTTGGACGAGGTAAAAACGGCGGGGGAAAATACGCAAAAATATTTAGTCAAAAGACGTCCAAAAAGATAATCATTTTTAATTAAAGGACACATTATGCATATTTCAGCAATCATTTTACCTGGTACAAAGAAGAATGATACACTGTAGCTGGGGGAAATATTACCCATTAAAATGAAATTCCTTATTTTTGTCCTCGTCCACTACCATAAAATACCTACGAGTCTAATATACGCTAACGTATGCTTTGTAACCAATTGCAATGTTTGAATAAATTGTCCAGCAGGTTTTGATAGCCTAAAGAAGCGAGCTATAGATAAAGGCACTGACACCACGCAACACACTCAAAAAACTTGTTTCTCTACATCAAAATGGAATTTGTATATTTGAACTTTTTTATACAGATCTATATCAACAGAATATGATATTAAAATTTATTTATGAAATATATATATATATATATATATATATATATATATATATATATATATATATATATATAATTCTTACAATGCTTCCCAATGTCCCGTTCGATACGCTACTCAATATCCAAAATCTCGGTAAAAATAAGAAAATCAATGCAACATCTCAATCAAATGTTATTTTTATATCTCAAAGAAAATAATTGTGTGTAGCGCTATCAGTGATACTAATTTCACTACAGAATAATAATAGATAATAATACAGTATAATGTCAATTCTGGTCGGATGCCAGAACCGTACTACAAATAAACGATTTGAACCACGCGTGACCATTAGCAAATCTGTTCCCACTCTATTCCATAAGGCCTGATGTTCGGTTAATTCTCTTTCCAAATTGTCCATTCCTCAATTAAGTAGAAAGACTCTAGAAATACTGCAAGTACACGGATATTGGCCAAAGCACAAACTGGCCTCTCGCAGCACCACAAATATGTATAAAATCGTTTTATTAGTGTTTTCAAGGAACAGACCAATAGATGAGCAGATTCGCCTGTTTCATGTCCCCAATAAAACTGTAATTTCTCATCAATATATGTTTAACGGCATTGAGACGGACAGGGAGGTTTTTTTTGTAACTGATTTCCCAACGTATTCCCTGGTTTCATAACTTTTGAAGCTATCAACAAATTTTAAGGAACCACAGAACCTATTTTCAAAAAATATATAGTAATTTTAAAAGTACACTGCTTCAAATTACTTAAAACAAAAATCAGCAAATAAATCAATAAAGTAATATATTCAGAGCTCCACATCGTTTCGTGAGAGCGTCATACAGACCCGATATTTGTTTTTTAAGTAAACGATAATCCTCTTATAATATGTTTCTATACATTACATTTATTCTCAAATGAGTTCAATATATTATATAAAAATTAATATGTAGCCAGACCTCTACAACGGCTTTAGAATCCTTTATATGATTATTATATTTTGTATGTATATACGTATGTGTGTATGTATTTTGTTTGTAAGTATCCCATCATGTTCTGCGTCCATCGTCTGCATATTCTCGAGAGAACAGATTTCTCGAAATAACAATTGTAGAATCATCAATGAGGGTACAAACAATATTCACAAATCAAAAGTTTGGGCATGAATTAAAGCATCGTCGTCTTGGTCAAGCAGTAGAATGTAATCCTCTCCTGTAATGACATCATTTTCTAAATAAGTGAGACCGAGGTGAACTAATGTATTTTTTCTCGGCGTAAATAAATAATTTAATGAATTAATAAAAACTTAACCAGTCTACTATTTCGAACTCACGACCTGGAGACCAGGGGCCCCGTAAACTTTGATGAACCCTATTTTGCCTGTCATTGAGCCAGTGTAATACCGTAATTATTAAATTTGTTTTCAATTGTTTGTATTTGTAACTTAGGATGCGTTATTATGAATAACAAACGCTTCTGTCTTAGGGACAGATTTCTGAATAAATTGTGAAGATTCGTATTTGAATTTCATTTAGTGAACAGAAAATATATGTGTCACTATATACAGTTATTAGAACTGTAGAAAGAGTGATGATTATTAAATGAATTGTGTACATTCTCCAATTGTGAATTAACAATCATATTCCAATAGGCGTCCCCTCTCTGCTCCTTCTCCTTCGCCACCGCCAGCGCCACAACCACCTCTGCTGCTGGATGAAATGATTTGTGTGTCTGTTCGATTTCAATCAATCAATGATATCTTATTTTCCGTGGTGACGCTCAGGCCATGAGGCCTGCTCTTCCGCCTGAGCGCGCATATTCCGCTATGCTCCCTTTCACCGTCTGACCGAGTATCACTCGGGCGACGAAATTGGCGATTTGAATTTTGCCCAGAAGCTTCATTTAAGCTGGAGGGTACTTTACATGCACCAAATCACTTTCCCCATAGCACGTCATACACAGTTTTAACTGTTTTTTGACGTAAAATTTAAAAAATCTACAACATGGGACACCCGGCTTTACTTCCCCTCCGGAGGTAGGCGTACGAAGGATTTTTTCGCCCTTAAAAATCCACAGATTGGATGTTCTTTGAACCCACGAACTCGGGTATTACAGTCCGATACGCTAACTGTCTCATCACCGTAGTTTGGTCCATTTTACCTTCATCAGACACGCTGCAGACAAGAAGAGATGCTCAGATGCTTCTTTGCCCTGCTTCTGTATATTTTAAATTAGCTTTTACTTCCCTTCGTAAATTTCGTTAGCACGTAAGAATTTTTTACATTAATTAATTAATTGATTAATTAAAATAATTTGAAGCCATTTCGGTCTCATGACGTCGTCTTAAGGGCTCCCTTACAATCACAGGCCGCTCGTCCACCTTTATTCGCTTCTCTTTCGTCCATGGAGTCAAAGCAATCTGCTCAACCACCGAGGACATTCATATCCTAATGGGCGGGCCTTCCTGTGCCCTCGCCTTTGCCGCCGCCGCCCCCACCGCCGTCAAATAAAATGATTTCCGTTTCCACATTATGTCAGCTGCCCCGTTTCCTGATCCCCGGCGCGTTGCGACGCGACTCGACTCGACCCGACGCGACTCGACGCGACGGCCGCATTGCATTTGCATACATTTTCTGCTTGCTGGTTGGATAATGATACCGCCATGGCCCGCCTCCCGCATGGGCCTTCATCCTGTCAGCGACGCCGAGGGCAGCTGACCGTCACGTCGAGCCCAGCCGAGCCCCGCCGCCTGCCACCCCGCGACCGCGCTCCGTGCACCCTCCGCACGCGGGACTCTGCTCCCAGCTCGTACAGCAAGTGAAATCAGCACCCGGTGACCAGAAAACTTACCCAAAATACATATGCACTAAATTCGAGATTGTTAATTCAGTATCTGCACTCAATGTTTATAATGGATTATACCAACAGTACAAAATGTACAATGATACCATTTTTCAACAAAGCGATGATGCTGTTCAATATACTTCACTCGTCGTAGCACAAGTTTTCTGATATCCTCAGAGATAAGGATTTCCGATTGAGCTTCCTCTGCCTATTCCTCCTTTCATTTCTTCTTCAGCTGTAGTTGGGAGGTAAAACTTTAACCTCTTAGAGGATTATTAAGTGGACCAGCAGAACTTGGCTAAAATGCACTCGGGTTGCCAGTTCATCAATAGCCAATCATCGACTACAGTAAATCCCTCGACATCCGCGAATTCGCTATTCGCGAGTTTCGAACGTTCGGTTAGAGAAATGCTACCGATTTTAACATTCGCGAGTGCGTCTTTTGGTATTTTTTTCTTTTTGGCCTATACCGGAGCTCAAAGTATCACGTTTTTCAAATATGTACGAGTTGGAATGACAATTCGCATTAATAGAATTACAGAATTGTAAAATAATTCAATTCAGTTGAGTCAAATTGGAGGTAAGAATTTTGGCCACATGATCAGAAAAGCCATTCCGGATCTGTGCAACTCTCATTATAATGACCTCATTTAAGAGGAGGTTCTGGAAATCATCAGGGAAGAAACCCGCCTCGAACGTGGTGATAACTGCGTCCTGAAGCAACTTCAATGTCAAAAATGTTAATAGCGTTCTTAAACTTAAACAAGCTCCGTTGGAAAGGGCATTCGAACGTGATCCGAACACGGAAATCACTTCGAAATTTAAGAGAGAAATAGAAACTTCTACTTTTCCATATTTGGATATTAGAACGAGGGGGGGGTGATGAAACAAAAATATTACCACATATTGTATTCAAAGACTTTCAACTTTGAAAACTCTCAAATCTCGTTATTTCTTCTCTTTGGGATATTAATTGTGAATTCTGTTTGTAATAGCGCTTGGGAATCTAACTCTCGCTAATGTTCATAGATTACATTATTTATAATCAGCCCACGGATTTGCTCAATATTGGAATCAGTATCGGACGAGGCTGGGCATCTTCCTCCTTTCTAATGCTGCACGATTGACTGTTTGATTTGACTGTTTTGAACTGTTCAATTCTTTGGGTAAACCCTTGGCCAAGAAAAAACTTTGCACTCACTTTGTGCTAAAAGTCTTCCAAGGATTTCAAGTTTTGGTACATATTCAGATCACACAAATAGAAGAAAAAACTACTGTTGCCATAACAGCACATGTTTTCACGCCATATTTCTAACTGCTCCGCTATATTAGCCTACTACTACATAACCTACTACATAAAAGTGTTTTCAAATAGCAATAATGTTTTTCCGCCCCGAGATTCAAACTCAGATCCTTCAAATTTACTCGCCGTGAGCTTTACATCTACGCTATCGAAACGCAGTGAGTTCGAAACTCGGGCTTGTAGTTTCGAAATGTTAACTTTTTAAATTTTTTCCAATTTTCAAAAATACGAAGAGCTCGCCGAAAATTAGACTAGTGCCATATTTTTACCACCCGTTACAAATGAGGAGAAAATTTAATGGAATAGTTTGAAGTAGTTTCTGAGAAAATATTTTTTTTAGAAATTGCATCAATTTCAGACACAAATTACGCAAAATCTATTAGTTTTTTCAAAACATTGTTCGTGACAATTTTTAAAGAGCTGATTTTTTAAAACACAGAAATAAAAAAGCATCCAATTTACACAATTCGATTGCTTTTTTAATTTCTGTGTTAATTTTTCTTTGTGAACAAAATATTCCTTTAATTTGTAAATAATAAACAATTTACATGTCTCTTGAGTGTTTACATGTTTCTGAAATACAAATTTTTGCCTAAAAAGTATTTCTTCAAATCAGCTTTTGAGTGCTTATTGCGGTTCATCCATTCGGAATACCCAAGAAGTTTATTAGACAAAATATGATTAATATTGTCATAGAAACTTATTTTCGAAATTTCGACGTTTCCTTCCTGGACAACCTGTAATAAGTTGTGTTGGTTATTCAGAAGTTCCATACATTGTTTTCCATGCAGGAATAAATGAGCTTGCCATCAAGCAACACCAATCAACACCAATTTTACGTTCAGCCACAAGTGATGCTAGAATTTCTATTTTATATACCCAGTCTTTTCAGTTGTTTTTTTTTTTTGGTGGGCGTTAAATATGTGGTTTGAAGGCTCGCTTTTGAATCTGCCGTTCATGGCAGAGGCCAGACGTAGCCTGGAAGAGGGAAGGGACGAACACGCAAAAACCGGGAGAAGAAACACCCGAGAGGCGGTGGCACAAACGATGTGAAGGACTTATTATCATAATGAAGTTGAGCAGCCTAAATTGTCTGAGAGTAGATTAGCGCACGTAGCTGTGAGGCTGCAACAGAAAGTTCGTTAGCGAGCAGGTCCTGGATTCGAATCTCTGCGGTATTGTCTTTCGCAATGATTAGATTAACAGGTGTAACAATCCACTTAGAGACCATGATTTTCTACCAATTTTCGCACGAAGCATTCGCCTCCTCACTCACTGTCAGTTGCGGGAACTCACACGCAGCTACTCACCCGAAGGCTCTGCAACCGACCTCTCCACTTAGCGTGATGAAGGTCCTCGGTTCGTGCCCGGGAGCGGAATGTAGTTTCTCTTTCCCAGAACATCCTCCCGTCTTGAAAAAGATCACCTCCAGGGGGTACTTCAAATGAGGAACATCTCTCTTCAAAAACAAAAACATTGTCCAGAAATTGATGTATTTTCCAACAATTAAAAATAATAATTTGCCAGAGATATTGTCCGTTAAAAATAGCGATCTAGGTAAATGAAATGCAACAATAAAATTAAATCGTGTGAACAAAAATGAAATTGGACCAAACAGGGCTCGTGGTACTTTTCGTTTACAATTTTTTTTACGCTTTTCACCTTTGAGAAGCAAACGTCAGGAAACCGTGATTTTGACGGTGCACACTTCTTACGGACTCTCCATTTCCAACTGCCAACATTTCGTTGCTGCGGCTCCACATGCACTCATTCGCTGTGTTCACTGAGTCACTTCTGCTATGTATCTCACAATTGAACGAACGTGAAAGTTTTCCGGTCCGTCTTTGTATCACGCTAGCATTTGCTGCCAAGAACCTCTACGGCATACGGATATATTGACTCGAGGGAGGTTGGCGATATTATGAATACTATTTTTCCCTATCCAAGTGGAGATAATACTCCAGAACTTTGTACGTACACTAATGTATTCAATAAATGAGTAAACTGACAGCTAATGTCGATTTAATTATGCATTAGAATTAAGACATCATTAATATTTAATTATCTAGTAATAGCACGACATAATACTGTACATTTTATACTTCATTATAACTCGAACTTAAAAATGTTTCTCGAAAGATAATTCTTCGGCCTATTCGTCCGTTTTTCTGGAGCGCATCACGTTTTACAACCACACAGGCAGCCACTTGCCGTGTCCAGATCGCTGTTGCACAGCATGAGTGGAATCCACTCAGTGGATCCGTCCTCGGTTTGCACTCTCGACTCTTGATGTTCCATTTCACAGCACTGTTAATGTCCATTTCGCTGTCATTAACACGAATGAGTACTATTAAATAGTCTAGAAACAGATTTGGGTTCAAATATTACATTGTATACTGCCTTTAGTCTGGTATCTAAAACGCTTCTCTGACACATATGTCCGTTTCGTAAAGACAGCCCGCCACCAACCGCAACAAACGATTCGAAGTTGCGTACGACGTCCGCCTACTGTCCATCGCCCACTCCCCTGACACTGACCGTCAATATCCCACATGCCACGTCCACTCGCCGTAGCCAGCTCACCGTCCCCCTATCCCACCACGGCACTTAATGAGTGTAGATCGACCTGTGGGCCGGTTCCTGATCACATGTTCCCGCAGGGAAGGATCACCGCCACCTCCAGGGACATAACATACACTACTCTTACAGGACTAATGACAGCGGTTGAAGGTCCCGGAAACACAAAAAAAAGCAATCAATTAATCAATCGAATTTAAATCTTCCTCCCGTGCTCCAGTTAGCTCTTCCACTCATTTGCGTTTTGCTCACATCGCGTTCAACAAGCCGGCTTCAAGCAGCTACTAGTCTCAACACACGTTTCGAAGCAGGCGTTCGGCGCCCCGCCTACTGTCCATCGCCCACCACCCAGGCACTCACCGCTCAGATCCCACATGCGCCCACTCGCCGCGTCCACCCCGCCGCCCCCGCGACCAGGCGCACCGCTTAACGAGTGTGAAGGTCCTCGGTTCGCACCCTTGACCCGCGGCCACGTCGCCTCTTCCATCCTCCCCTCCATCCCCCCTCGCCGGAGGCACGGCTCGCGGATTCGCTCTTGACGCAATAGGTCACGCGGTGCCCGCCGCGAGAAATGTTGTACTTGACAGGGCGGCGAAACAAGGCAAGGGAGGGCGCGGCCCGGGAAGACAGCGTCATGTTGTAAACTGCGGCCGCGCTCAAATGAGACTTTTCTGACGGCTGCGGAAACAATCGAGCAGCCGCCGACCGGGGAAGGCAGCTGCGTCGACGGCGACGGATCGAGGCGGGGCCACAGGGGGTCATATCGCCCATAAAAATACTAATTGGAGAGAAAATTGTAATCATACCCCAAGAAGATCTAACTTATAAAAGAGGCAATATTCATTATTCACGAACATTCAGCAACCTTCACAATAATGTGCATGTTTGTGCACTTCCTATGTAGTAGGTTGTATTGTACGTTCGACGCAACCACTTGATCACCATGACGTTTGTTGTTTTGGGAGGGTTTTGCATAACAATTTTCGTTCTAATATATAGTGTTAGGCTACAATAATGCAGATAGTTCCAAATTGTGGACGAAGGTGAGCTGCAGACGCTGAATTTCCATTATACAACATCGTGTTGCATGTCATTTTCTTATTCGGCAAACTTTCTACTAACGGAATGGCATCAGGGGAATTTAGCGATCGCAACACACACTATCCCCAATTAGGATGTACTTCCATTATCGTCAAGTGGGTCATGATAAAGAACTCGTTAAAATATTTAATTTATTGCAGAGATTTTCAAGAGTATTTGTTGTTCTTGAACGGTATGAATGCTGTTTTGGAAAACCATTCGTGTAGTTTTGATCAGAAGAATTTTGTTTTTGCAAGCCGTTATGTAGTATAAAATATTATAAGTAGTTACCCACAAATTTGTCAGTATTTTATCTTTCTCGATGTTGTGTTTCGTATGTATAAAACTAATGAATTTTCTGTTAATGGACTTTAAAATGTCTTGAAACAACCAGTGCTCTTAATCCAGAAGTATCATGATAATCATCTTAACCTTTGGGGTTATTTTCAATTCGCACAAGTTCCAAATGCATTTTATTTCCTGTTCTCTTTGCCCTTTCATCGCAATGTTTCGCAGCCGATCAACAATGGTTTACCCCGTCTCAACACATTCATCTCCCAGCATTTTGCAGCTCATCAGTTTCATTTTATAGAGCTAGAATTTCTTTTCACGTAAAAGAATAAAGCATCACAGTATAGTTTTACCCAGGAAGTACATGACATCTCATCTACATTGCCACCGCTGCAGAGAAATTCACTTTCGTATAGACCGTACAAACAACCTGCTACTAATGTGAAAGTTTGACCACTTCATTCAATCGGAGAAACGACATTGACGGCGATGAACAATCAATATTTTCGGTTTTACAGCTCCACTCGCCTCCCTGTCATCTTCTCTTCACTGCTGCGTGGGGCGAACGCGCAGTTATTCCGCGGCGTGTGTATTAAAGCGTGCTTCGCAAATCATATTTCATGCAGCCGCTTCGCATTGGTGGCAACACGCATTCAATTTGCTCTAGGGCGGAGCAGCTTCTAAGCTTTCAAAGACTTATCTGCATTTCATGCCACTCAAACCTCTCGTGGGTGCAAAGCTCGGGCGTCAAAGAAATCTCATTTGAGTCCGCAGTATACTACGTTTGCGGGTTAACTTTCGGAACAGCAGTTTTGTGCGAGTGTTGTCTACATTCGGCCTAATTAGAACTCTACTGAAATACCGATAGTGTTGTGCAGTGCATGTAAGTTTAATTGTCTGTGAGTAAGGGATAAATGCATAACAGGGAAGAAGTAGGAACCATCGCGCGCCGTCCGTGGCACTTCTTGTTATGAGTATTGCTCCACCATTCGTGTGGTGTTCATCGGAGAAACCACGAAAAACTATCGATGAGAGCAGCCTCTCGCTAGAGTTATCTTCTAGAGTGGCTGAATTCGACCTAGCTAGTGCCAAAGATGATGCCATCTCCGGTACTCGAACTCTAGCACCTCCCGGTTAGAGGCACTGCAGCGACATCAATTGATACTCTGAACCATCTAAGATTGGGTTCTGAGGGTGCTATGAAGTAACCACATACGCACACCACCGAAAGTTTAAAGAATACTCGTAGTTGCAATCTACTCGGAAGAATGATCAGCAACGATTTTGTCTGCATTGCGATAAGACAAAATGGCTTTCTCGTTTGACACAATACGTGGAACTGATTTTGTTATTGCTGTCATTGGTGTCTCCCGTGCGGAAGTATCGTAGGACACACAAACATCGTCCAAAAAAATCATTGATGAATAAGAATAAGTCAAGGATCACATCCTTTGAAAGTACGTTGACAAAATGTTAATTTTAATTTTTTCAGACTCAATTCCGATGTTTGATTAGAAATCCTTTCGGTTCAGATTTCGATTTCGGTTTCGAAACGGTTCCCAATTATTATCCCATCATTTTATTAAAAACGTAATATTCGTAACCGATTTGTCGCGAACCCAGACTATGTCTTGTGTAACGTGACATTCTCATAGCGAAGTACGTTCTCTCTGGAGCGGATTTTAAAAGTTATTTTCCATTTTTTATGTCACACACCAGCTATCGTTACACAACTAAATTTGATTTGACTTCGTAAAACGAACAGTATGTGTGACGTGCGAAGGAGAATAATAATCTGGAGACGTTTTCTTGGGCTTCAGAATCCCAACTCCACCATTTTGCCACACATCTTGAAACCATACAGACATCTTAACGTCAATACATACATATACACTCAATCAATTCATAGCTACAAAGGAATCATTCATCTTAAAACTTTATATTTTCGCTCTCCATTTTAACTGTATAAAACGAACTTCATATTTGATATTTTTGTAATGCTAACAAAATACCAACCCACACCCCCGGTTTTACTCCTACAACTAGCAAAATGGAACCTCAAGAAAACATACGCATTGTGCAGCTGCATTTATTTCTGGAAACAAAACATGGGCCCATCTCAACATTTGCTCAACGGGTCGGGAATGATTGATTGATCGGTAATGATTCCGGGCACGTCAAGTACTATGGTCATGAGTCCCGTAAGTGTAGTGCGGTTTTTTTACTCGAGAGGTGGTGGTGGTCTTCCCGCTGGTTGGCCAGATTGGCTGGTCGGCTAACTGAGTTATCCCCAACCATGTATCTTCCACAACCGGGGCACCGACCCAGTCGGCACAACTTGTAACACTCCCGGCATATGTGGTAGTGTAGTGCATGTTAGTGTAGGTGTGTGTGTGTGTGTGTGTATGGGGAGAGGATAGAACATGACAAGGAAGAGGAAGGGAAGATCGCGCGCGGTCCGTGGCCCATTCGTTAGCGTACTGCTCCAGCATTCGCCTGGTGTTGATCGGAGAAACCACGGAAAACTATCGATCAGAGCAGCCGGCTGCTAGAATTCACCTTCAGGCAGTGACTGAATTCGACCTAGCTGAAAAGCTAGTGTCGAAAATCCAACTGCCGTCAGGACTCGAACCTAGGACCTCTCGGCCAGAGGCGCTGCAGTGACATCAGTTGATGTACTGAACCACCGCTCCCGATAAGGATCGGGAAAAGAGGTCGAAAAACCTGATCGAGATAGGGCTATTGATACAGAAGCTGAAGTGAATTGTTACAGGTATATTCAGTATTTTAAAATTGTACAATAGGAATGTTAAATAATTCATAAAATTTCATTGTTAAAACAAATATTATTTACCTTATTTAATTGCCAGTAGTGTCTCTAATTGTACAGAAACGAGTTATAAAACACAAAATCTTTTACTTTTTACACACATTTTTGAGTCGATTTTAACTATTTAATGTAAAGGGATATGTTCCAATGTAGCAAACATTTTAAAGGGAAGGGAACAATATGTTAATAAATATTAACTTAATGTAAGAAACATCTATCGGCAATATTTTTTTTCAGCAAACATTCTACTCGAACCCCACCTAGCAATTTACTATTACAAGGTTGAATTATAAATGAAGATATTAACAATCATGGTTGACAATATTTGAAAACTAGACTTGTTTGCTCTCGAGTAAGACGAGCCGTATTTGCATCGGGAAACAAACTATTGACATGATTTTATAGTATTGTTCGTTACCTATGAAGAATCGTTTTAATGGAAAAAATGGTCTGGAAAAACTTATTTCAAAAACCATAGTCGTCAATTTTACACGAAGTCAGCACCTCAGAGTAACTGAAGAAAACCAAACGCATTAGAAATATGATACATTTTAAAACTAATGTAGCTACAATTAAAAAATTATCTTGTAAATTTTCGATTTTAAATATTTGATACAAATTAGTCCGTCACTGATTTATTGTTTTGCAATAAAAATTGATCATATTTGACGAAGTTGAAGTTAATCTAAATTGAATGATTTATGAAATATATATTTGTATAAAAGAAAATTAAGACAATTCGGTAGGAAACAGTGCTTCCTGATCCACGCCAATTACTTTCAGAACAACACTCTCTTTATTACAAGTTCTAATGGTTTACGCATAAAAAACTTTTATCTGCAACAAAAATGTGAAGGTGCTGGAAAGACTCATTCCATGATACACCGACTCCTCATCTTATTGTATTTTGCCTAAAGCAGTGAGAAAAAAATCTTACAACATTCAGGTTCCGAAATGTCTTCTCCTGATTTATATCTTCAAAAACCAGTAAAATCTGTAAAGAATTTATGTGGGTGGTAAAATAGGTTGGAAACAACTTAATTCTAGGCGGTATGCGAAACAGCCTGAATTTCAACATAATTGTGATCTTCACCTACAGTACCCTCAAGAGTACAAGAGTTACCAAATTGATGTGAATTCAATCTGAGAAAGGCCGGTGGTTCAAAGAGCACGTTACGAGTTTCTTTCAATTTGATATTGTTAAGAAATTAGATGTCTTGTCATTAACTGTTAAGGGTAATTACAGCATTAAGATATTCCGCTTTTTAAAATCACAAGATAGTGGATTATTGTGAACATAGGCCCGAACATTCCCCAAATCTTGCGATGGCTACGCAGAAATTCACGCTTCGCCGTTGGAATGTATATATCTGGAAATTCAATCGACAAGCAATTCAAAAACAGGATATTCAACAAACTTCGTTTTTTGGTTAAACAAAGAAATTAGTAACAAGAATGAAACTGTAAGAGGCACCAAATCAGACGTCGTAGAATTTCTCGTAATGTGCTAAAAATAATTCACAATAAATTATTGATGTTGTAATAGTTGAGATATATGTTAAAAAGACAAAACTTTACAATCGTGGTGAAAACCTTGTAAAACAAAGAAAACGAAAAGGTGTAAGAAAGATTATAAGCAATATAATTTGCACAGAAATATATAAAAAACATTTAACTACGCATACAAATAATTGGAATAAAGCTTCATTTTCATTAAGCTTTTTATAAGGTCCTGCCTGCAAATGATATACTTGAAATAAATATTCTGAGTTTTCAATTCACTCTAAAGATTGTTGCCAGGATTTGCATTTCCATTATACAATTTTACAGTTTCGTAGCTATAATGGTGGAATTTGCATAAAGGCTTCGAAGCAAACGGTGACGTTAAGGAGCTTTGTTTGCAGGTCGAATGGTTGAATGGAACTTTCAACAGAGATCGTCCGTTTTCCATTTCAGGCGATTTCCGAAGAAACATTTATTTCGCAGTAATCATCCTCTTCCAATCTTGTTTCTATTTACTCGTTTTCCCTTCTCCTTTCTCTTTTCCTTTCGCTCTAAGCAAACTGACGGCTGCTTCCTGCAACTCCTTGTGACCATTTTTGGCAACTCAGGCAGTTTACTTCGGGCGTGAGCCGCTCACCTTTGACACAACCCGACGAAGTTTTGTAAGACTCTGGATAAAAAATTCACGTGCATGAAAGGCCGCGATAATGACAGAAGCAGGATTGGGGAAGGGGCACAAATAACTTCTCCTGAAAACGAGATCCAGTGAAACAAACAATATTGGCCTACGTTGTCGATGGGCGAGAATATAACTCCCTGAATGTATTAATCTATTCAAAAGCATTCTACACTCCGAGTATACTACCACCATAAATGCTTTGAAATAGCTTCGCGGCATAAAAATGATTTCCAATCTCAAAAAAGTTAAATGTAAAAAATAATTTTTGTAATTTTTTAGCTCTGATCAAGGCATAACGAGTTTATTGGCAAAATAGCATTGCATATCTTAAAATATTCACAAATTAACTCCAATGTTTCGAAATGATTGAAGAACAGTCGGTCACTACGCCGATCGGTCGGTTGGTGCAACGGACGAACAGATTCACTAACTGACCGATAGGCTGACGGACAGGCAGTCAGACAAACATGTATAAAGAGACAGACAGGAGAAAACGGCTTATTAAACAAAATTTAAACCAGGTAATATTATGTAAACCAACGATTGCTGAAACGTGGTTTCATCCAAATTTATGGATCAGTTTCAACTAGATTACTTCGTCAACATATAATGACTGGCACTTGCAAAAAGAAGAGCAGTAGGGATGAAAGTTTGTTTAACGGTGTAGAAGAAGAATTTAAGTTGCGTCAAAAAATAAATCATTCAAGAAGAAGCCATATTTTCAATGTTAATACATTATAAGAAAACAATGTTACAAAACACAAGTTTCACAAGTTTGATAGTTGATACAAACATTATTCATTGAGAAGTGTGATCATAATTTATTGTCTGAACTGATTGTCTACATATTATATTCTAGAATAATAACAGTTTTAGGATGAGAATTCAGTGACAATTTGTCCTTCTATTTTGTTAATACAAGAAATCCTTACGATCCTTTTTATTGAACGGAGAGAACATTGTAACATTAACATTCAGGAAATCAAGCCGTCTCATATTTTCTTTCCCGTCATGTTGCTGTGGCATGAATGGCGCGTACCGTAGCAATATCAAATAAATATCGGATACAAAAAATTAACTTTAGGCATATCATAGTAAGTTTACGATTATCATCATACTTTTTACCCTTTTTTCATAAATAAATAACTTGTATGCCTGATAATAAAATGAATACGTGTATCAGTTAGCCTAATTCCTTCATGTACTTCCAGGAAAACTGCAAAGCAAAAACTTCCACCGTTCAAAAATTGCAGGAGGTGCTAAAATTATGTGATACTGCATATTGAGACGAGAGTTATCCACTCTTTTGTTACCAGGGCACGGCAATAAGTGTTTCTTTTTCGAAAATCCGCGGTTTTCTCCTGCAACATGACAATACTTTCTCTAAACTGCGTAAGCAGTAGGGAGTGTCGCATCACTCAGCGGTCAACTGACATGAATTCGGGATCGTTTTCTTCCCAAGACAAGAGTCTCACAGTCAAAGCGAAATGCAGTCATATACGCTCTACTTACAAGCGGACATTACTGGAAACGATAAGGTGATAATTCGTAGCACGGGGCAGGTCATGCAATTTGAAATTTGAACGCTGAAAAGAGAACCGTAGTTGGTACGAACAAAAATCTGTCTCCATCAAGGCAGGATTTCATGTGACTGGTAATGAGCTGTTCGAAATTTGGTGTTAATTTTTCTATTATGTCTATTGTGGTAAGTGCCAAAATAAAATGCTCCTGCATCCGACAAATAAAGACAAATGTTAAAACTATCATATTCTTCGCTTATATTTGTATTCGCCTATAATGGCAAAACAATAAAATCATAAATTTATCACTTTATTTATAATTCTAATAGAGATATTAAAGAGGTTAGTTCAATCAAAACTTACATCTGTGGGGAGTTGACCTGTTGTGAAATCTGGACACTTCTGAAACATATTGAAAAACAATTAGAGTTTTTTAAATGTGGTTCAGCAGAAAACTCAAAACGAAAAAAAAATCAGTAACAAAGTTTTTACTGATGAAAAATTATTGCCCACAAAACTACCACGCATCGATAGATAATTGTTACCAACTGCTATTTGTTACCATTTTACTAAGGTCGCTGTCTTCAACATCCTGTCAGCCACATTGCACTGTCGCATACGCATCCGCCTCCTGCCTCTCATCTTTCTTTTTATACTCATTTTTCTACTGCTCCATCACCACCACCACCTCCACCAGCGCTCGCCAACCATCATTACATCATCATCATCATCATCATCGGTCGTTCCCGGATCTGGTTATTGATCAGGCGTTCGATTGCACGCGGTTATCGAACCAGGAGCTCCATTACCAAAAATTTAATTGTAACAAAATTCCCGATCGGATAACGGCACTCAGCAGATGCCCTCTCAGGAGTGGCTCTATTTAAATCGAAGTGTATCGGCGTGCACGGGAGGGGGGGCGGCGGGCGTGCTGCGGAGACAATGGGCGCGAGTGTTTCGCGGCGTTCCATCCATGAGTTATGCGCGCGCGCTTTCTGGATGGCCTGCGTCCCCAGCCGCCCCGCCCACGAGGAGTATCGCGGCTCCGTTGCGCAAGGCTGCGGAATGACATCGGGGTCGGCGAAACACCATTAAAAGCTGTTTGTTTATTTATTTATTTATTTATTTATTTATTTATTTATTTATTTATTTATTTATTTATTTATTTATTTATTTATTTATTTATTTATTTATTTATTTATTTATTTATTTATTTATTTATTTATTTATTTATTTATTTATGTTTTAATTTATTTAATAAAATAGTTTCGAACGGGTTTTGAAGCCTTAAATATTTTAAAATCTCCGATAATTATGAACGTCATGAAAAATTAGAATCGTGTACTGTGTAGAGGTAATATCAGAAACATCTTTGAAATTTCAATAACCGTGTAAAGAGGCGTAGCCAGCAACACTAGTTGAAAATGATCAGCAGTGGGTTACCTTCGGGTCCATATTACTCTCGTTTCTTAGGCAGAGCTTACCTCCCCAAGAATCGAAAGTAAGCACGGACGTACACAGAATCTCAGATCGAAATTAGCGTGGCGTGGTTGCCGATGAGGGTGGAATCTACGATAATATTCAGACGCAATTAATTCAACTTGGTGTTTACAATTTTATATAATAATAATCTATTAGAATGGATGAAAGGTTAAAAATTAATCTGCCGCCGAGACAGTTCTCTCAACCTGCTCCATTAAAGGCACAGCTTCTTGGTACCGAAATAAAAATCCCTGTCTATTTACGTGGAATTTGTGGGGAGGAAGGCGGAATCGCAGTGTGCTTTCGGGGTTGTCCCATTTGCTAAACCTTTCATTCCACCATTGCGCCATAACCATTCGTATTGCAGCATCATATACACAAATCTATCAACATCATTCGTTCATTCCACGGATGCTTACAATGCCTATGAAGTGGCGTATTTATAAAGATAAATGAATGTATCTCACTTCAAATCCTGGTCGCTATCGAGCCCATTGCTAAATGAAAGGAGTTGGCAATGGAGGATAATTGCTGTGAACATGGCAAAATCCGAAGACCGAGCAGCACAGGGCGATGCACACAGTGGAGATCACGACAATTTATTCTGAACTAATTTCCCTGATGGACATTCGTAATCAAAACTTAATTAAACGTCTCCACATTAAGTCAAGGCACACACCAAATCCTGGCGGAGTGAAGGCTGCTAACGTGAGTTAAAGAGTTGGCAATGGGGGCGAATGGGGCAGAGGGGCAGCGACCGTGGGGAGCTGCTTGGAAGACCGCGGCGGGGGGCAAGGGGCGGGTGCGCCGGCGGCGGAGGAGTCCGTGGAAACGAGCGGGCAGCGGAAGCGGCGTCCGCGGCGGCGGGGGCGGGAGCGGAGTGGGGGCGGGGCGGAGGACCGCCGATTGAAGCGGCACGCAGAGCGCCGATCTGTAATCTGAGCGCGCGGCGCGGCCTCCGGAAAATCGATTGCCGGGCCCATGCAACGGACCGCGCGCCGCCCCCGCCCGCCCACGCCCCGCGCTCGGGACCATCACGCGCGCGAAACGCTGCGCACGCGGGACCCTCCGCGCCGCCCCCGCCCCTCCCCCACCCGCCCCCGCCGCCGCCGCGGCGTTTTCCGCATCACGGTCCGTTTCCGTTCCGCGGACGACGCGCCGCGCTGTGTCCGGGGCCTTCGGAGCCGTGTCGCGACCCGGCGGCCACACCGGGCCATCTGGCTGTTGACGGGCTGCTGGGTGGGAGGGAGCTTCTCGTCTATCTTCTCTTTCCTTTTCCCACTGCTTCTTCCCTTTTCTCACGTCTACTTCACATTTCTTTCCTCTTCCGACTTCGTCTTCGATTCCCGATTTCTTCCCTTTTCGAACTTCTCCGTCCATTTTCCGATTTCTCCTTCCCATTCATTCTTTCTCCTATTCTCCATTTCTTTCCTTTTCTGTCAACTTCTTTTTCGTCTTAGCTTTTCCGACTATTTCTTCCTTTTTCAGATGTTTTTCAATATTTGTGGCTTTTTCACTTTTTTCAACGTTTTCGACGTCAACTGTTTCGACTTTCTCAGAATCGGCGTCTTTGTTTTCATCTTTTTTTATTTCATCATATATTTCGACTTCCCCAACTTTTGACTCATCATCCGTTTCGACTTTCTTCTTTTGGCCTTGGTCTGGAGCTATTAAATGTGGAAGACATTTCCGGGTTACTTATGAGCAGATAATTTAGAATCTAAGTTTAGACATAAAGGGATTAACGGTATTTTGGATTTACGATATTTTGGATACTTTGGCACGTCCTAAAAACAGGGTGAAAACATATGTATGCCTCAAGCTAATGAGCGTCCATAATCCTAGCGCAGAGATTGCCGCTCAAGCCACCAGCGCAATTATTTATTAAATTATTGACTGCAAAATGTCACATATTTCTCATGAGGTTGACCTCCTCAGAAAATTCATTCACATTACTCATGGCAAATTATAGAACAATTAATTATGGTTAGATTTTAGATGATTATTATACGGTATACGTTGTCGACAAAATTGTATCAGGAACAAATTTGGTAATACTGAATGTGGCATTGTCGCAGGCCCTCAATGCCCGGACCGTATGTATGAACATTAGTTTCGGTTCCCGCAGCCTCACTGTCCTTGAAGTACCACGTGTGCGAAATCACCTCGCGCTTTCTTGTTTCGTCGGCCAGGAGGCTCCAAACTGATGTTTTCGAGTTTTGGCCAGCAACGATACAACGTACACATAAAAACTATTGTCAATTATGTGTATCAGATATTTTATTGATTTCGATTCAAGATGTAATTATTGATTCAAGATGTGATTTTGATTTTCATGATATTACTATTTCACATAATTTTCGTACATGGATTAACTATAATTGTATATCTACAGTTTATACATTCAGGTACATAATTACTCTGGTACTTATTTTCTAAATATTAAAAGTAATATTTTAGAACAGTAAAATTTATTGAGTTATTCAAAAGCTATCTAAATACCACGATATCTCTGGTTTAGTGTATCTCTATAACTTGTTACAAAAATATGCCTCTTTGTTTTGACCCTACAATGAACAAAATATAAGGTTGTTATTTTACTTATTCTCTTCCTTGCGGTGTGCTTTCCTAAACATTATTACCCCAGACTGCTTCGGCAGGCGCTCAACCTACGTTCGCATTTGCCAATAATGGTAACACTGTAATACAGTATTCAAACCTCCAATTCATCTTATGTTCTATTTTACGATAAGGTGTTTTTCAATCTTCGAGGTTAACTGCAGATAAATACCAAATATATACACCAGATATTCACTACTATTTTTATTATTATTAATATTATTATTATTATTATTATTATTATTATTAATATAATTTTATTATTTTTACTATTATTATTATAATTATTATTATTTCTAATTTGTGTTTTTATATTAACTGTGAAAAAAGATTTTAGACAAATTTTGTCTAATGGCCTTTCGAAACTTGTCGTCTTAGTAAAGTATTTTTGGCATCAAATTCTAAGACTAAGAATATAATTTTAATAGGAATTTTTGTGTTTATCGAGACGTTATTTCTTCCAAATCTTTTGCTGTGATTGCTTCCAACGTTTGTACACCCTGGCTCTCAAGCATAATGCTGCGATGTCTTTCTCCGCACCGCCCACATCACCGCCTTCCCAGCTCGACCTTCCGTCCCGTTGCCAGCACTGACGTCGCTACCTCCCTACAACTACCACCACCAACAGAGCCCCCAAATCCGCTAACACCGCCACCACCACCGCCAAAACCTCCGCTAACGCCGCCGCAACCGACTCTGCCGCCTCCGTCTCCGCTACTGCCATCTCCGCCTCCACCACCACCTCTGCCTCCACCACCACCTCCGCCGCCTCCGCCTTCTCCGCCACCACTGCCATCTCCGTCGCCACCGCCATCTCCGCCTCCACCACCATCTCCGCCGCCGACGCCATATCCGCCAACTTCGTCGCCATTGCCACTCCCCACTCCCATCAACACCCCGCCTCCATCGCCGCTGCCAACTTCAACGACGCGACGCGCCGCCACGACCGCCTCCACCGCAGCACCATCACCCCCATCGCCACCACCTCCGCCGCCGCCACCACCGCCGCCGCCCGCCCACTCGCGGCCAGTCTCTCGCCGCGGCGCACCACAACCACCACCGGTACAACCTCCATTTTTATTGGGCGCCGTTATTTATTGGATTCCTCGTCCCCGTTTGGAGGCGGACCGCTCATTAAGTTGTAAGTACCCGATGCAGGTATTCAGGTGTGAAGACTTCGCGTGTCGTATGGCGGGGGACGTGGGAGGACAATGGCTGCCACAAATTTCCAGACAGTCGCCGCATTCCAGGGGGCGAGCGAGAGGGCTACGCGGACGAGGGGGATGTAAGGGGGAGGGAGGGGAGTTTTGAAGGAAGGAGAAGGATACATACGCGAAGAATAGGTGGCGGGGCGGGTGGGCGGGTAGGGAGCGGAGACGGAAGACCTGGAACAAAGAGCTTGTCGCGGAGGGCGGGAGAAGAGAGGCGGGAACACCTCCCAGCGGAAGGGTGGCGGAAACGCATGGCGATACACACGAAGGTGAGAGGTAGGATGGAGGGTTAGCACCCAAAGTCAGAAAGGGAAGATGCAAGCTGGAGTCGGGAGATAGAGTCAAAAAACGAGAACGAAAGGCCAACATTAAAGGTGAAAATGGGAACAAACGGAATAGAAACAGGCAGAATAGCCAACAGCGTGGCCGGTGGCGGGGACTAGAGACGGGTCCTTGAGGACGGTACCAAAGGCGCGTCCTACAGGCGTGTCCTAGAGGTGGGATCGAGAGAGGGTCGAACTCTCTGGGCGAATGTGGCGAGAGGCGGGGATGGGAAAAACGAACTATAAGCGAGGACGAAAGTCGATGTCGGGAAGGGGGGAGCGAGAGATGGTGCGAGAGACAGGGGATGATAAGTGGGGAACAAAGACAGGAAGGGGGTAAGGACGTGTGTCAAACTATGAGGACAAAGGGCAGATTGATTGATTGATTGACTTTTTCGTGTTTCCGGGCGCGTCAACTGCTTTGGTCATTAGTCTTGTTAGTGCAGTGCATGTTTTTTTTCGCGGAAGCTGGCGGTGATCTTCCCCCGCTGGATGGCGAGATCCGGCGTCGACCTACCGTCGGCTAGTGGGGTCTCCCCCTAACCAGGACTCTCCCACCAGCGGGGCACCGCCCCAGCCGGGACAAGCTCTAAGCTCCCGACCGGTCTCCCGGAATATATGGTAGTGTAGGGCATGTTAGTGTGTATGTGTAAGGAGAGAGGATAGGACAAGGAATGGGAAGGACAGATCGCGCGCGGTCCGTGGCCCGTTCGGTAGGGTACTGCTCCGGCATTCGCCTGGTGTTGATCGGAGAAACGACGGAAAACTACCCATCAGAGCAGCCTGCCGCCAGAATTGTCCTCCAGACAGCGACTGAATTCAACCTACCTGAAAAGCTAGTGTCGAAAATCGTGCCGCCGTTAGGACTCGAATCTAGGACCTCCCGGTCAGAGACGCTGCAGTGACATCAGTTGATGCACTGAGCTACCACTCACGGTACGAAGGGTAGAATTGGTACGCACAAATGTCATAACGGAAGGAACAAAATGAATAAGATGTTGGAACGAAATCTAGTCAAATAAAAGGGTGTCTCGATTGCTCGTAACGATTTGGTTTTTATTAATTATCCATCATGGGTAGTACACAGTAAACCAAGTGAGGTCGTACTGAAAGTCGAACGTGGAGCAGAAGTGACAGGTTCGGCTTAGAACTGAGCTCGCTGAGCCGGTCGCGCACGAACGCGCCTGAAAAGCGATGGCCATCCCGCTGGCACGTTCTCCGATTTTCCCGTTCTATCGGAGTCCATCGCCTGCGAACAGGTGCGAGGTCCGTAATTCAGGTTCGCCGTTTGATGTGGGTCGGCAGCTGCCGAAATTTTGAGGCCAACAGCCACTAATCCGAAGGCGTATGAGAGCCGCGATTGCCCGGAAAAGTTGCATTCGCTCTGCTGAGTGGACTCTTCTCATGAAGGAAGTGGGATAGAAAATGTCCGTCCAATTTTCTCTCCAACGAAATCAATGCAGGCAAGTAAGTGGCAGAATATCGTATCGATCTAGAAAGATATAACCTGTAATTTCTGCTCTGAAAACAAATAGAAAACAGAATGATAAATCGTTATAGAGAAGCACGTGTTTCACTGTCCTAAAAGCAGGTTTAATTTGTCTCGAGTTTATGCATATAAAATCGTGCTTAATCATGCAAGCAAAATCATGCTCAAGAAGTCGTGGAGCAATTAGATTATAATCATTATAATATAATCAGTATCCAAACTTGGAGAATCTTACCATCTATACGCGAAGGATCTCGATTAAAAATTGCAATGCTGCAAGACATTTTCGCTAATTAACAAGAACATTCCGCACCATTTGTTTCATAACGTTTGAGGTCTATTTCAAAATATGACGTTACAAGAAAAAACTCACATTGAGTGACATGGGTGCAAATAATTTTTCAAAAGTATTAAAAATGTATATTACATCCAAAGAGTTGCTTCATACATATTAGGTTCTTCGTACGTTGTTCTACTGTATGTGCTTTTTGGAAATCAGTGAATTAGTCACATCGTCTTTTGAATTGTGGAGGAAAGGTTACCACGTGAGGCTCATTTTGACTTTAACATCTTAGTAACATAAAGGAAACTCCGTAATTCAAATCTTGATAGCTGGAAATATCTTAACTTAGTATTTTTCAATCTACTACATAACTGCGAAAATTTATCTTTTTCCACCATTTTCTACGCCATTGATGTAAATGTGATTCAAGATAGATGAGATTTTTAGTTGCCTGCTGCTCTGATCGGTCGATTTCATGGTCTCCTCACACCAGTTCCAGATGTATGTCAGAACCGTATCACATATAAAGGGCCACAAACGTATTCCTTCCTATCCATCCTACCCGTTTCTCATACTTAAGGATGGGCCAATCGCTGATCTCATGTCATGCCCATATGACACACTTTCTCGTATTTATTTATCATATGGCGTGAGATTAGAGAAGTCAGAACATTGGTAATAGCATAGACTAAAAGAAAGAAAGAAAGAGAGTATTTCTTTACTCTATGGTAATAGTTCCAAAACCAGAAATCTCGACGTCGCCGGGTTCTCCTAGTAAGGCGTTTATCAGGTGTAAAAATGATGAAAATGATGTTCAAGAAGTAATAAACAATAAGATGATGGAATTATAAGGAGGGAAAACGGGAGAAAACCAAGGAAACATGCTGCGATGCTTTGCCCAGCACTTATACCACTTGTAGGGGGATGATACTCGGGCCCCAGCATTGGAAATTAAGCAGTCTCACCTTCGCCCAATTACATATTTGTATGTGCGTAATTCAGCAAAACGAAAGAATTCAACTTATCTGATTATACACAAATGTAAGGAATAATTCGAAAATTTCTATTATAATATTTTTCTCATTTTCAGCAAAAGTATGATCGGCGTATTCACTGCGGAAGAGAATGCAATCAGAGTACAACCAGGACCGGAAGAAAACAAATAAAGGAAAATGAAAACATGTGGAACGCAACTTATGAATTTAAGTTAGAGTAAATGTACCTACACAGACTCCACATAAATCTCATAATGCAATCGACCAAATAATAATTTAGAATACCAGCACTAGCTACAACAATAACAAAAGAATTATGATACGGTCACCACAATGTGCTAATTCTTACAATTACAGATAAAGAAAATGCTGAAATACAAAATAATACACGTGAGTAGAATATTTACTATCGATAAAATAAAAATACCTGTAGTATACTTGTAGGATAAATGGGGTGTCGTCTACAATGCTAATACCAACAACCAATATACGATATTCATTGATAGAACATTTTCATTAACACGAGCATTCTTCTTAAAAAATTAACGTGACGTTTCCTCTACAAAACACAAAAATAATAATTGGATAGCTCGTGGGATTAAAACATCACGTAAAGCCAAAATAACTATTTCATTTCTAAACATAATACGATATAACAAGATTTCCAACTCTACTTACATATTACAGGCAAAAATCGTAATATAATCAGGATATCTTGAATGCAAACAACATTGAAATAATGAAATAAAATACGTTTACATCATCTAGGAAATGTTACGAGAATGCTCTTCTAAAAGATGAGAATTGAGAGGTGAACGATCCAGTAAATGTGGCTATTTTTTCAGATTATTTTCGCCAATTGCGGTAAATATCACGAAGGGTGTGTAGCCACAAAACTCTACATTACCTGAAAAGTGTCTTAAAGTAATCAACATGATATTCGTTTCCGAAACTTTTTTTCAGTAAAAATTTTAGAATAGTCGGTAAACTGAAACATAAATATGCGGGTGGATTAGATAAAAAATTCCGAATTGTTCGTTAACAAACAGTGCGCCACCCATTACATACACGTTAAATCACATATTCAATGCATATCGATATATAATTTTAAATTGATATATAATTTAAAATATTTTTGGATGTTTTCAAAAAAGCTTAGTGGTGCAAGACAGCACATTTTTCTCGCATTATTTATAACGGCTACGCAAAAAAATACTACATGGACCTGCAAAAATGCTGTTTCCAACCAGCAATTTTTTTTCTTCGCGCCGTGTTTGGAATTAACTCGCCTCCTACAGATCCATGGAATTAACTCGCCTTGCGCTTTTCCGTTACACCACGTAATCAATTGGCAGTAATCACTTTTGCTGACGCTTCTAAATGATACAAGTTAAAAAAATCAGAAAGTTCAAATTACACCTGTGCCATTTATAAGGGTCATTCCCCTCTATTCTTGGGAAAAAATTAAAGAAAGAAATTTGGATTCGTTTTTGAAAATCTACATTGCATCAACATCAAACACAAATTACGCAAAAACTACAATCTTTTCTTCAAAAAATTGTATATTACCTTATTAAAGATTTGATTTGTTAGAACACGTATCATTTAAGACAAAACCTCTATCATCAATATTGTACTTTCGTAATGTTATTTTTTGTAACTGTCGAAAAAACAGAGCTCGCCCAAAATGGGACCAGCGGTATTTTTGTACTGCCATGTGATACATACGAGGCAAACATTTAAAGAAAAAAGTAAGAGCCGTTTTTGAGAAAATAATTGTATAAAACTTGCTTCTATTTCACGTAAAATTACGTCAAAACTACTCATATTTTTGAAAAATTGTCTACAACCTTAATTCAATATCTGTCTTTAAAGAACAAATTTCATTAAGGAAATAAACAATTATCTTCCATATTGAAGTTGTAGGAAGTCGCCGAAAAAATTTGCACTTTTTTAATTTTTCGACCTAGTGATGTTACAACAACATATACAGTGCGCCAGGAAAGTCTCCCCGAATTAGTGCTTCCTATTAAAAACTGCATTTATGTTAGTAGCAACCAGATCACCGGAAAACAAGTAAAGGAGACCATACTTCTAGCATCTATTATGATTGGGGCGAGTATACAATTTACGTTTTCAAGCCGCAGTGCGTACAACATAATGTCTGTTGCATTCAGCAAGGTGCCACTGCGGAGGGACCTTTCTGCCACATTGTACTTTTATACATATTTGGAACGGCTCCGCTGCGATACATGAACCTGCGAAAATATTTCCAGCCAGCAAAAATGTTTCTCCGTGACGAGAATCGAGTTTAGTTCCGTTGATTTAACTTGCAATGTGCTTTAACGCTACAACACGCTGTCGATCGGCGGTACCCACTTTTGTCGTTGCTTCAAAAACTAATTTTCCCCATTATATCCAACACGCCATTTTTGAAAATTCGGAGTTCAACGAAAATTAGATCTGAGCCCTTTTTAAAGAGGCCTTTGCTCTATCTGTAAAAAATTAAATAAAAAAATTCAAACCGTTTGTGAGAAAATGTTGCAGTGCCACTCGCTTTTCACTAGAGCCGAGCGTCCCAGAGCCTACCTCACTCACAACTCTCGTCGCGGGCTGGCCCAACAAGCAGCGAACCACCTTCTATTAGCATTGGGCCAGAGCACGTCAAGTGGGCCGCGCTGAAAGATCAGGACTGTTCAGCAATAAGTTTTATGAAAATCAAAATTACGAAAAAAAGAATGAACATTTTGACATTTTTGTAAAGACAATATTATATTCATATAAGAATAAATTGGAAAAATTCAAAGTTAAATGTTTTTAGAGGAAATTAATTTTTTGTAAGAGTCATTCTTTTATGGAAATTACTCAGAAATGTTTACCGTAGCATAATTGTGGCTTCTGAAATATGTTTAATTATACGGTTGTGTTTGAAAGTATCATTTTTGGATGGATTAATCTCGAGACGAATTATAATGCGTTTCATAAAAAATCTTCTGTAAATGGAACGTGATCATCAGCTCAGATATTCCCTGTGAATTAATAACTCTTGCCAAGAACTAATTTTTCACGAATGGCACACTTCTTCCTGCGATCTTCATATATATTTAACCTATGGCGCTTGCTCATCTTCATTAAGTTTCTTTACATTTTTAAATCAACATATATACTACGGGTCAGCCAGTAATTGACTATTTTATTTCGGCTTAAATCTCCTTAATTTGTTGATTCGGCGTATGTATTTTTTGACTTTCAATATTATCAGATGAAAAAATGTTGTTTCAAACAATTAAACTAAACGAATTGTCAGGGAGAAATGAAATCTTCACAGTGGCATGAAGAAGGTAAAGACATCTTCCTAAAAATTAGGGTATTCAATAGCGTTATTGTTTTCGGTTATTATCAAACACACTTTACCAAATGCATAGACGCGTCCTCTCTGATTGTAATATCACTTGCCTACATAACATTTACGTATCTCGACAACTGACGGTAATCCTGGGAGTAGTTCCTGTTTTAAATAGACCTCTTGAGTCGGCGTCTAAAGGATACTTTCACTGGACTAGAGATAAGTCATATCTGCGGTTTACAAGCGATTTGAAGTTCCAACATGTTCTGCAAATGTGTTTACGTCCGAGCAGAGATACGGACTCGTGTCTATTTGCTATCGATTAAAATGGCATTGCTTCACGAACGTGAAAACGTCTCTATATGCGCAAAACCACAACAGATAAGATACCGTAATAGAAAAATTACCTATGCTTTCCTCGTAAAACATCCATTAACTATTTACGTTACTCTTTATTCTTTGTGAAAATGTTATAGAAAGTAACCATTATCTTTAATGAAGTTGAAACACGAATAATGTACTTGTACAGTTGCATTTTTATAATGCAGCGCAAAAAGATATGAGCTTTTTAGTTTTTATGTTACCTATAAAACTATCTATAATTTATTTTATTTATTTATTTTACGTCAAAAAACAGTTAGAAACTGCGTATGACGTGCTATGGGGAAAAGTGAATTGTGTGCACATTTTCAAAATTCTGTGATCCCTACACTAAGTCATATACTACTTAAATTTTGAATTTTTGAAAGGGAGAAAAAAAACTCCCATATAATAAAATCTATTTTCAAGGATAAACAAGCAATAAATTTTGAATTTTGAAAGGGAGAAAAAAAAACAAAAAAACTCCCATGTAAAAAAATCTATTTTCAAGGGTGAATAAGCAATAAATTTTGAATTTTGAAAGGGAGAAAAAAACAACAAAAAAAACTCCCATGTAATAAAATCTATTTTCAACATAAATAAGCAATAAATTTTGGCTCTTATTACTTCCTGCCGCGACAACATGGAATCGATAATTTGAATAATTGTATTTCCCACTGAATTCTAGAAGACGTGCACAGAAAATGAAGTTACATTTATGTCCAGAAGCAAAACAAGGGGCCATCTCAGCATTTGCTCAATGGATCAGGGAAACTGGACGAAAAACCTGATCGAGATTTCAGTTATTGGCAGAAATTGACGGAAAAGTAAACAGCCTCTGACAATGTGCGAGGTGCAAGTGGTTTCGTTAGATACCAGGAGGGCGGTAAAGACGCAAAAATAATTAAACAGTTCCGATTTTAACTGAAAATACACATATTTAATCCACAATTTTTCGAACCTGATATTACGATAATTTTCTCAAATTCAGTGCGTGACTGTTTACGACACAGCTGACGGCATTCGACGAAGAAGCTTCAGAATTCAGGTGTGCTGTTTCAGGGCAGCCATTGTTTACTGTTCCAAGATCCCACCTTCCATCCAATCGACAGCAGCATGTTTCCTGTTGCATACAACTATGTTTATTCTATTTAATTAAGGTCAAAAGTATTTACAACTGTATCTATGTTCGTGAGGTAAAAAGACCTACATTTAATGATTGAATTCAAAACAAATGGCGATCTCGATATTTGCTCAAAGGAAATTGAAAAAAATAAATCTGGGTATCGATATGAAAATGATTGGTCCCAAATTCACTGTAATAGAATGTTCAAAGAATGACGGTTTCTCCACTTATGATGAGCAATTTGTTAAAGAGCATCAATATGGCGAGTACGGAGCACGTAATTTTGCCGACAAAATCAATAAATACCAAGAATCTGTTTTGTAGCAATTCCTCCCAAGCACAGAGTGATAAAATATTGCTTTACTCGTCATCCGATTGAGGGTAAGGGTGGAGGCATAAGTATTAATTTGAACTCATTATAAAAACATTGTGACATAATGGAGAAGTATAATCTGCGCACATTTTGTTGAGGCATTTTTCAGAGCCTCTACACCCCCTTTTACCCATAGTTGAATGATGAATAAACGTGCCAACAAAGTGTGGTTAGCAACATGTGAAAATAAGTAATTTTTGCTCACGAGCAACAGGAAACGTATTTCCAACGAACAACTGTTTGCATTTTATAATCATTTTATTGTATGGCTAACAAAATAACCCACACCCACCAGCGCTACTCCTACCACTACTTCCAAAACGAGAGCTTAAAAGAAAAATGCACATATTAAAGCTAAATTTATGCCATCCCCTTTCTAAGGCAGACAATAACCCTAGTGGTTTTCCGTTGGCTTCCACTGCACGAATTGGACGGTTGTAGGGTGATGAAAAATGAATGATGAATGATTATGGATGGAGTGATGTTCAGCGAGATCCTTGGTGGTATGGGAAAGCCAAAGACGCCACAAGCAAGAGCCGAAAACACACTTTTCTTACGGAGGACTCGGAGGACCGCACCCATTCGGCTTACTTGAAAGCTCCAAGCTCTTGCTGCAACGCAACAAGCTGTGACAAGTTCTGTAATACTTGAAAAAAATATGATGAATATTTACGACACATACCGTCATACTTGGGTTTGCGTGCTCCACTTGATAATGATTATCGTCCCTTAAAAGGTATGGCAAGGTTCTTTTTATTGGAGATTTTCTGTTGACTTTCGGTCTATAAACCATTAAACGCTTCGTGTGGATTGAATAAAAACGTTTTTAAGGTTATCAACTTGAGTTATTTATACACATCACCAGCCGATTAGTACTTCCAAACCTGTAATCTCCTTTCCCTGATTTGCCAAAATAGAACCCAAGGATATTCTACTTTCACATCCATTTTACTTTTTACTAACATTTACTAACATACATTAACTACTTTTACATAATTAATAAATGAACGATCTTTCTCTACGCTTTATCCCGCCATTCAAATGACAAAATATCGAATAAAGCCCAGTTTGTTTATTTATCAGAACAACACCCTTGGAAATCCGAATTTCATTTTTAAAGTTTATCAAAATAAATTTACGAGAGGAGCAAATTTTCTTTGACTTATCTCACAAATCGAAAGATCAAATTCAGAATAAGCCACAGCCTAATGTAATCTTGTTTTTGAAATCCGAAAGGCATTGTAAAGTGTTCAACCGTTACGAAAAGAGGCCTTCGACACCTGCCTATTGATGTTGTTGAGAATCATCGTACGCCTTCGTTTCGTAATAAGCGGAACCAAACGCGATGAAATGAGTATGATAACAACAACACCGTCATAGCTCATACTGCCGGAATAGTAAGAATCCAACCTGCTTGACCTCAGGTGGTAAAGATACAGAAGGAGTAAAAGACACAGGTAGTATCGAAAAATCATAAGACAGCATTATTGATTGTTTGGTTTGTCAGGTGTGTTACGGCTGGTTTTTTTACGAACTGTAGGCTAACGAGTTTTGAAATAGTCTGCTGAGGTATTCCAAGCTGTGGCAGTTTGCTCAACGACGTATCAGGCCTCAAAAGGATGCACTGTGTAGGCGTATCAGGTTTTTCTGGATCTAATCTCTTACAGTTCAAATAATAAAAATGTATTATCCAATTTACTGATAATACCTGTTGCCTGATGTTCCTTTAAATTCGAAAATAAAAATATGCTATCGTCCGCTATTTTATTTCAGTAGTATACATACCTTCTACGGTTCTCACACACAACCTTTCTGTATAAATGAGGTCTCTAAAGAAAGATAATATCACGGAGACGTGATGAATTGCAATTTTATTGTTAAAACATGTAGAAATTGTTTAAAATACGCTGCTAAATATTCACGTAAAATGCATCTCGCAACACTCAGTTAGAAACACTGTTAAATAACTCCTAAATATGGCATTCTTGAGCCTTAAAATTCAAATTTTGAGGCCAAAGGCCTCAAAGAAGCATCTTTTACATTGTATTCTACAAGATTAGATATTCTCCGACATTCTATTAAAATTTTTGCCGGTTCGGTGCTTATCGATACTACCAATACCACCTATACATGGAGGAATGCAGAATATATTCCTTCATGAGCCCTTGGTGCTGGTGGCCATCTTTGTGACGTCACACTTAGAAGGTTTAGATTCCTTCTTGTTATATTTACGCTTTCTATGTACACCACGATTTGCGCAGATTAACGAGATTTATTTATTTGCATAATTATTAATTCAAGATTCGCTCTCGTAGCAACTACTAGAAGTACTATTAATAGTTGCTTGGTACCGATGAAGACTGTTCCTTATGTGTGTAGTGCAACCATTCATTTAAAGTTTTGCAGTGGTCTATTTATTTATTTATTTTATTTTTAAAAAACAGTTAAAACTGCGTATGACATGCTAATGGGAGAAGTGAATTGTGTGCACATTATGTGCCACAATGGAGAAGTGAATTGTGTACCACATTAGGTGGTCTACAAGTACTGTGTTCCTAATTGTGGAGGGAACTACGATGGAAACAGACATGTTCCAATGTTTCAGTTTCAAGAAAAAATAGGGTGGGGTTTAACATGCTTGAGTTCTCCCACGGGCAAGCTAGTACTATTTTAATCCAATTTACTTTATATGTACATGAAATATGTTATCACTTGTTTCTCATTGTATTTGTACGTTGAACTATTATAAATATTTATATAATATATTCATATTTCTTGTTAAAACATTTCATTCTGTACGTAGTCCTTATAATTTTGTCTTATGAAGTAAAATAATTTTGCTAATTCAATCACCAATGTTCAGCTAGGTGTATTTTTAATACGAGGTGTCGAAATTGAAGGATCGAATCCTGGAGAGTTTAAATTCATTGTTTCGAATGGTGAACCGCGAGTAGTCAGTACACTCAGTTTAGTAGTAAGAATGAGTGTCAATTTTGCTGTGAGTTAATGTAGAGGCCTGTATTGCTTCGCCGACTAAGTATCTATCTTCGTTTAGCGGCAAGGAATATAAAAATTTTACTCCACGGCTATCTCCAAACTTCGTAAAATATTTAGCACTAGACCTAATCACAAAATTAAATTGGAATGGCCATGTAGAAAATGTAATACACTAAAAACAGATAGCTTTAACACAGCTCCAATCATTAACTACTAAACAAGGCTTAATATCATTGAAGTATTCTTAAGCATTACATAAAACAATCAAACCATTAATACTGTATGGATGCCCATAAATTGAACCAAATCTTCAAATATCTATCTACAGAAATTTCAATCAATTCAAAATAAATTCATAAACATACCAAAAGCTGCAATTTGATGAACCAGACGTGTCAGTCTGTTGGCATCCAATAAAATACACTGTCGACAGAGCATTATTATATCTGGAAACTGATTTCATTGAAAACAGTTATGAGGAAGCCGACTCTTCACATGGTCAGGGCATGGAAAACCCCATGGTAAGATTCAATAAACAAAATAAAATGGTGAACGGGCAAAATAAATCAATCCAGGTTGCATTCCCCAATACCTACTCAAATACCGTAGTTCAGTGGCGACACTGTTGCCTCTTCGGTACCGTTGACCAGGAGGTCCTAGGGATCGAGTCCCGGCGGTGAGGGGTTTCGACACTAAATAGATGTTTGAATTACTGTCTAGAGTGTGGTGGCCGGCTGCTTTGATATGCAGTTTCTGCTAGCAATACCAGAGGAATACCAGAGCAGGTCCCTAATCGCCTGCGATTTTCCGTCCTCATCACTGTCACCTCCTCTTTCCTTACACACTCTTACACTTACTTGATTTCCTCTCTCACGTGTCAGAGGACCAGTCGGGAGCGTGGCCATTGGAAGAGTGGAGGCAGTGCCCCTCTGGGAAAGATAGCTGGAGGGAAAATACCCCGCAACTGAACTGAACTGAAGAGTAGGTCAGCACCGAATCTCACGTACCAGGGGGTTAAAAACACCACCATCTCCAGGGGTATAACATGCTTTACACTTACGAAACTTATGACCTTCTTATGGTTCATGGTACGCGAGCCCGCTAGCCGTGCTTAATTCCCGCTAGAAGCTAAATGAAATTATTGCGGACGCAGTGGATGGATGAATACGAGTATAGAAGCTGCTACAGGTATTCTGATACTGAAAATGGCATCACTGCCTACACCAAAGTCGGAGGCCCCCGCCCCCCACCGAAACAGCCAACGCCACCGCCCCCGTCCCCGTCCCCGCCTTCGTCCCCTTCACCCTCACCGTCACCGTCGTCACCGTCTTCGCCATCTCCCCTTCGCCTCACTTCACCCTCCGCCTTCGCCTCCGCCTCCTCCGACTGCGTCTGCGCCTGTTTCGTGCCGGCGTATCCATCAATAACCGCGCGCGCCCGGGGGGCAGGAGGCGGCCCCAGGCCGCGAGAGCGTTTGAAGAGGCCGCCGTCGCTTCCCCGGCAGGGCCGCCCGCCGCTGACATCGCTGCACCCACACTGCCACTGAGCACATCGCTTCCCAGGGTAGCGATTTACATACTCAAAGGGTTCATTTTCAAATTGGTATTAATAATATTGTTTCTACTCCCAAACTGTATATATTAATTCAAGGTATCGCTACAAAATAATTACCCACATCGCTTCACACATCCAAAATGTAAATCACAGAATTTTCCAAAAAGAAATATTCTGCTCAAACGCATTATGAACGTGTTCATAAAACTAGAAAGTATATAGAAATATACATGTATATAGAAGGCTGCGGGTAGTAAACACCTTACATCTAACGTCCGAAATATGGCTAATTCGGAAATAGTCGGATAATTTGGACATTGGTACGATGGTTGGATAGAGCACGTGAGATTCGACGCCAACTTACACATCGATTTACGGTGTTTCTCGCTCGTGGTATATCCTCCAGCGAGGCACCGCCCGACCGTCACAACCTGTAAAGTTTCGATTCCTCGAAACTGTAATCAACGGTAGTGAAGTGCAAGAGGAGAGAAGAGAGAAGACAACGGTGAGTAAGAAGCTATTGTGCGCGGTCCCTGGCCCGCTTGTTAAGGTCTACTGCTCCAGAATTCTCCTGACACTGATCGAAAAATCCACGGAAAACCATCAAACAGAACAGCTACAATTCGACCCAGCTACTACGTATCTATTGACGAAAATCCACCACTGAGGGAATTGGAAACCAAGAACATGTAGATCAGAGACACTGCGGTGGCAATGCTTTTGCAACTTAGCTGGAAGTTGAAAAGGTCGTGAACCGTGATGGGAAGGGTTAAAAAATCAGCTGAACGGTTTAGGCGCTAGCATCGACCACAGACGAACAGACAGACGGACTGAAGGACGTTTTGCCGTCAATCGATTTTTCGGTATGATAATGCCGAAAAATCGATTGACGGCAAAACGTCCTTACCAACTCCAAAACCAACAAAACATGAATTCGGGCTACACCACGTATTACAGGTTTTTTTTCTAAATTTAGTAACAGGACTTATGCACTCTTTCGTTATCAGAGCCCGGCAAAAACTGTTTTTATGCCAAATATTCGCCGTTTTCCGGCGCAAGATTACATAACTTTCTCTTCTTTCGAAGAACTTCGAAAGGCGGGAAAGTGGAAAAGAAAGGGGGACAAAAAGTGTCGAGGAAAGCGACGAGGCGAGTGCGTGCGGTACGGGATGTGAAAGAGCGGGCGGGGCGGGGCGGAGTTGCGCAGATCAGAGCGGGCGGGTTGGGCAGGACGCGGAGACGAGCGGCTGCCGGTGACGGCGCGGCCAGGCGACGCAGCGCTTATTAACAAAAGGGCTGCGCGGGCTTTGTCATTATGCTAATGGCGTTGCGGCGGGAGCTGGGGCGGGGGCTGGGCCCGGGGTCGGGGCCGGGAGGCTGCGTCCGACCACGCGACAGCGCTCCACGATTGCCCGCGATGAGCCCGGCGCCGCGCCGGCCCTCGTGGGCGGCTCAAACGGCCTTAATTGAGCGATTCGCACCGCCGCCCTTAAGCGGCATTGGTGACTCGCCTAGGCCCGCCCCACGCCCTCCCGCCCCGCGCCCTCCCGGCCCGTGTCTTTCGCCCCGCGCCCGCCCGGCCCGCGACCGCCCTCCCCGTGCCCGCCCGCTCCACGCCCGCTCCCCCCCGCACTCTCCCATCCAGCGCCCGCTCGCCCCACGTCCGCCCACCCCGCGCTTTCCCGCCCCGCGTCCGCCCGCCCCGCGCCTGCCCTCCCCGCGACCGCCTGCCCCGCGTCCGCCTGCCCCGTGCCCGCTACCCCCGCACTCTCCCATCGAGCGCCCGCTCGCCCCGCGTCCGCCCGTCCAGCGCCCACTCTGCCCGCGCCCGCCCACCCCGCACTCCACGGCTCAGCGCCCGTTTGCCCCGTGCACGCCAACCCCGCACATACAAACCCCGCGTCCGCCCCGCGCCCGGGCCTCACCCGCCAGCCGCACCCGCCCGCTCCGCGCCCACCCGCCCAGCGCCCGTCCCGCCGCCCGCTTGCCTCACCTCCGCCCACCTCACGCCCACTCGTCCGCCTGCCTGTTACCGCACCCTTTTCGCTATCCACCGCCTCGCTCTCTCTTCTCCATGCGCCCTCCACGCCCCGCGCTCCTCGCCGTCCGTCTCTGTCTCCGCCCCTAACCCTCCACCTAACGTCAGCACCTCCCGCATTCGCCTGGCTCCTCTCCTCCTCGCGCACCGCCTGTCACCCCCGCCTGTCACCCCCGCCACCCCACGTCACTCCCCTCCAGCCTCGCGCTCTCACACCTCGCGCCTTTCCGCCCCTTTTCGATCCTCTACCCCTCCCGCGTCTCATTCCTCAGTTTCTCGCCCCGCCCTCACCAACCCACACATCCCGACCTCCTGACCGCGGTCGACCGCCCCAAACCCACTGCTCGTCCACGATCACATAATGAAAAAGTTTTCGTAATACACAAGTCATCCATACCGTTTGTCTTTTCAAAGGCGACTCTTCAAATGTGTTTGAGAAAAATTAATGAATGGGTGACGCCCCTTCTCCCGGATTACGCGCCATCCGCTCATACTGCCTCCTCACAAGGAAGCAGTTCACGTTTTTTGTTAGTTCGTTTTAACCTTTCGGTCAGAAACCGTCCCCCTCCCCGTTTGGGTTTTCCTTCCTTCTGTGCTGGCTCCTTGGTGAACCTTTTGTCTCTCTCCAATGTTATCATATAATTTTTTCGGGATTTTTTTCTTCTGCCTCGGCTCTTTGAGGTCGCCCGTTACATTTTTCTGTTACAGTTTCGTTGATTGATTATTTTGTGCTTCCGATCAAGTCAACTACTATGGTCATTAGTGCCATAAGTGTCCTGCGTGTCATATCCCTCCCACGCTGAAACGCGAAATCCGCCACCGATCTATATGTCGGCATCCTTCTGGAAACAGGCAACTAAGCCAGATCAAACCATATCAAGCTCTAAGATCCGAGCGGTCTGCCGATATGTGTGGTGGTGTAACATAAGTTTGCTGCACGTAAGTTTGTAAGAAGAGAGATGCGATCCTTTAAGCCGAGAACGTTCTGATCCGCTGCTACCGCCTTACCAGCCCCGGCTACTCAGGTTGGCTGAGAGGAGTTTACGTAACATATTCTTAGCGACGGAAATGGTAAATACAGGAAACATGGGAAGAGGGGAAGGAAACAATAGAGAAAAACAGAGAAACCGAAAGTGGTTAAAGGAGTATTTCTTGGTTAAAGGAGCATTTCTCCGCACCATGACGTTCGATGCCAGTCTGGGGCTCTACCGTTGTGAAATAACGTAAGAGAACTTAGAAAAAATAGGGGAAAAAAGAACGGAAAGAAAGAAATTTTGGAGAAAGAAAAATTAAGGAAAATGAGATTTCACAAATTGACTATACTTTTCTTTTGCATTACGGGTATGTCACACTAAGTGAGAAGAGATATGAAAAATTAAAAATATTCACAAATGAAATAAATATCATAATTCCTGTCAGATCCTAAAAGTGCTACTGAATTACACTTTATTCTGCTAAAAGCCGATACTAAATTATTCTTTATTTGGCGTTATTACACGTTTGGAAAGTTTTAATTTACAGAATAATAATCAATGAGGAAACATTAATTTACTGCTTGTTCGTGTGTCGCAAACAAGGAATTGCTCTTAAACTGCTTGACACTAATTCAGGTATTAAAGTATTTTCCATACATTATTGTATATTTTACTTAGAATTATCTGTTATGAGCTTCATATTTAAATAAATATATAATGCTGATTTTTGATGACAGTTAAAAGCAAAATGCCGAAATTTTTTTAACAAATAACCACTGTCTGAAAATATCAAATGAGATGGAATGTACTTCAGAACAGAAAGTTGGCTCAAGCCTGGAACGAGTTTACCGTGAGTACATCAGAACTGTCAAGGACCACAGGAGGATAAAACTTTCGTTATATTAATTAAAATCAATGAATTTTAACCATTCTAGGGTAACGGTATTAATACACTTGGAAAGGATGAAACTGAACTTAGGGGCAAAGGAATATTCGAATACTAGTGAAACAAGGCGTTGTCTTGTGTTTTCCCCATTAAAAATCGTGTATTATATAATATATTTATGAACTTGAGTGAAAAATAGAATTTTCAATAAATTAAAAAGGAAATACGAATTGCAAAAATAAAAAACATAATTTTGAAGAAAGGATACATGAATCAGCAATTGCACTAAATATTTTTTAAAAAGAATGTAATTTTTTTTTCACCTTGTTCTACATTATGCTAAAGCGTCTTTGCAAGAAATTGAGAATGAGACACCAGGAAGTTTATTTTCTCTAAAGAAACACAACCTCAAAACAATCTTTATTTGTTTCACCACCATTTTTTTCGTAAGTACAAATGAAAACATTTAAAATCAATGATTATTAATTAAATTCATTTTCGTTAATGTAGAGAGAAATGGTTTTTATTTAAAACACCGCGTCTACTTCTTTTGTTTTGGTCACAATAGAAACCAGGGCATCTCTCCCACGGTTTGAATATTTTCTTCCTTTTCTAGATCTTCTTCGTTATTTTTTCCTTTTTTCTATTATTCATCTGAACATGGCATTCCCCGTCCTTGTTTCAGAGGCAGATCTTAAAGACGTGGTAAATGAGCTCCCCAAATCCGACATTTTGTTGTAGTTTTACTGAATTTCATCAAATCAATTACTGCATATTGATAGCATCATATTTAAATTGAGTATTCTAATAAGCTCGACCGAACAGTATTTCTTGAAAAAAATTTACATTCTAAAAAGTGTCATTTTTCTTGAATGAATGGGGGGATTCGATCCGAAATTGGCCCCATATTATACTTGTACTTTCCGGGTTCACTTCAGTTCTTTCTACCTCATTGCTGTTTCTCTAACCTATGTACCTCAACTGAACACCGCTTAATTTGGAACTCAAAGTTTCTGCTTTAAATGATTGCAGAGGATTATAGTTAATAACAAATAAGTTATTCATAATATATTTCATAATTGATAAAAAAATTTCATTCAATTCAAACGAATGTTTAAACATTATACACTCTGGATTCAGTAATAAACATGTCTTAAACGTCAATGGAACTAACGGCTTGAAAAAGCCAAGAGGTAGTAGAAACGAGGCATAATGAATTTTCATTATTGTCAGATCTGAAGTGATCGTAGGAAAAAATTAAATAGTGCAGTGGAAAAAGTATGCAACGTCGTCCCAAACATGGAATTTGAAGATCTTTTCCATTTAGCCAAATTATTCTTCTTGGATACAATTAAATATGAAAGTTAGAAACGTAAGAGTCACTTTTTAAATATTACTTCAAACTATTGAAATCATAAAGTCGGGGCGGGCAATTTTTCGGACCCATGTAGAGGAGGAGGAGGAGGAGAAGAAGAAGAAGAAGAAGAAGAAGAAGAAGAAGAAGAAGAAGAAGACGAAGAAGAAGAATGAGGAGATGAAGGAACGAGAAAACAAATTGTGTAAAGAAAGTCCTCTTCCTCTCAAAGAAGAGTTGTTTTTTTTGAGTTGATTCGAATTCTTTCAAATTTCCCTTCGTCTTCTGTATTTCCACGGCTGAGAATAAGAACTCCCCTTTCGCCTCACATTGAACAACGGTATTCCACCGCTTCATGAAAGCCGCAACCGGGCGAGGCGAGCGGGCGCCCAGCACGTTCTCCTGCCTGTCGATTCTCGTGCACTAAATAAATTGCGAAACTGGGCTTTCACAATCCCTCCCTCCGCGGGGCGGCGACTGTCTCGGCGCGCGGATGCCTCCCATGACCCCGCGGTCCGGGCGACCGGGGCGGTCTGGGCGACCGGAGCGGCTGGGCGGCCGCTCCGCCGCCCTGCACCGACCCCTTGGCCTGGGCGTCTTTTGTTTTCTCTGGCGCTGCAATTAAGGCCAACTCATGAAGACACTTTGGCGCCTCCCCGCAACACGCCACGCACGCGCAGATTTATGGACCAAGACGAGTGTCGTTGCTCAGAGTGTGTCCGGTTCGGCGAGCGGGAAAGTGTGGAATAAGAATGAGATGGGGAGAAAGGAGAGATCATAACAATCATACACATTAGTCACGTCCGCATATTCGTTATGTATCATGCCCCAACAGCGACAAAGTAAAGCCGATGATTCCTCGGTTCCCGAGGCAATTATTGACTAGTGGTTCTACAACAGCACACACTTTCTCGCATTATTTGCAACGGTTAAGCAATATTACTACTTGAACGAGCAAATTCATTTCCTCTCAGCGACATATTTTTCCAAGCTAGGGTTCGAACAAAGTTCTTACGTTGAGCACTCCCCTACTCGCCAGCTGAAGAGCGAAACTATTTTCATGTCGCTTTCAAAACAAGCTGAACATTCGCATGTTGCAAATTTAAGAGATTTTTATTCACATTATTTCCAGATGGTTTTAAAGTGCACATTTCATTAAGAAAAATGCAATGAGCTAAATGAAAATGGGACCTGCATCATTTTTAAAAGCGTACTTTGCTTCATTTGAAAAACAATTTAGAGTAAAAAGTTGGTGACGTGTTAGAGATAATATTGTTTTTATGGATTTCACTTCAAGCAAAAATTACGTGAAAGCTACTCATCTTCTAATAATTGTATATGTATTTAATTTTTAAAATCAGATTCCATTAACGAAAAAATCGCAATCATTAATGTCTTAGTTTTGCAACTTTAAACTTTCGTAATTTTCGAAAATGGAAAGTTCCCCAAAAATTGGAATTGCGTCATTTTTAAAAGGGTAATTCGCACTATCAGAAAAGCAAAGAAAAAATGTACAGCCATTTTTAGAAAATAATTGTTTAAAATTTGTTTGTATTTCACACAAAATTACAGCAAATTACTCATTTCTGAAAAATTATACATATCCTTATTTCAAGATCTATATTTGATGAAACCATTTCATGAAAGAAAGCATTTCTAGGTGCCATTTTTTAAGAGTCCTTCGCTCTATTCAAGACAAGGTTCTCGAAGTATGGTCTCTTTCCGCTGTAGCATTACAATACTTTCACTTTACTACGTAAGCACGTAGTAGGCGAGAAAGAAAAAAATATTGTTCTTTTACGTTAGTAATAATTTATAATCATACTATTAATAGTAGACATCTGCACTTTATTGAACTAGGGATATTAAATAATTGATGAGGACACTAGTGTAGTTATGAATATAATCACACTGTTTCTGACAAACTAAACGTTTGCATTCTGAGTGTTAACAATCTGTCCTAAATCACGTAATAGATACTAACTACTTGAGCCAACTAATTGGAATAAAAATTAAATACAATTAATTTTGCAATGTACGAAATAGTTATAAACGTACCACATTCAAAAAGAATGTATAACGGCAGTCGTGGAAAAAGAATTCGTGATATCACGTCCATACTCCTCTTGATTTGGTACAGAGGATTATTCAAGCATTGATAGAAGTAAGGGTGGGATGCAACTTACAACATTATAATGTTATGTAACAGACCAGGTCATAATATCAAGGTAAAACACATATTCCTTACGTAAGAATCGAACCCACACAGCCGTTGCAAACCTCATATCCAAAGAAAACGTACAAGATTATCAAACCCATATACTCGGTAATGCGCATTGCTCGTCATTTTTTTCGGTAACTAGTTTGTGCACATAATATTGCAAGTTTTCTTTATCTTTTGAATGAAATATGCTATTATTTTGGACGCAGTGTTATGAAATAGGTAAAAAGTGCTCTCTTGTTCATTAGGAAGGCCGAAATCACCAATAAAATTTTGAGTTGTAGACGTCGCCCGGACGCGCCGAGCAGATACTTTTTAATTAAATAACAATTTGAAAAATACTTATATTAATATATTTAAGAAAAAAACAAAATATTTTGAATTAATTTTGTTTTATTTAATTTAGTAAATTTAATTCATTTATTTAATTATTTATTTTAAAATTATTTGATTTTAAATTTAAAAATATTTTCTTTTATTAAAAATATACAAATTTCAAGTAAATTTTAATTTTTAAATAAAATGATTTGTTGATTTTTTCCTAAACGAAACATTATTATGATCTCGAGAGAAGTTTCAGAACAAATTTGTGAAAGTGAACATACAAATACCGTCAAGCTTTCGTGAATATGTGTTGGGTACATTTTCAAATATTGAAAAGAAAGTCCAATTTACGATACTAAAAATTATATCGCTACCAAAGAAAATAAATAACAAAAGATAAGAAGTATTAACAAAATCCTAATTATAATAATACGTACTACAAATATCTTCTTATAATGTGAAAGTTAAATTTCTATTTTAAGGGGGGGGGGAATAAAATCTATAATAAATACAATTTAAATTAAGGGTGTCGCATCATTTAAACTGTAAAATATTCAAATCGTTGGAAAAATATTAAATTAAATAATGGCATTATTTTTAAAACATAAGCTATCTTTGGAATTATATAACTGTAAATCACATTTTTACTAAATGACGTACGTACAATGGTGCCACCGGGGAAGCCGTCACGTAATTATCTAACTGTTCATCTTTTCTAATTTATTTTAAGATCAAACAGCCCTGCATACCAGAAAACAGAGCAATCGTAGGTCCACGTGTGGCTCCTCCTTTCCGTGCCACAACTCGAAGTGGATCTGCTCCTACAATTCCTTGAATCTTTTCTTCTCTGAACGTTTTTTTCACGTTCTTAATCCACACATTTTCAGATACCGAAGCTCATTATTTGCTCACATAATTAGCAATCTTCGCCATCTATCAACATATGACTGAACAATCATTTTCTCAGATGCATGAACAGTGATTGCGATCAGTTATTTCGTACATAGTTCTTTCAATTCAAATCTCATTTGGCGATACAAATAGTCTCAATTACGTGGGACAAAATATTTCGTCTTATTGAATGTTCTCAACAACGATCTTTTCTATCTTCGTAATTCAAATATATATTAAAAGAGAGGAGTTCCATAAATCCAGAATTCCAGAAAATGTGCCCAAATTATATTGAGAGGCCTAGCGTCACTCACTTTTCTACTGTTTTACGGCAAATGAAAAAAATAATAGACACAAAAACCAATAAATTAAAAAACAAATAAATACTTTTTCCTTGCAAATTTTACAAATCTTAAAAATAATCCTAATAATTATGAGGGTGAGGATTTTAATGCCCTAAAATTTCTTGAAATATGCTTTTAAAAATATGAATTTATGACCTTCAAATTCTTAAATATACACTTTAACACGCAATTAAAATTAAAAATATTCCATTTCCTGGATAAACCTTTCTTGATAAAATTTATGAAGAGCATGGTTGGAATGAAAAGAGAAATCAAATATAATACTTCGCGGGAGAATTAATTGAGTAAATATTCACCTAGTATGTCTGGTTGCATTTCTTCTCCCTGGTTTAAAAAATACGATATAAAGAATCTACATGTGCTTCAAGTATTTTATCATCTATAGAAACGAAGAAGAAAAACAAACTCACACTGTGACAAGCTCTTTCGAAAAAAATGAACGCTCACAAAAGACTCTTTCTTAGGAAGAAACATTTTAGAGATAAGTCTATTTCAATGAAATATGGAAAACATGCGCTTATAATTACACGAATATGCACCAAAAGGAAAAATCGGCTAAATATGCACCGGCACTAACGAAATGTAAAGAAATTTCTCTTAGCCATGCCCTAAAGCAACAGAGAAAAATATGCAAATCACAGAAATTCACTTCCTACTAATTATATTTGTACCATCTATCCTAGTTTTCAGAGGCTTGCTTATCCATAATCATTTTGGTCCAAAAGTTTCAAAATCTTTTGGTAGTTCCACATAAAAAACACTAATAATTTTCGCACTACTTCAGACGCAATCACCGTAATAATTTCATACAAAAAACACCAGCGAAGGGCGTACCACACACTTGCGATGAAAAAATTATCTGATTAATATGAAAAAAAAAAATTCACAAGTTCATATGAACTTTGACTATAATTTTAATATTTCAAAGTTTTATAAATATTGAACATTTTATTTAAATTACTAATGAGTGTTTTTGAGTGTTTAAATGCTTATTGATAATCCCTCATAGTTAATGTAATTTTAATTTTCTAATTTTTGAAATGACAAAGTTGGAAAAGAACACGAAAATATTAAAATATCTCCGAAAATGGGAGAAATATTAATAAATCTTGGAGTTCTTCAGCTCTCTCGCGCATCCTCTTGTGAACGTAGTATCTCCATGTAGTGTGGAGTAGTATCCCCATTAAATTCAATTTTTCACATTAATCGAACAATGCTACTAGACTGATAATTCTTTTCAAGAATGATAATTTCAGACGAAACCACAATGCAGCGCCTCTGACCGGGAGGTCCTAGGTTCGAGTCCTGACGGCGGCAGGATTTTCGACACTAGCTTTTCAGCTAGGTCCAATTCAGTCGCTGCCTAGAGGAGAATTCTAGCGGCCGGCTGCTCTGATCGGTAGTTTTCCGTGGTTTCTCCGATCACCACCATGCGAATGCCGGAGCAGTACCTTACCAAACGGGCCACGGGCCGCGCGCGATCTACCCTTCCTCTTCCCTTGTCCTATCCTTTCCCTTTTACACACACACTTACACTAACATGCACTACACTACCATATATTCCGGTAGGCAGGTCGGGAGCTTAGAGCTTGTCCCGGCTGGGGCAGTGCCCCACTGGTGGGAGAGTCCTGGTTAGGGGGAACCCCACTAGCCGACGGTAGGTCGACGCCGGATCTCGCCATCCAGCGGGGGAAGATCACCGCCATCTCCCGAGAAAAAAAACATGCACTACACTAACGGATCTAATGACCAAAGCAGTTGACGCGCCCGGAAACACGAAAAAACAAACAAAGAAACGAAACCACAAAGTGAAATTCCTAACTTGAGTTTTTTCGATTGCAATGTGCCGCTCAGACGCCGGACAAGGAATCGTAGCAAGGTGCACGCGCCCGAAGCAGAGGACGGCGCGCTCAGAAGAACGGGGCCATGTCCCTCCTCGGTCAGCGGTGCGCGAGCGGGGGCGGAGACGTAGCGCGGGCAGGAACGGAGGCGGAGATGGGGTCGGAACGGCGGGGGCGGAGGAGGGCCGAAGCGGTGCGGATCGGGGGCGAAGCGGGGCGGCGCGAACGGAGGCGGGGGTGGGAGCGGGGGCTGGAGCGGGGGCTGGAGCGGGGGCGGGAGCGGGGGGCGGGAGCGGGGGCGGGAGCGGGGCGGGAGCGGGGGCGGGAGCGGGGGCGGGATCGGAGGCGGGAGTGGGGGCGGGAGCGGGGGCGGGGGCGGGAGTGGGGGTGGGAGCGGGGGCGGAGCGGGACGGCGCGAACGGAGGCGGGGGCGGGAGCGGGAGCGGGGGCGGAGGCAGACGTTGGGGGCGTCTTGAGGGCCCTCTGGCGCCGCCGTTGTCCGATGGATATCTTCATTGCTGCCTGTAGTTTACGGTCGCGAGCCGAGCGCGCGCTCTGGACCGAGAGCGCCCTGATACCATCGCTGGAGGGGAGCGGGGGAGGGGCAGGGGAGAGGAGAAGGTGCACGGGGAGGCGAGGAATGAGGGGACTGGGGAAGTGTCGGGGCAACTACTCAGTCAACCACCCGCACACACCGAGCCGGGCATTCCTATGCGTCGATTCTGTCATTTTCAATGCGGCATTGTTTTTTTTCATTACCCCCAAACACATCCAAAAGAATACAATGTTTATGCCTTCCGTGCTATACGGGTCTGGAAATTGGTTGACCGTTCAGGAAGAAATAAGCAGGCCTCGTGCCAGAAATTATATTCTTCCGTTATGTGTGAGAACGAGGAAAACAGATGTAAAAACAAAGATATTAGAAAAAAATTAAATAGTTCCGTTGAATTAACACACCAGAGGGAAGTTGTTAAAACGCACCAAAGGCAGATCAGAATACAGACTACCTAAACACATACAAGAACGGTGCTGGAAGACAACGCAATTAGTGGATTGATTTTGCTAATTGTTAATGGTTAAAACATTTATCCTTGAAAGGAGATGATAATGATAATTTCAATAATAATAATAATAATAATAATAATAATAATAATAATAATAATAATAATATAATAATAATGACAATAACAACAACTCTGTGTAAAAAATGTGTTTTCATTACATTTCGCACATTTCCATCGAATGACTACTTAATAAGACGTACCCTCTCCAGCGAATGCTGATACCAGTTCAGTTGGGGACATGTGCAATATTACATGCATTTCATCTGAGCGTGGGGTGACGAGTACTGACGTTGGATCATTTTCGGGGCAACTGGCATTGTCGACTGACCTGCCTTTAGTTTCGTTGGACAGAGAGTAGCACTATTCTTTGCAATAATTCCGTTATTTTATTGTTAACAAAAGTTTGTAGATATTCGTTTTTATATAAGATTTCAGTAGTAATTATGATTTGTTGCAATAACAAAGTCAATACAATATCATAACAGTTCGACACCATTGGGGACCCGAGGGGAAAAGGGATGGGGAGGAGAATCGAAGCGGCACCGGCCGGACCAATGAGGCTTCAGAGTAATTGCAGCATCCTCTCAGTAATCACCGCCATCTAATCTCTTTATAGATGGGGCAGAATGTTCCTTACTTCCAATACTCACTTGAATACACTGGCTAAGCCCAGAGTATATTTTTATAAACGCCATCGTATTTATTATTCATATGGAGGATTGTTTCATGCCTACCCCATTTCTCAACTAGGATTATACTAGCCCTGGGGTAAACATATAGACAAGCGCGAACACACAAACATCCATTAACAAGAAAGGATTTGAATTCCTAAATATTCGATTCGAGGTACTTAGGAATTTAATGTAATAATAACAACAATAACAACAACAACAACAACAATAATAATAATAATAATAATAATAATAATAATAATAATAATAATAACGCAATTCTCAGCCTGTGGTCTAGTTGGTGTTCCTCTAGATACGTGAACTACCTAAGAGCCTAGAAATCCCTCAGGTACCTACGCAGGATTTGAGTGGTGCCCAGTAGTGTAATATTCTGCGATTTCCGTGCTAAACTCACATCAATATCTAAGATGATCAGGTGTGTCTGGGTGTGGCCCAACGAGTCCCGATTATTCCATTCGCAACTGGGACTTTCCGTCCTGAGACCAATCTTTCCAACTGAATCTGCAGATTGTGATATTTTGTTGTTTATTCGATCTCTTTCTGACCCGTTCTAGAATCTGCTGCAATAGCCAAGACCACTACCCATTGCTTCTCTTCAATGACGTTCAGATCTGATATGTTATGATTCAACCGATGGTTTGTATGGTTAGCATTCGTATCAGAGCTTTTAAACACATTATCGGGTTATGTTGCCACTGTTCCACATGCGAGCCATACTTTATACAAAGATTCCAGTATAGCACGTAGGGCATTTTGTCATGGTGTTGTTCGTAATCTGTCTGTGTTATCTTGCTGCTGGCACTTATCAGGTGATTTTTTATTTTGTTTGTTCAGTGTACCCTTGCCAATCTTGCCATCCTTGCCATCCAAAAATGTGTGGTACCATTCAAATATCAACTTATTCCATTTGCTTATTCCATATCATTTTTCTCAGGAACAGTTCTAGTGACTGTACGTATCAATACAATACTTTTTGCAAAATATGAGCTTTTCCGAAAAACGCGAAGACTTGCTCATACCAACAATTTCAATGACCTAAGAGTGTGAACAAACAGACTTGCAATTTTCTAATTGCACACTTGTAAGTTTGAACAACTGACAGTTTTTGCGAAACAATTCCCACAGCTACTTTATAGGATCGACTTGTCTCTTTACGCCGCACATACGGCTGATGTTTTCCAAATTATTCTTTTGAAGATGTTATGATAGGTATGTCTTTAACACGGGGGGGGGGCGGACGGGATTGGAGGCGCGAGCGTTGGAACACCGTCATGTGGCTGTTTAGCTGGTGACCATTTCCGGTCGCGTAATGAAACAAGTTTATTGTTGTTTTTATTATTATTATTATTATTATTATTATTATTATTATTATTATTATTATTATTATTATTATTATTATTATTATGTTTACTTTCGTTGTCTTTGTCTAACACAGACGCTACACATGCAACATCAAAGCATAGTAACATTCGCATATTTGAATCTACAAAACATTCTGGTATTCTAACATTTTAACATAAAATAACAACACAGTTTCTACAAATAATAAAACTAATTCAAAATTTCAAACTCGCATAAATCCCTTCATGAACCACCTAGTGGGCGCGTACTGATGATAACCGACTTTTCGAGATCGATGATACATGAGCGTCTCCAAGCCTAGATTCCCAATGACCTGAGCTTTGCTTAGACGCCTTGATGCTGGCAGTAGAATAAAATCAGATTACACTTCTGAAAGACGCCATTGTTATTTTACAGAAAATGCTAGCTCTCTATATTTGTTGATTGTAGATAGCAATACATTATGCAATTATTATTATTATTATTATTATTATTATTATTATTATTATTATTATTATTATTAATAATAATTTTTTTCTCTGCGAATCGGCCATCCTTGGGCCACGCGATACGTGCATCCCACCGGGGCTCAGACTTGAATATCGGGCTAGGTGCACGTTATTTTTATTATACGTTACTTTTTTGTCAGGAGGGATCTTGCAATTTAATGCAGATTCCATTTTGTACCCCAGGGTTGTTAGTCCTGGGAATGAGGTGAAGTTAAGATGATTATGAATGGATGATAAGAGGTGAAAGGACGAACACAACCATGTCCGAGGCGGGACTCGAAGCCGCGACCCTTTGGTCCAAGATCACTACGACACTACTGCCTTAGCGATCTCGGCCACCAGGCCGATTATTATTATTATTATTATTATTATTATTATTATTATTATTATTATTATTATTATCAACAGTGTTGCCATTGTAAATAAAGGAGTCACCATTAATTTCCGCCCAAAGGCCACAATTCTCGGTGGAATTGAATGCTGCAGGGAGCAGAGTGCACTGACCGCGGGGGCAGGGAAAGGGGGAGAGGAGAGGCGCGAAGTGGAAGCGGAAACGCGAAGCGCGCGTCGTCGGCCCGTGTGCGTGGCGCGGCGGGGCTCTGCAATCCGGGAAGCCTATGGGCGGTCACGTCCCGCTCGGAGTGCTGCCGGCCGGGGGAGAGGCGGAAGCTTCGGAGAGGCACAGCGGGCCGGGGGGCAAGTGCGTGTGGACAAGGAGAAGGAGCAGAGAAGGAAGTGGGATGAAAGATAAAGAGGAGGAGACGAATGAGAACAACTAGAAAGGATACGGAGGAAGGAGAAAGATGAGGAAGAGAAGGATGTGGAGGAGAGAAACAAAAGTGGCGTGAAGGAGAATTAGGTGTAGAAAGTGAAGTAGTAGGTGAAGGAGATGGAGATGAAGGATGAGTCGAAGAAGATAGGAGGATGTGGAGAAGAGAGGGAAGATGAGTAAGAGAAAAAGATGAAAAAAGAGAAGACAGATGGAAGAGGGGGAGGAGGAGTCGTGATGAAAGCCATGGAGGTAGAGGGATGGTGTGCGGGAGTGATCCAATTGGCGAAGCAGGGTGGATCTGAGAGCGTGGTGGGAGCGATGGTGGTAGAATGTGCAGAGATCATAGGCTAGCGGAGCGACCGTAGGGTGGCGAAAGAACAGCAGGACCGACATGAGTTTCAGGGATAGTGAAAGAAGTGAGTAATGCTGTAAGATAATAGAGTATGGAAGATTAAACACTGGGAACGACACTAGCGTATGCCTGAAGGGACATTAGCAATGGCTATAAAAGGGCCAACGAGAAAAGTGATCTGTGAAGAAGTTGAAAGTAAGAGGGAGGATGTAAGGGAATAAACGAGGGAAGGGTTTGATTGAGAACGAAAACGAGGGCTGAGGTGGCGGTGGCGCAGAAGCAAGGATTGCGTTAGACTTTTAGATGCAACGGGGAAGAGACGAGACGCCCTGAGGGAAGCAAGTAATCTACTTTAACTTCCCAGTCAATTAGTCACGTCTCGATCAGGGTTTTCGTCCAGTTTCCTGGATCCAGTGACCAATTGCTGAGATGGTCCCTTTTTTCGCTTCTGAATATAAATGTTGCTGTACCATGCACACGTTTTGTTGATTTCTCCTGAATGTGGTGGTCGTATAGCCGGGGGTGTGGATTGTAATTTTGTTTGCAATAGAATAAAATCACATTTGTAGTTCTTTTGCCAATGTAAATACTAGGGATTCCTAGGGAGAAAAAGGTCTAGTCTTGAAATGTTTCTTCTCACACCATTTTTTGTATTTTTATTCATTTAACTATGTGTAATAAAAGCACAGGGAAGGAATTCTTGAGCTCACGAAAACGTGTGCACGTCATATTTCTCTCCCATGGGTCATGTAATTTTTTTTAAGTTTTGGAGAAAATAAATCAAATAAATACTACTCGCAACAGCTACGAAGAAGTCGCGGAAGGTGATGTTTGCAAAGGTGAGTGTGGCGGAGAAACGTGGGTAGGTGCGACGGTGTTGGTACGTTATCAACAGAGAAGGTCGGCGTGAAACGGCAATTTTCATCAAGGTGAAGGTAACGAAAAGCGCGAGGATGTACAAAGAGGCAAAGCGGCCTACGGTCATAACTAGAAGAAGGAGACGGGGCGTATGATTTGTACGTCGGTTGGAAAGGGGGAGCTAAATTTAATCTCTTTACTTTTAAAATCAAGCATCCCCTCTCCCCAAGAGTTCTTGCTCTGGATGAATCGAACTTAGTAGTGCCGTCGCTAACGGGCCGGATATATGGCAGGACGAAGAAAATTAACTGCATCAGCAATGAAGACGGGACGAGCGACGGCACTACACAATTGGACGGTAGGGGATTGCAGCATCGAGAATGACTTTTAGGTAGGCAGGGGATGCAAAGTTGACGAGAGTGATGGACCGCAGGAGCGGTAGAGTTCATCACTAGGGCAAGGTCATCGGCAGGAACGGCGGGAGGCGTAAGTTAGGATGCGATGACCTGAACAAATTGATGGAGACAACGACACGGGGTTCTGACGACAAAATTAAGTACAGCAGTACAGTAAAAATGGCGTCGCCGTCATTGTCGACTGTTGCGATAGTGGCGGACGTGGGGGCGGGTGTTGGAACGAGGAGGAAATGGCGGAAACGAGGGAAATGAGGTCGGCCAGGACGGCGAAAGTGGGTACCAGGTGGGGTCGGAAACAGTGAGAGGACAGAGGCATAAGATGACGGTTTGAGCTGCGATTCAGGAGACGGAAGCAAGCTGCAGACGATGCAGGCGAGTGTGGCAGCGACCAAAACAGGGAAGTCTGGGGGACGAAACGCAGTCAGGAGCGCAGGCGAGCGCGCCAGCGGAGGCGGGGCGGGCGCCGAGGCGGTGGCGATCGTCGAGGCTAGGGGAAGAGGCAGAGGCGGGGGCGGAGGTGGAGGAGGGAGCGGAGGCGGGGCGGAGGTGGTGTCGGTGAGATGTGTAGACACGTAGCCACAGACGGAGGTCTGGGTGGAAGTAGGACCGGTGCCGGAGCGGAGATTAGGCGGAGGCGGAGAGGGATGGAAGTACGGAGAAAGAGGAAGATGGAGGGGTTGTGGGAGGAATCAAGCCAGAGGAGGAAGCGAAGGCAGGGTGGAGGCGGAGGCAAGGACTGAGTCAGGGGTGAAGGCGGTGGCGAAGGCGGGGAGGGGGCGGAGGTGGAGACGGGATGGGAGTCAAAGGGGCGGAGTTAGGCGCGGGCGGAGACGGAGGCAGAGGCGGGCGCGGAGGCGGAGGCGGGGACAGGGGCGGGGCCGGAGGTGAGGAAGGGGGCGAAGGCGGGGGTGGAGGCGAGGGTGGAGGTGGGGACGGGGGCGGAGACGGGGGCGGAGACGGGGGCGGAGGCGGGGGTGAAGGCAGGGGGCGGAGGCGGGAGCGGAGGCGGGAGCGGAGGCGAGGACGGAGGTGGGAGCGAAGGCGGAGGCGGGGGCGTCGGAGCGCCGGCAGGTGGCTGCTTCGCCGGCGGCCGCCTCCGGTCGCACAATGAAAAGCGTGCAGTAAACTCGCCCATTAGCCGCCATTCAAAGGCCAGATGAGATCTCGGCTCGGCGCGGCCCGGCCTGGCCCGCGCGCGCCCGCACTCGCTCGGCCAGCGGACACACGCGGGCGCGGGTGCAAGCCCTGCGCAGCGCTGCCCACCGCTGCCCAGCCCGCGGCCGCAGAGCCGCGCGCGGGAACGAGGGCTTCCACAGAGATGGCAGATAGCCCGCGCGTGGAGCAAATAGAAAGCTATTGAATTTCTTCCTCCTCTTCTCAAGTTTCCAAAGAATTTTTTCACGAGCCACAAATGTTGGCTGTTTCGATACTTAGGCTGTGCAGTATGCTGCTTATGTATTGTTATGTGTTACCCATTATGTATTATCGAGTGAATCTTTTTTAAGTGAATAAAATATTAAAATTTCTAAACGTAGTAGTGTGAAGGCCCTTACATTCTTTGAGACAAAAGATATACTGTTTACGATTATAACACTATGTGATAGTCGAAATATAAAAATAGGCTTTTAACAGAAAAAAAATGAGAGAATAAATTTAATCGTAGTAAACTACAACGAAGAGCACAATTTTTTAAAGGTATTTTTATCAATAAATAAAAAATATTGTACATTTCTCTGTATGTCGGGGATCACGTTTTTTAATCCAGAGGCATGGTTTTAGCTAAAAAATTAAATGCTCTTATACAACTAACATTAAAGGAAAAAATCAACTCTATCTTTCGTTTGTGCAAGAGGACGATCACGACCGTGATTTCCACACAAGTGATGACTAGTGGATTTGTAATATAACACGTTATCAATAGCTGACTGGATGCCTTTCGAAACGAGGAATTGATTAACACTTTTTTTAGTCGTATCCTTCTAGAATATTCTGGAAAGTAATCTAGAAGAAACCAAAGTTGTTATTTGAGGGTGCGTCAATACACACAAAATGTTGAAACGCTGCGAATTACAATAGCTCGGAAATAATCAATACACGATTGATATTTTCCTCACCTGTCTCTGAGGGGGCAGGATCATTGAATACATCCTAGACAGCGAGTTGCTGCCAGCATACGGCATGGGTATTTTCACCATATGGTTGAGTATGGTTGGCTTTTCCAAACCACAACTTAAGTCGTCAAAACATCATTCAATTTTTCACCCTTCATTATATAATCATTATTCGCCCTTCAATATCACCCTTTGAAGGATCAAAATCCTTCAAACAGCAGAAGGCAATGACAACCCTCTATTCTGAACTACCCAGGGAAGAGAAGGGCATAAGGGCATAATCCTACCCCTTCAATCATGCTTGGCAGTCGATTATGGGACTCATCATCCAAGACAAGGATGCTCAAATGCAATAATCTGAGCTAGACCTCTCTACACTAGAGACGACAAGCCCGAGTGCCTCCTCTCCCCTCCCCACCCGATAAGCTGTGTCAACAAGCGGCGGGCCACACCTGTGGCTAACAGGTACTCGCCTAGTTGAGCTGCCCTGGCCGAATTCTCGGGCTCATGAGACCGTGTCGATTGACACATCCCAATTACAGATTACATTCCTAAGAACTCCTTCATTGGCTCCCAGTGTTACCACTAAATTTGATACCCATATTTGCCCCAAAGGAATGGACATAACGCGCTTTTACTTGTACGCGAATTTTTTACTTGTATCGTCACCGAAGTGAGTGAAAATGAGATCTGATTAAGGCAGGGGTAGTCGGAGGATTTATTTTTGGTGAACGCGTACCTGAATACTTTATCAACTGCAATAGCGAACAACCGCTATGTTTATTTCAAGCACATTATTTGCAATTTTTGGCCTCCATCAAATAGCTCGTTGAGGATTTTTTCGTCCTTCGTAAATCCGTCACAGAGGAATAATAATTGGTGTTCACTACAGCATCGCAACGGTTTTCGCAATATTTTCACTATTTGTAATTTTGTGGTTTTTGACTGTTCATAAATTGCTCATTCGTCAGTTGCAAAGTTGAGCTCTAGCTCCAATTATCATTGTCGCTTTGCTTTCCGTCATTATTTCTAGGGCCCGGATGTTTATGACTTATTGGGTTTTTTCTTTGCGTAATTTCCATGGAAAAAGTAAGATAAGTATGAGTTCATCTACAATTACTAAATTTCGTAATTGTCAGTTGTCATAGAGTCATTTTGGCTTTTTTTATAACCCTTTGGTCATTTTCCGTAAATTTTTCTTTTTATGAATTTTCGTATTTTCGGTCATATTTTTATCTTTTTGATTCCATTTTCGCATACTTGCTTGCAGTATTTGCAAAGAGATGTTTCATTTCTCCTAATTGTTATCTAATTTATTACAATTTTTGTTGAATGTAATTGTCTGTCTTTCCTATAAACATATATATGTATGTGAATTAGGATGATAAGCTATATAGAAGGAGAAAAAGAAAGCGTAGTGTTTAGTTTGGTCTAGTTTTGTGCAAAAGTCAACCGCTTCTAAAAAATATTTAATAACTTTGGCAAGTAGAATTGTCTTCACGGGGCGGCAAAAGAGAAGGGGTGAATTGGGAATGTCCTTGATTTTAAAAGTATATTTTCAATTGAATGGTTATTTAAACAGAGGAAAGATTTTGAAAGTTTCAAAAATGTAACCAAAACTTTTTACGTCATATTAATGGACATATTTTCATATTTTTTAGGTTATAAATACTTGCATATTTCTAACATTATTAGGTCATAAACATCCGGGACCTAATTATTTATGTTTCCTTCTTTCTCTTTGTTTTAATCTACATACTTCTTTGATTTCTCTGTCTTTCTTTCTTTCTTCATTTTTTCGTTCATTACTTATCATGCACATTAATATAAAACGTACTGCCGGAAGGAATGCATTTGTCAGAGATGCCTTCTCGTGACTTTAGCGGGAAAGGGGCTTACGGGACTTGGGAAGGCCCGCCCCTAAGTATGGGACTAGAAGCACGATGGAAGAAGCAAAAAATAGTGCGTAATTTGTGGCCTATTGTTAAGGTATTGCTTCGGTATCCTCTTGAAATTGAAGGCAGAAAATAGCGGTCAGGCCTGTGCATCCAGCCTCCAGAAGCTCTACGTTGTGGTTTCGTTCATAATAGCAATTGAGCTTTTGCAGATCTCTGCTTTCAACGCGATTCGAACGAATCATCTGTCTATCTTTAGAGCCTCATAAGTTATCAACGTAGCCACTTATCGACACATTTCTTTAGAAACTACTGAAGTCCTATTTTCTTCGATTCCCATGTCTGATATCAAAAGTCTTAATGAAAAATCTTACAAACATGAAGTACAAGAAAGTGCTAGTCCACCAGCAACCTCTCTGCCTCTTTAGAGGGTAGAGAATCTGCAAAGCATTTAGAAAACTCAGTTGTACGAAAAAGTGTTAGAGTGAGGTTAGACAAGTCGTTTATTTATTTTACTTAAAGAACTCGTAGATACATTATTGTAAGCAATTGAGATGGTCAGTTTTCATAAAAAAATTGTTCCTGATTTTTTTTAATTTCTGAACGTTTTCACCCGACCCTACTATCTGGATGACAGTCCTTGAAGCCAACTCATTAGATCTATCATTTCAGTTGTTTCCTGCGATCGATTCCAAGCGGATGCTGGAAATATACTTTAAGGAACGGGCATCGGACAGCGCAAAATTGTCTTGCGCCAAGCAAACAGGTGGTTCCTTGCATTAATTATCGACATTTCACGGTGGCTTACATCGACTCTCATACATTTCAGATACAGACTGTAGCTGAATGACGTGGATAATACCTATCGCACAAGCCTAAAAAATTTGACACATGTACCCACACCATACACACCAGCTCCAACCATCCAACGCCTCCCACCGCTGTTCAAAGTGGTGTCCACACCTTCAGTACCGGTAACAGTTGATACTCTTCATGCACGATTGCGTCATTCACACAGGACGCCAATCATGTGGTGTCAATTGCTCCCAAAATGGCCTCCGTCCCTTTGGCTCAAAGGACAACTCATGCCCTCGAGATCGTGTTCTACACGGGTCGTAGTAGTTTGTTTTTTTTTCCCTACGAGCCAGGTGAAAGTAGGGATGGCAATGGGCAGATTCCAAATCCCACCCTCCTCCTTCCATTCCGTGAAAAGTATCCATCAAGCGCCTGATCTGCTGGATGTGTGACGTGCCGATAGTCATGAATCCTCACGAGAAGAATATAACTCAGTAATATAACTAGCTAAAAAAAATGGCGACGATGTCGTTCTTTGACCAGCTGCATCCTGATGCTACCATTCACTCCACGATCTCATCTCATTCTTCCGTTTCACACGCTATTCTTGTGGCGACCGTCGCACCCCTGCGCTCCGTGGCTGCCGGAGGCGCAATTGTCCACCGCAACGCCATCGTTTACGAGCCCCGGCCGCTCTTTGTTTCCGTGGCGGTGTTTCGCGGAACGCGACATGTCCGTGGTGCGGCAGAGCCCGGGTTTCTTCCTCGCCATGACACGTCCCAGTCGCGGCTCTAACCCCTTCTGCGAATCCGCACTTCTGACTTCTGCACTCGCCACCCAAGAAGACGATGCAGTTCCGACTGGACGACAAAGGACATTTTTCATTTTCGTTTTTTGTTTGGCTTTTTTGTTTTGGAAATTTCACTGCAAAGCACGGGTTGATTTACCGCCTTCCGCGTTTTTTATTCTAGGGTTTGTATTTTCCCCGCCTGTTAAATTCTGTGTCACGAATTCGTTTTCTTGGTTACAATACCTCTGACTGCTGTAGCAGTAGTGTTCAAGTTTTTATGTCTCCCAAAAATTGCCTTCAATTTTTCTTTTTCCTCTGCGGTCAAAGACCGAGAGGTTAAAAGAAACAATTTTTGTACTAATTAGGAATACAAAATGTGATATTATTTTTAAAAATATTTCGCAAATAAAAGAATAAACAGAAGGTTGACAGTATTAAGTATAAAATTTTTCACTAATGATGTCATAAACTGCTAATATTTCCATTGTCCTTCTAAGACTTCTGTTATTGAAATAAATAAACAAAAAATCATATTGTAATTTCCAAAACTGTTCATCATTTACAAGCACTGGTAATAAAACGACTGTTAAGTGTCAGAAAATCTCTAAAAATTTTGACGGCGCATTAATTACGAGTACCATCATATATTTCATAATTAACCTTGATGAAATATATATTAAGCATCTACTAGCTCTATCGTGCCAGGTCTTCGTATTTCACAAACCAAATAAACACTGTAAATTAATAAAGGCGAAACACGTTCACAATATTAATGTGTTGTAATCAAACCAAAAAAATACAGCAATAACAATCCCCTTAAAGCTGTAATGAAACGAACGTCTGAAACGATATCCACTGACAAGGGTTCCTCCGAGAGAAGAAAAAAAAATACAGCAACATTTAAAGTCGGCCACTTCAATTTCAGCTGGGTGGTCTTCTACCGGCGAACGTTTACGTGCGGGAAGACACTTATGGGCACGGGAAGAGCGGACGGAGCCTGCAACGGATCCGTTTCCGTTGAACCCCGCTCGCGCCCTCCCTTCCCCTCGCCTTCCCACGTCTCTCCGAGAACACGCTGGTTCCCGCCGACTTTATGCGTCTTTCTCTGAAGAAGCCGAGGCGGGGCGGGGCGGGGCGAGTGCGGGAGACAAGGGGCGCGGGAGCGGAGCAGGCGGGCGCGCAGGTGGTCTGCCGCTTGAGGCGCGGGGGTGGAGAGCTCTCGCGACGCGCTGGTCGCCGCTGCAGCGCTGAGAGCCGCCAGTGCGCAGGGAGGAGGGGCTACAGAGCTAGCGGGGGCGGAACACCATGGCGACGCCAGGGGCGGCGACGTTGGGGAAGGCGGCGGCGGTGGTGGTAGTAGTGGATTGATTGATTATTATATTTCCAGGGGCGTTGACTGCTACGGTCATTAGAACTGTAAGTGCCGGGCACGTTATATCCCAAGAAGTAATTCAATTCAATTACATTCATTAATACCTTACTTTTCGTGGCGAAACTCTGCTCTTCCAATTGACAACGCAAATTCCGCTAAGTTTCTTTCACCGCCTGGCAGAGAAAGGAGGTGTCACTAGGGCGTTGAATTTTGCTCCGAGGAGGCTTCATTTAGGCTTGAGGATATTTTACATGCAGTAATTCTACGACATGGGGCAGCCAGCTTTACTTCTCCGAAGAAAGGCGTATGAAGAATTTGTTCGCCCTTAAAAATCCCCAGTTTCGATCGGGTTTAAATCCGCGATATTGGGTATAACAGTCCGATACGCTAACCATTACACCACCGAACCCACAAATGGTGTTTCTTCCCCACTGGAATGTGAGATCCGGGATTGACCAACAACTCTATTTAAAAAGCTTCCCTCCTTCAGGTACCTCCGGCAGAGGGGCACTGCTTCATCCGGAGCAAGCTCCAAACTCTGGCCTGGTCTTCCGACATGTCCAGTATTGTTTTGTATGAAGATGTGTGTGTGTGTGTGTGTGTAAGGGCAGAGGTAGGGGCAAGGATAACAGACAAAAGATACGCGCAGTCCCTGATCCGTTTGTTACGGTCCTCTCATGCAGTACATTCGCAGTGTGTGTATTCACGCGATATTGATCACATCAAGCTTGAAAGAGATAAGAAAAAAATACCAATCAGATCTTCCAAAGAATTATTTTGGAAACGGAGCGACGGGAAAGAGCGAGCGAGTGAGGGAGCAATGAGATGCAGAATTGGTGTGGCGGAGCGAAGGATTGTGGCGGGGAAGAGCGACAGAGCAGTGGGGCTGGGACACAGTGGGACGGGAGTTGGGAAGGAAGCATCCGGAAAGGTAGGTGGTTTAGGAAGCGTGTGTTGAAACCGCAGAAGGCAGGGCGGAGTGGAGAAGTGAGGACGGGGAGTCTGGATGGGTAGAAATTGTTTCTGGGAGGGTGTTGGACGCCATGAAGCGGGTCGGTTAGGGAATGGAAGGAACGGAGAAGGACGCTACGGGATTGAACGGAACGGGACGAGGCAATGGACGGACCAGAAAAGAGTACGGCGGCCCTGGGCAAAATGGAGAGACTTGAAACTGTGCGGGAGAATGGAGATGTGTAGGGGCAGGTCAAGATGTGAGGTGGAGAAAAGGGGTGTGTGGGGCGAGAGTGGGTGTGTGGACATGGGATAGTGTACATGGGAGCGGAAAGAGGTTGTGGGGGCGAGTCGGATTTTGTGGGAGCGGGGCGAAGGGTGTTGGGGCGAGACGGGGATATGGTGGCAGGACAGGGTGTGCGGGGTGTTGAGGCGTGACAGGGTGTATGGTGGAGGGATGGGATGAGGAGGAGCGGAACGGGATGTGAGGTGGGCGGGACGGGATGTGGAACGGAGTGTGTGGAGAAGAGGTGTGCGTAGCGACAAGATGGGGCGTGTGGGGGCGGGACGGGTTGTCGGGGAAACGGAATGAGGTGGGTTGGGGGGTTGGGTCCCACCGGTGCCGTGCCGGGCAATGCAGGCGGGGTGAAAAAAATGCCATGGGCAGGAGGACGACTCAGTCAGCGCGCGGAGGGCGATGAGAGCGAAGCCAACAGAGCGGTCGGGAGAAGGAGGCGTGGCAGTGAACTGTCTGGGGCGGACATGATCAGGAAAGTACCGTTGCGTGCGCTATTTAACTGCAACTCGACACGCGGTGGCCACCTGCTTTTCACAAAATTACCCTATACACACGTAAAAACGTATCTCTATAAAAAATAGTTCTTTGAACTCCCGAGCTTTGACCCCACGAATAGAAACAAAGATACCGTGACATAGTATAGCGGCAACGTAAAGGACAAGAGTTATAGCGAGAAAACACATATGAAGTGAGAATTAAGTTAACAAAGCTTTTCAGCCATTATCACTACAATGACATTAAAAATCTATAATTTGCACACTTGAAATTAGCAAGTTTTCTCTTTGGGCAGAAGCTTTACATACTCCATCTTCGTTACATATTCGAACCACGACGACAATCTGGGGAGGCAGAGCGTAGTGATTCTGCAATAAGTTTATTACCAAATGTATCGAAACTTGTAACAAATGTATGCATACTATTAAAGATACCTTTGAGAGTTGATATGTAATTAAACCTATTATATTTTAAATGATCTCCTTTGTTTAGTCCTTCTAAGTAACGAACTGTTTTTTATATTCCCGATGTGGATTTGGATATTCAGTATCCATTCCACTGAATCGATATCACGATATCAGTACTAATACTGACGTATCAGCAACAAAGAAATGTTGAATAAAACAGTTATGTTAAAAGGAGCTCTCACGAACACCATTTACTCCGCAGGCTCATAAACTGATACAAATTAGAAAGATATTAGTAATCATTACTTCATAGCAGTCGCATACCAATGCCATTCCACAAAACACACGGAGTGCCAGCGTGTGGACCCCAGAATTAATTGTGGTCTAATGCAACTGAAGCGACATTTTTATGTTTCAGAACTAATGCTACATGTATATAGAATTATAAAGCAATCATTTTCTGTAGGTTTATGTTAAAATATTTTCACTTCTTAAATGTGACAAAGGCGCATATACAGGTATACACCTCTCTATCCTTCAAAAGAAAATTGAAGTTTTCTGAAAGTTACAGTGAGTTTACTTAAAAACCGGACCTGAACCATTTTCCTAAGAGAACCTACATTGCTCTATTTGAGCAAAAACTTTAAAGGAAAGAATTTGCAGCCCATTTTGAGAAAACTTTGAACATGTTCTAGAGGATTTATGTAAAGTACCATCAAAAAATAAAATGTCCCACTTAAGCTCGACATCTAGATCGATTAGCAAATATCCAATTTTGTGAAAATTGTGTATACGTTTCAGGTCCCAGAGTAGGTCACATGCAGACGGATGAAATTTCTGAGAAGAAAGAACACTTTATCGGTATCAAGAAACTCTAAAACGTGAATTTTTTACAGCACTACGCATAAAAGAAAGTAATATACATTTAGGAGCAACAGAAATCCCCCTTTAGGTATTAGGACTCACAAAACGTGATTTTCCTGTCACGTCGGCATATTTATCCCACAGAATTAGAATACTTTCTCTTCACAGAGCAAATATGCTTACAACAAGTGATTAACTTCGTCTTCTGGGTCAATGGCCCTCTTCTCTATCGGGTTTGGTCTGGTATCTGGTCTAGTTTCTCAGATCCATTGAATAAACGTTGAGAAGGCACTTTGTTTTGCTTCTGGACATAAATGCAGCTTAACTATTAGCACGGTGGAGTTCGCTATTTTGTTAGTAACACGATAAATTCAAATCTGTAGTTCGTTTACCGGTCAAATTAAGATTTCTAAAAGTCAGGAGCGAAAATGTCTAGTTTACAAATGTTGCCAATAATCGCTTTGTTGGTGCTTTTCTTCATCATTGAACTACGCGTATCAGGGCGGGTAGTAAAAGGGTGGTGAACAGAGTCTGCGCTTCAAGCAAACGTTCGCAAATTGTACTTCTCCCCCACACGTCACATTCATTGATGTGACGTGTGGTTTACTAGTGATTACTAGTGATTTACTAGTGATTACTAGTGAATTACTAGTGATTCTGGGCTCGTCAACAGTTAAGATCATTAGTTCCATAAGTGTAGTGCGTGTTTTTGCTCGGGAGATATCTGGGATCTTCCCGCGCTTGATGGCGAAATTCGGCGCCGACCTCCCGTCAGCTAGCCGGGTTTCCTCAACAAGGTATATCCCACTAACGGGGCACCGTTCCTGCCGGGTCAAGCAATACGCTCCCGAACAATGCCCCGGCGTGCATGGTAGTAAAGTGCAGGTAAGTGTAAGTGTATGCAAATGGTGAGGATAGGATGAGCAAAGGGAACGAAAGATCGCGCGCGGTCCGTGGCCCGTTTGGTATGGTACTACTCCGGCAGTCGCGTAGTATCTATTGAAAAAACACGGAAAACTACCGATCTGAGCAGCCGGCCGCTAGATTTCTCCTGCAGACCGCGACAGAACTCGACCTAGCTGTCTGGCGAGTGTCACGTCACATAACCATTTCTACTGTTCTTTTTTACGAAAATAACCAAAGAAAATAAATGAGCACGTAATACGAGAATGTATATAACCGATCTCGTCGCGCGCCTGCGTAGTTGGGCCCATTGCAGACCACTGTGCGCCGGCGGGGGGCGTGGCGGGCAGGCGGCGAGGCGCGGCGAGGAGCGTCATGCCAATGAGGAGGGCGAGCCCCGGAGGAGGACATGAAGACACGCGCCGCGCATCCTCATGACGCTCGCGAACACGCGGCCCCGCACCTCCCACGCGCCCATTTACTCGCAGACTTGTTGCTCTCTCGCCTACGACGCACTTGCCTGGTAAAGAGAAAGTATTGTTATCCTACAGCAGACAGTAGCGAATTTTTGTCAGAAAAACTCCAATTGTGGGGCCCTGATAACCAAAACGAGAATAAATCTTCTTTCTGTAATATGTTGCGTAGTAAGAATCGACTCTTGTGGATCCATAATAACGAAAAAGAGACAAAACGTGTCTGTCAGTCTATCTGTCCGTCCGCTCATAGTCAACGCTAAACACTGAACCCACTGTTCATGGAGTGACGATAATCATGGCGATGTGATGCCTCACATGTTGGCTAATAAGGTGTAAAATAATTAGGACCAGCATCACCGTTTATTTTCTAAGGCGAAAAGATAACGGCAAATGCCGATAGCAGCTCCCAAACCAGGAGCTTGTTGCTTTGGGGGAGAGCTTTGACAAATATGAACCATATTAATAGCAGGCTTGCCCCCTCACCAAATAAAATACGTATAATTCCTGTATGTGACGTTTCCTGTTAAAACATAGAAGCGAGAGCTGCAGAATTTACAAAAATGGTGTCGATGACTTGACGCGATGGATTTGATATGGTCATTAAGAATAACATGGATGGCGAAGAGATCAAAGTACATAGTACTTGATGAAGTTGATTGAAATTCAAAGATTACCTTACACGAATCAAAGTTCAAAATTGTATTTTTTAAGATTGTTCACCAGTTAGTCCTTGCAACTGGCGCTATCTCCTGGAACATTCCACGAATTGGATTGACGGCATCCAAACAACAACATTAAAATAATAACACGGAAATACAAAAAGGGAATTGACGAGTATATACGTAATTAAAAATAATCAAAGTCATTTCATCTCGTAGTAATGTTAGTGTGTAATTTATTAACGATGTGCTAATTAAAATGCGTATAATAATAATAGTAATAATAATAATACATTTTAAAAAATCAGATCATATATATCTGGATATACGAGAAAATAAGTGTAAATGTAAAGGACTACAAATCAATATCAGGTGAAATTTCTTCGGGGTAAATTGCAAATTACAACACTAAATGAAATACACACGTAATAAGTAACTGTTAATGTACATCCATTCTTGAATTTTTTTCCATTTTATTTCACATTTTTGAGTTAACAATATTACTTCTGTGCTTCCGTTAATTTTGAAATTGACATATCATTGATGCACAAGAAATGTAACACATGTCACCGACAAGAACCGTTTTATCCTGATCGAAGATTTTGTGTGGTTAGGCGGAAGAGTGGGCCTATGGTCTGAGCCTCACTATTAATAAATATAATAATAATAATAATAATAATAATAATAATAATAATAATAATAATAATAATAGTTATAATAATAATAGTTATTATTATTATTATTATTATTATTATTATTATTTGGCGACAAAAGAAAGTGTTGTACTTTAACAGGGATATCCCGTCATTATTCTGGCAAAAAAATTATGTTTACTCATCAATATTTGAGAAAGTATAGTGAAATCAATTTCTAGTCAAACAATTTTTTTGTAAAAAATCTCGACGACGACGTAAGTCCTGGCGGAATTCAAATACCTCTGGGCTGCACGAACTCAAAATCTGCAGCTATATTGTGTGGCTAAGGTGAGGTACGTTCTGGAGTGTTCCGACATTTGCCTGGTGTTGATCGGAGAAACCACGGAAAACTATGTCGTTATGTATCGACAATATGTAACAATTGTTTAGGATTAATTACATTTTCTTGATCTTCTTTTACTAGTAAAACTCTGAGAAAACCCCTGATTACATAAGATAAATGCATCAGGTAACAGAAAGAAACTATATTAAAATTCAGTAAATATTAAAAGCGATATAAAGCATTTAGGAAAGTGATTGCCAAACTACGAACATTTTGATAAAAACGAGTTTTCTACTTACGTCACATATGTTTTCTTTAAAGAACTATCATCAAGAAATCTAGAAACACTTGACGCATAACAGCAATTATTAGCCACGTTCTGAAGTGGAAGCATCGTTAATTCTGAAGATTCACTTAGTGTTAGTTCAAATATACATAACTTAATAGTAGTTTTTACACAGGAAACATACTGTCAAACTGATAGAATGTTACCAATTTTTTTAATGGCACGTGTCCATTTACTAGATATGGCGTGCTTTAAAGAATCTAACTCACTTACCTAATGAATCTTTTTAAAATATTTCTATTAGAATGTGAGTTCCTTTCAACAAGTTTTTATTCAGGCGTTTAACATAATTTTAAGGAATTTTTAATTTAGGTATAGGAATCCAATGGAAATCATAAAAGTTCGTCGAAATTAATCACGGGCACAATTTTGGAACAGTGAAGCAGGTTTTTTGTTGTTTAAGGTCGCATCAACGTCTAGGTCGTAAGCGACTACTACTGGAGTTACCGTTATGGTAACTATGAAGATGAAACGAAATGGTGATGATGAGGGGTGAAAGGACGAACACAAATGCAACCATGCCCGAGGCGGGACTCGAACCCGCCACCCTCCCGTCCGAGATCGCTACGACACTACTGCCTTAGCAATTTCGGCCACCGGATCGGCAAGCACGCTTTTCTAAGCAAGGTTTCGGTTTTTTACTAGATCTTTTTCAGGTCTACAATCTATGTGTGGTATAAATCTGACGCTTCGAAAATTACAATTCGAATCTCTCCCGTTTCTTTTCCTAAACAGTTTTTTCACGTGTTTAAAAAATGAATATTTCTATTTATATTAACATAAAAAAATAGTTAAAATCCATGTGACAAGTGGAGGAAAAGTACAATCTCCACAACTTTTTCATTGTTTGAGAAATCCCATTACGGGAGAGGTGGCTGAGGACAACTACTGTCACTGACGTGCCTCTGACGGGGAGGTGCAAAGTTTGAGTTCTACCGGTAGCAGGATTTTCGACACTAGGTAGCTAGGTCGAGTTCTGTCTGTCTGGAAGAGAATTCTGTCTTAAGAATTCAAGTGGCCGACTGCTCTGATCGGTACTTTCCCGTGGTTTCTCCAATCAACACCAAAAAATGCCGGAGCAGTTCCCTAACAAACGGGCCATGGATGATGAGCGATCGTTCCTTCCCCTTGCTTGCCCTATCCTCATCTCTTACATGCACTACACTACCACAGATGTCGGGAGACGGGTCGGGATGTTAGAGCTTCACCCGGCTGGATGGTTCCCTGTTGCTGGGAGATACCTTGTTTGGGAGAAACCACGTTGGCCAATGGAAGGTCGGTGCTTGATCTCAACATCCAGCGCGAAGTATCACCGCCACCTCTCGAGGAAAACTCATGCACTACCGTACGGGGCTAATGACCTTAGAAATTGACGCGCCCGGCATCACTTATCAATCAATTCGGAATTCTCCCTCCCACTTATGACAATTATGGTTAATGGTGGCAATGGGCTCTTTTTTCTTTCGTTTATGATAGTATTTTAGTACGATATAAGTTGTAATACTGTAATATTATGTAACCGTTACTTACAAAAGGGAAAGTTTCTGTCAATGTAGCACCACTTTCTGGGGGGAAAACCGACAGAAATTAATGTAATAGACAATGTGAAAGAAAACAAAAAAAAGCTAATGTATTTATCTAACTCCAGGAAAATGTACGAGAACCACGTGCACATTGTGCAAAAACGGGAAGACGTGAACCCGCATGTCGCCCGACCATTTTATTCTATTACGAGAAATCGTTCTCGGAAGTTGCAAACGCTTTATCGCTAAGAACATTCTGTGTTTTAAATTACCTTGCAGAGATTACACAGCTACTTAGATTATTTTTTACGTCAGCACAATAAAATTACCGACAAATGATAGTCCTGACACGAAATAAAACTTAAACAGTTTTATTCCCGATGGCAAAGCACACTAGAAGTGCTACGGCAGAACATTCTTTCTTGCATTATTTCCAACTTTTCCAGGTTTCCAAAATTCAGAGAATTCAAATATAATAAGACCTGTGCCACTTTCTAAGTGCCCTTTGCTTTATCTGTCGAAAAAAAATTACAAAAGAATTTTGAAATTTGCACCGCTTGAAAATGTTTTTTTATACATCGCGTTAACCATCAGGCATATATTACGTAAACTTCAAGATTTTTCAAAAAAATTCTATATGACCTTTTTTAAAGATTTGATCATTTAATTCAGATTTCAATTATAACAAAAATCTCTAGCCTAGATACTGTACTTTTGAAATCTTAATATTTTGCAATTTTCAAAAATACAGAGACTTCGAAAATGGAACCAGCACTACTTTTTACTCTATATATACGATGGAAAATTTTTAACAACTAGTGGTCTTAAAACAGCACGTACTTTCTCGCCCGTATTTTCCCGCAAAATTACGCGAAAGGTATTCAAATTTTCGAAAATTTGTACATGACCTTATTTCACAAAAAAATTTAAGGAAAAGATTTCATTAAGGGTAAAAATCTCTATCTTTAATAATTTAGTTGTATGAACACTCCGAACCAATTTTGAACTTTTGCAATTTTCGAAAAATGAGAATTTTAATGAACCTGAGACCAGCTCCATTCTCTTAAACATCCTTCACACTATGCAACAACAAAATTTAATAAAACAGAATGGAGCCATTTTTTTGAAAATTTGGAAAATGTCCCAGGGCTTCATGTAAAGTACTCCACAAAATTAAAATATCGTTACGAAGAGGCTGCAAATCAGCCAGATCAATTGGGGAATATTAATTTTGGAAAAGATCATTTTAATAGTTTAGATATTAGCGTTGTTCACTGACGGATGGACAGAACACGGACAGAAATTTCGCCATCATTCGGTTTTTTGGCATCGATGACCCACAAAACATTCTGGCTACACTACATGTTAGAGGATTTTTTCTAAATTTCGCAACTGGATTTAACAAATTTTTCGTTACCAGGACCCTGTATAAGTTTTTCTACCGAAAACTCGCCATTTCTTCGAGCAGCGTTACATAACATTCTCTCTACTCCGTAGCGAGAAAGTCAAAATTTGGACCTCTATTTGAGAAAATGGTTGTTTATAAATTCTCAAAATTCCATGCAAAATTACACTGAAACTGCTCACATTTTCAAAAATTGCACATGACCTTCTATCAAGATGTCTTTGAACAACACATTTCCTTCAGGAAACAAATATCTCTCATTTTTTAGAAAATTTTAAAAATGCTGAGGATTCATGCTCCCGTCCGTCCACAATCGAAGTATATTTTACAAACTCCAGATCCTTGGCGTTGGTGCTGTTTAATTGAGGTGTATCAATTTTCGATAAAATCGCCTGGACGGTTTAGATGCTAGCGTTGACCACAAAGAGAGACTGGCTGACGGACGGACGGACAGACGTTTTGCCATCAATCAATTTTTCGGTGTCAAGGACCCCCAAGACATGGGTTCTGACTACACAAACTGTTAGAGGAAATAATTTACTATATATGGAAACAAGTCTTATCCACTTCTTCATTATCAGGGCCCGTTACACGTGTTTGCCTGTCGAAAAATCGCCTATTTCCCGTACTCAATTACAAGACTTTCTTTTCTTACGAAATAAAGCGTGTTAACATCCCGAAATGACATCATCTAGGTGTCAGAAAATTCACAAAACCATCGAATGTGCTACAATAACCCTTCAAAGAAGTCCATTCAAGTCCATTACATATTCCCAACGACAAGGCAGACGTCGGAGACCATTTATATCAATTTATAAACTTTGAACCATCAAGCTTCACTGCATTGTCTATGTCTTGTCATATCCTCATTGTTTACAGCACTTGTTCTCACTGTGTCACACAGTTTTAACTGTTTTTTACCTTAAATAAATTCAAAACTGTCCCCCTCACAATAGTTCTCGATTTCGTTATTATATCAAAATCACATGGAGGCAGGTACATTGAGTGTGGTGGGTGTTCCTGTAATGTCCGTGTTGTAGTTTATAAAACTAATAACTACATTACATACAGTAGATCAATGAAAAAACAACTACTCTGCAAAGTTTACCTATAACAAAAGCCTCAAGCTGTTATCAACAAATCGTGAAATGTATTCCGGAGAGATATTTCGAATTTAAATACCGTTCAAATTTTAAGAAAGTGCAAGTTACAGCCTTTTTTGATTGTTAACAGCATTTAAATAAATTAAGAAAATATCTAGTTTTGTACTATACATATTAATACATTTTAAAAACAATTATTTTTATTTCAGGGGCACCATGGCCCCCCGTGCCCATTCGTTGGAACCGCCCTTGACCTCTTGACACTTAGAGACTTGATTGATGGATAGATGATTCCAGGCGCGTCAACGACTGACGTCATTAGTCCCGTAAGTGTAGTGTGTTTTTCATCGGGAGGATGCGGTGATCTTCCTCCACTAGATGGAGAGATCCGGGGCCGACCTACCGCCGATTAGTGGAGTTTTCCCCAACCAGGTATCTCCCACCAGCGGGTTACCGCCCCAGCGGGGACAAATTCTAACTCTCTGACCGGTCTCCCTTGCCAGTTGGGCTTGCCATGAAAGCGGTGGGTTGCTGTAGGCGCATGTGCGAGGGCCAGTGGCACGGCTTCCGCGAGGCGATTGCCCAGGCCGACGGTCCGCGCGCAGTGGTCGCCGTCCTTCAACGCGGACGCCGCGCCGCGGCCCCCGCCACTCCCTCGTGTGGCGTGTGCTGCCCCACCACGCCCCCCCGGCCGCATGCCCCGTGGCCACCCACCAGGCGGTGGAGGCGGCCCGTGCCGCTCCAGGTGTGCAAGCGCAGGAGAGTCGCAGTTGCCGTTTCCTCTAGCACTTCTTCATCCACAGCCACCTCGTTCTCTGTCACCGTCCCTTCATTCAACGTCGCCTCCATCTCCGCCGCCTCTACTTGGACCATCTCCATCGCCCCCTCCGCTCCCACCTCAGTATTCACCTCCAACTTCGCTTCCACTTCTACCACCATATACTCAACTATCTCCGCTACCACCTGCGCCACCACCTCCAACTGCATCTCCCCCTGCGTCGCCACTATACACCTCCGCCTGCACCGCCGCCTCCACCTCCGCCTCCACCGCCTCCACCTCCGACTCCGCCTGCACCTCCACCTGCACCTCCGCCTGCACCTCCGCCTGCACCTCCGTCTCCACCTCCGCCTGCACCTCCGCCTCCACCTCCACCTCCGCCTCCGCCTCCGCCTCCGCCTCCGCCTCCGCCTCCGCCTCCGCCTCCGCCTCCGCCTCCGCCTCCGCCTCCGCCTCCGCCTCCGCCTCCACCTCCGCCTCCGCCTCCGCCTCCGCCTCCGCCTCCGCCTCCGCCTCCGCCTCCGCCTCCGCCTCCGCCTCCGCCTCCGCCTCCGCCTCCGCCTCCGCCTACACCTCCGCCTCCGCCTCCGGCTCCACCTCCGCCTACACCTCCGCCTACACCTCCGCCTACACCTCCTCCGCCTACACCTCCGCCTCCACCTCCGCCTACACCTCCGCCTACACCTCCGCCTACACCTCCGCCTACACCTCCGCCTACACCTCCGCCTACACCTCCGCCTACACCTCCGCCTACACCTCCGCCTACACCTCCGCCTACACCTCCGCCTACACCTCCGCCTACACCTCCGCCTACACCTCCGCCTACACCTACACCTCCAATTATGCCTCCGCCTCCACATCCACATCCAACTCCGCCACCGTTTTTGCCTCCACCTTGCCGGTGCCTCTACCTTCACCTCCTCTTACGCCTACGCTTCCGCCTACGCCTCCGTCTCCACATCCTCCTCCGCCTCCGTTTTCTGCTTCCACCTATGCCGCTGCGTCTCCTCCGTCTTCGCCCCCGCCGCTGCCGCTGCTACCCAATCACACAAAAGTATATAGTCTGACAAAGAGTCCTTGCAAAGGAGCTATTACGCGACACAGCGAAAATATACCTCGAAAGTAATTGTAGCTAGACACTGCACCTCGGATTCCCGACGCGAGACGAATATGAGGGAATGGTTATTTAAGAATGAGGCATCAGTCCATTGCTGCACTCTGAGGATGGAGAGGGCTCGATTGGAAGGGAGGATCTTGAGCGGTACGTGGACCATAATTTTGAGTACTGTTTTCCTATCCGGCTGGGAATGAATAGAGGAACCCACTGAAACAGAAAATAGCTTTGCAAACTATATGAGATTACAAGAAGGCGCTTTTTATGAAAAAAATCCGTTCTTATCCCTTATCGCTCCCCTCTGATTGAGTCTACTCCGTACGCCACGAGTTCGCCAAAGTATTCTGGCATAAAAAAATGAATGAAATGAAAATTGTGTTGCATTCTAACGTTTTTTATGTTAATTGCGGAGGTAGATGGCAAGAGCCTCGTTCTCACATTGGATAGTGTACCGTCAACTAGGCCTTAAAACTATTAGCTTAGAAGATGCCATTCTTCTTTTCTATCAAACTTTATTTATTTTTACTGATGTACTTATTTATTTACCTGCCAATTTATTTATTTATTTATTTTACATTTATTTGTTATGAAGCTAGTGAGTCGGTTCCTCCACGTCAGGCGCGATACAGTTTAAGAGTCTGCTATAACAATGAATATGAGAATAATGACACCACTGTTAACCAGCAGGTGACAAGAGCTCAGTCTTAGTGAAAAAAAAAAAGAATCGAACACTTTTATTGCACCGCAACAAAAGTGTCCCGTTGTGCTGCATTTATTTGGATCTATTTCTTGCTCTACATTTATCGGATCATTTTAAATCCCCTCATATCAATTAGTTGTGAAAAGTTTTCACTATTTTGTATGTGTTGTAACATTTTTACAATATCATATCTTATATTTTTAATCTCTAGAAGCTAGCCAAAGAGTCAGTGCAGCATCCATAATCACTGTCTTTTTGTAGATGCTTATATCTAGGACACAAAGACTCATTCAGGCAGTATATCTCAATGAATTTTATTATATGCATTCATAGTGATATGGAAAGTTTTACGATGGCTTCTTATATCCCTATGGGCAATTAAAAAATAATTTCATCTCTTTATGTATGCAGTTTGCAGAAACACTGTTTCTGTAGCCAAAAATAACTATGTAACCTATTTTAATTCTCTCAGGTTTACTTTCACCGTGATTTCAAAATAAGTTAATACTGCAGTGAATGCCTATCAATTTTTGTAGCATTCCCTCCTCCATTGCACAGCACAAGTACGACAGTTTATTTTAAGGAATGCTCCAAAAATGCTATTGTTCTTGCTAATAATTCAAGACTGCCAAATTTTGAGTATTGTCATTGTTCCAACATATGAGCGATATATTTCCTTATACATTCAAGCTGTTCCTTTTATTTTAATCTGATTCTTTCCTGCTCGCCCCCTTTGCCACGTCTACTCCTCCCGCCACCGCTACTTCTCCACCTCCGGCGCTGCCAACTCCACCTCCGCCTCCGCCTCAGCCCGCGCCCCGCCCCCGGCTCCTCCGCCCCCGCGCCGACGTGCTGCGGCGGCCGCTGTTTGACTAATCATTCTGTGCGCTTGTTTGGGTAAAGTGGCAGGGAAAACACGCCAGCGAGATGGCCGAAGTTTGTCGACCGGACAGACAGTAACATCTGCCGCGGCGGTGACGGCGGCGGTGGCGGCGGCGGCGGCGGCGAGACGAGGAGCGATGGAGGACGGAGGAGACAACCCAGACGACGAACAAAAACGCAAAGTTGGAAATCAAATCAGTGCAACAAAATTCCGCGAAGGTTTCGAGTGGCAAAGGAATAACCGATGGCAGGAAACATACACGAAATGATGGATGCTGTGGCTATCGTGCAGGAGGAAAAGTCGGGGACTGCGTTGAAGATTAGGAAATTGTGAAAGAAGATTTTTAAAAAAATGACAAGTCGGCAACTCAGCTAGAGAAAAACATGACAATATTTGCAAATAGAAAACAAATTGAAGGTTAAATCAACGACGAAAAAGATAACAAAAGTTGACCGAAAGGAAAAAGCAAAGACAGATAGGAAGAAGACAACAAATACAAGCTTTTCGGAAGTCGGGATACAAGGATTAAGAAATTGAACGCGAAGATGACAAAGCAATACAGCACTTAGCAATAAAAATTAACTCTGAGATGGAGCCGGCGACGATTGTGGGGGATTTTTTAAGGTCGCTGATCAACATCTTGGTCATAAAGCGGCCACTGTGACTTTTAAACTGTAGGGAGAACTGTACGGAGAACACGTAAGGACAACACAAACACACACAAACCGAACCCGCGACCCTTCAAGCCTAGGCTGCTACGGCCCTTGAGCCTTAACGACTTCGGCTACCCAGCCCGGCGATTGTGAGAATTATAGCAGTGCGATCTAGAAGATGACGGAAAAGTCTACGACAGTGATGGTGGCAGCAGGGCGGCAGCGAAAACTTGCATTAAGTTTAACTTTTCCTCTGAACAGAACATGCGGCTTTAGTAACAGCACACGTCATCTCAAACTCTCATTTCGCTTCTTGCAAAACGGGTAGAGTAGTTTTTTCAAAAGTAGTACTATCAAATCAAACTTTAGCTGGTTTGTCACTCAAATGAAAATTGTTTTTATAACACGGGATCTAACATTCCTTGTTATCAAATGTTGACTGCGCTCGCTGCTACTTTTATTCATAATTCAATTATCAATAGAAAAAGAGAAGATGTAGAATTCCGGAGAACAAGTAAACAGCCAGATTTTCCTCCACACGTTACACACAGTTTTCTTTCCTTTCTTCACCATAAATAAATAGATAAGTAAAAAAATAACAAGAAAAATCGAATACTGTTCGCCCTCGTTAGCACAAACTCGTTTAACCCGAAATTCGTCGTCAAACGAACAAAATTTCAGTCCGGTCAAAGAAACATAGAAATGAGGACATATGAGGTATATCCTCATTAGCATGAACTTGCTTAATAAGAATTTCGTCGTAACACGAACAAAACTTCGGCCCCGGCGAGGGATTACGGTAACACTGACATTTATAATAATCGGATAATACGAAATTTTTTAACACGAACTCCGATAATTTCGGACCCTTGGAATGAGTGTTAATGAGGATCTCTTTCTCTTTCTCTCTCTCTATCTCTCTCTCTCTCTCTCTCTATATATATATATATATATATATATATATATATATATATATATATATATATATCGGATAATACGATTTTCTTATTACAAGTACACCAACTATTTCAATCCCTTTCAATTCATGTTAACGAGGCTTCACTGTATTACAATAGAAAGCGAAACGAAGACCACTTGGAGGACCACGACGGAGGCGGCAGCAGGGACGACTGTTGCAAGACGCTGCGAGCATACTTGCAAGAGTCTGCCCGCCCCCGCCCCCACCCCCGCCCCCGCCCCCGCCCCCGCCCCGCCGCCGGCGTCGCCGCCCGGGCCATTCAACGCCGGAGGTGCGCCTCGCCAGTCGGCTTCATGAATGGGGCTCCGCTAAAATTCCTCGCCTCTGAGGTAGTAGAGAGCCTTTTTCGTTTTTTGTGGAGTGTCCGTCCGGTACGTGCCACACGGCGCCGGCCGTTGGCAAGCGACGCTTCTTATGCGCAGAATACGAAAGCAATTCAGAAGAGGGGAATCGTGATCGTCGCTGTCTCCGGGTCAGAGTTTGCTACGAGGGCAGTGCTGTGGACACAGCCACGATGATTAAATATGAAATTCCTCAGCTGAAGGAAACAGACGTTGACGTAATACGTTGATATTTCTCCATTATATACCGAGAAAACCACAAAGATGTATTCTAACCTAAAATAAAACGGGTGTACTCAAGAGACATTTTAGATGTGTAAATATGAGTACATGTGTGTTGTAGTGTGTCAGTATCGTTAAGAAATGCAAAAGAGTTTGTTATTCGTGGGGAAAGTAATAAACGTTTAGGTGAAGTAGATGACAAACTGAAGTGTCATGGCCGTATAATATATGAAGATTTAAGCAAAACTAGAAATAATAATCTGAACATTATTTTAAGTGCGATAATGATAAATAACACTGTTAGCCAAACGACTTCTGAGATACTAAAATAAAATGAAATATTTTTTTTAAATTGAAAAGTGTTATTGTAAATGGCAATTCTGCTTTTCAATTTCGAGTATTCTGGCCTAGACTTTCTAAAATGTTCAAGAAAGGGAGATAATGTTTTGCGCGACACAGTATTAAACCCGGAACTTCAGTTCATGCCAGACTAAAACTGCTTGAGATTTTAACACGCCATCTTCTTTTCCCTATTCTCGATCTTCATCAGCTCATCTTTCAGAGCTACATGATATGGATATCTTGGCCAAGTTGAGCTTTAATTAATTTTTCGATTCTATAGCTTTTCGTTTACAGACAAATGGCTGACCATTTTCATTAGGATATTTCTTAAAAATGCCGAGCATTGCTTTATTTTTTTAAGGATCCATGTTTTACACCCGTATGTCACTATTGGATTTTCAATAGTGACATACAGGTGCAAATTAGATATTTTAGGCAGTAATTGAAAAAGGCTCGATGAAAATAATGTCTAATGTATTCTAAAGCATTAGTAAAGTTTTAAGATGAATACTTCTAAAAGAATGCATAAGCCTCTAAAAACTACTGAAATTCGATTCTGGGAATTTCACTCCTATCTCAATCGGGACTTGATTTGATTGACTGACTGCATCTGAACACAAAATGTAATTTTTCCCCTCGCAAACCCCACATACATTCTTGATGTTTAAAAATTAAAGAAACACAAAATTTACCAAAACCGCATCTCTTGAAATAGTTCATTTAATCCACCGATGGAATAGCTTTTTTTGTCACGATTGAACGCAGTTTTTCTGAGTGATATAACATTGCGTAACTTACTATATAGAGCTCTAACGTTATGCTACGAGTTTCGCTTAATTGCATTCCCTTTCTCATCTCCTCAACCTGAAGATTGATGGGACTCAGAGAACGAGGCGTGGTAGTCAGTTAGGAAGTACACTGCTTTCCTAATCGAAAAAGAAAGTTCCCTACGAGTTACACCTTTCACCACAAATGTCATTATTCAGTATCATCAAACCCCTCAGCAGCTCCCTAGTTCCTCCGGCCTCGGAGACTGCGACAGTCTTGGGGAAGGTACAAATATTTCTACACCCCATCGGGAATCGAATCCGGGTCCTGGGGCATGAAGCGTGAGTACGCGATGAGACAATTTAGCGGTTACTTTACTAGTCACAGAAGTTCAACTGAATACATTATTTCAAAATGTCTACTATTCCAATCTTCGCGAAAATACGTTACGCTCACCATTTGTATTTTTTATGGATTTGCTGATTGGTCCTATGAAAATTAAGTTATATATTAAGTAGGAGCGGCCTCTGGGATGACTCGTGGACAGCGTATTAGCTTTCCGTGTCGTGATCCCGGGTTCGATTCCCGGTCGAGGCAAAAATTGAGTTGTAGCTTTTCTTTAAAACCATTCCAATTTCTGTAGATGTGTGACGAAGAAAAGCTCAAGCAGGCGGATCTTGCTAGTTACGGTGAAGAGAATGCGTCATGTTCACCTCATATGGCTCTTACCCCCAAGCTTGGGAATTTCACTAGGCCCAGGCATGGGGGACACCGGTAGCTGGCCGGTGAAGTCGGACTACCGAACCAATAACGCCAAATACATACATACATACATACATAGTAGTAGGAGAACTGATTAAAATGTATGATTGATATAAATTTTGAGCACTTATCAGCAATAAATTAAGCGCTGAATGACCGGACGAAACATCAACAAATAATTTTAACAAAACAGAAATGTTCTGAAGTAGAGACTTGTAGCGAGTGAAAACACTACCTATGAGTTGTTCACTGAATGCATGTGCAATTTTCTGCTTGCTCCGATTAGGCACTTTTTCGGGAAATGTCGGTTTTCCAATAACGTGCGCGCGCCAGACAGCTCTGGAGATTTGATCTTTTTGAAACTATCCAGGAAACTACGGTGGGGGAGGCGATCATGGCGAAATAACAGATGTGTATGTCTTCCACGTTTGAGAACAGGGTCCGACATTCCACCAATTCATGTGTAATTTGTGGCAGATAAAGCAAGCTCTTGGCATGTTCTCTGTGCACTCTCGTATATCCTGCTTGTTATTCCACTATTTCTGCATACATCATCCTATATTCATCCATCCTTGGCATAACTATTTTGAAGTAGTGTTGTGTCCAAAGCTTTAAAAAAACTACTAGGGGTACGCATTTACTTTACTTCTTTCAATTTTTTTAATTTCTGAAGGCTTGTGAAAGTATGTGTATGTAATGTATTAGACAAGCTAAATGCCAAATGTTAGCAGTACATAAAGCGGCACTTGTGTATGAATTATAATTAATCGGCTTAATTTATCATTAATAAAATTATATTTCACATCACTCAATAACCAGCAGTAATTGAAGGTCCTCCCCCTTCACCAAGGGGTGCCCAGAGAAAACAAGAGGTCTAGAGGAGTAGATCAACAGACGACTCTATTTCAAATAAAAGTTCTGCCTCTGACCCGTTTACATAAACAGAATTCATTTCTCAACGTAACAGAAATAACTGTTAGTGGTTAATTTGAAGTAGAAGTAAATACATTTCTTGCTTTCAATGGGAAAAAATCAGGACCCCTATTAAATCGGGTCCTACGTCCCCATTCCAACTCCTGGCCTCTGGGCGCCCCTGCACCCCTCCCATTCAGTTGCAAACTACGCTGGAGGTCATATCCGGACCCTCCCGCCTCGTTTGGCTGCCGAGTCGCTGGTAGTCCCAGCGGCGCGGCTTCGCGGGCAACTGACAATTAAAGCTCCCACAGACCAGTGCGGAATATCCACAGCGGGTGCGGCGTGGAAAGTTCGGCGCTAGTCGCGGCGACGAAATTCACAGGACCGTTCACACTAGAGCGTCAATTATGAGTGAGCGTTTAGTGGCTGTTTTCATCCGACAAAGAAGAGGCACTCGCTTCTATTCATGCAGGGGATAGAAATGCCAGTTTTAATCGCAGTACGCTTTCTGAGCACACGCGGTGTGGTAATTTTTCCTTCTTTATTTACGATTTTCCCTCAAATTGTTAATATCTCTTTACAAAACGTAGAAAAAGGATCCATTATTTTTTCCTACAAAGGAAAAAGTACGCAGAATTTCACACCTTGATGCCGCACCGAGAAACGCTTTCAATTGACTAGAATAACCAGTTACTGTTTTGATGAAATTTTGATCGCAGAAGACATAAGAAAATCTGACACTTGACAATCATAAAGCTATCTTACCTGAAGAACGTGTTCTTGTACTCACTCATTGAAACTTTTCATCAGTAAAATATACAAAATTTTAAGAACCAAAAATTAAAAAATTAAAAAGATTATTGTTACTTAAACTTAATGAAATTACTGAACACATTTAGAAGTATTTTTTCTGACCGTTCAGTCGTGCCAGATTTACTGGCGAGCTGAACAGATTCGACATCTGACGAGTCTTTCCCTTGGTTTCCACAACGAAACTCGGGCGGCAGAGCACCGGGAGCGGTAGCTCAATGCATCAACTGATGTCACTGCAGCGCCTCTGACCGGGAGGTTCTAGGGTCGAGTCCTGACGGCGGCAGGATTTTCGAGCTTAGAGCTTGTCCCGGCTGGAGCGGTGCCCCACTGGTGGGAGAGTCCTGGTTAGGGGGAAACCACACTAGCCGACGGTAGGTCGGCACTGGATCTCGCGGCGCCGGATCTCGGACTAATGACCCAAGCAATTGACCCGGAAATACGAAAAAAATCAATCAATCAATCGGGCGGCAGAATTCTGCGCGAAGGCAATGGAGCTCAATCCAGAGGGAAGGAAAACTCCCAAAGACGGGCCGACTTCCACGAAACTCCACCGGCAGCGGCAAAAATGCGTCCGATAGCATAACAAAATTCGCCGCGGATTTAACGCTACCAATCCGCTGCCGCGCCGCTCGCCTGCCGCGCAAGTCTGAACATGCTCATAAGGCAACATGTGACGCGAAACTTCGCTGCGGTCATTCCGCGTAGGCTGCGGATCTTCCGCACCGATGTGAGAGCCTTTACCCCGCGCTTCGCTCGGGGCGCGGCGCCGCGCATACTGAGGTCTCGCGTCGAACCACTTGCGACGCGCGAGCCCTCCGCGAGTGCGCGGGCGGGGCGGGGCGCGGCTCCATGCCGCTCACGTGGGGCTCGCACAGGAAATGCCAGCGCTTACCGCGGTGCAGGCCCCGGCCACAACGACACGCTCTACACGTTCCGTTTGGAGAGCTGCGAGCTGCAGTTGCCTCTGGAGGAGGATTGCGCGTATGGGACCACCGAATTTAATTATATGTAGTGCTATGTATAGATGTGTAGTTAAGATTGTAAGTCGTTCTTGACGTCTTCGTATATTATGGAGAGGAATCTTAGGATTAGGACGATTAATAAAGTGACATTATATCATTAATGACAAGGTTTCGGCTCTGTATTGGATCACAATCAGGGCTATATATAATTAAAAATCTTTATAATAAAACCAAACAAAATACAGATCCCTATATTGGATTAAATATTCTTACAAAACAATTAAATTACTATTAATTTAACTATACTAGTAATGTAATTGTTTTGTGAGAATATTTAAACATATGTATGTATATGTATTTCGATTGTTTATGTTATTAGAGCCATATCAAAACGCATTCTCTTATCGATCATTCTCCCTGGCTTACTTTCGAAATGTAGTAGGGCGAGCACGCTCATATCTGTCGTTGAAATCTATATGTAGGCCCCTGTTAACGATCGGAAAAGATCAATCTTGGCTGATCTCAGCAGTATCGCCGAAGCGTGCCGTGTGCCCAGTTTGTTGGTAGTTTCGGTGTGTATGACTTGTGTTGAGCATCATGAGCTCTCCTACAAAAAGAAAATAAATTCAATACAGAATTTTAATTCATTTTAATAATGAACTAGGGGAATTACATCATATATTTTTTCATTTTTGTAATAGTCACTCACAATTAAGCAAAAAATTCTCATATATTCAAAAACCAACAAAGAAACAAAAAAAGACATTATTTGAAGATAATATTTTCAGGAAGTTATATCATAAAGAAAAATCTCTATTTTCAATATTAAAATTGTAACGAAAAATATTTTAACTTTCGCCATTTTTGTTCATCAAAAATGGGTATTCTCATTTTTTTACAAGCATACTTACTTTGTTTGAGACAAAATGTAAACATTTGGTGCCGTATTTGAGAAAATTTCGAACACGTCATTCAGGCTGTAGGTGCAGTTCTTCTCAAAATCAAAATATGCATTTCAAATTCTCAGAGCCTTGAGTTTGACTAGATCGAACGGGGAATGACAATTTTGGAGAAAATCGTCTGAATGGTTTGGGTGCTGGTAATGCCCAGACATGGACAGACCTACGTTTTCCCGTAAACCAATTTTTATCAAGTTCCCACAGAATGTGGATTCCGACTACACAGCGTATTAAAGGAAATATTTTGCTACTATTTCAGCAAGAATTACCCACTTTATCGTTTTCAGGAACCCAAAATACGAAAATGTAACGATTACGATGCAGCTCTTAGTAGTACATTCACTTAAAACGTGAGTATGTGGAAGGGAGAAAGTAAGAATGAAGTTACGTCATGAAAGTGGTTAATGTCTTCCTTCTCCAAGGAAATGCAGGAAACATATGCTCAATAATTGATAATATGCGTTACTGAAAGGTTTACGTAGGATTTCTCTTCATAATAACCGTTCTAAATGTTATAAAATGGGATTGCATCGTTCCTTGTGCGACTGAATTTTTATTCAGATTTCGTCATCTTACAATTTAAACATACAGTGCACATAGTTCAATTACCCATCTCCATTGAAAATTGAATAAATAATTCGTTTAAGATATTTAATTGATACTCTTGAGCAGTAAATGGTGTCGAGCGATTCCGTAACGCCTACAGCATTCGTTATCCACCGTTGCCTTTTCGTCCGCCGACACGGAGGGCACACCCCGATAAGAGACCTAGTATCGGTACCGTTCGTTTTCAATAATGGTAGTGCCGCAACTAGCATTCTTGAACATAGCTCTCTCGGCACGACGATCTCATCGCCGAGAACGATCGGAACTGAGAGTCTTCGTTGATTGATTTTTCGTATTTCCGGGCGCGTCAACTGCTATGGTCATTAGTCCCGTTAGTGTAGTGCATGTTTTTTTCTCGGGAGATGGCGCTGATCTTCCCCCGCCGGATGGCGAGATCCGGCGCCGACCTACCGTCGACTAGTGGGGTTTCCCCCTAACCAGGACTCTCCCACCAGCCGGGCACCGACCCAGCCGGGAGAAGCTCTAAGCTCCCGACCGGTCTCCCGGGATATGTGGTAGTGTAGTGCATGTTAGGGGAGAGGATAGGACAAGGAATAGGAAGGACAGATCGCGCGCGGTCCGTGGCCCGTTTGGTAGGGTACTGCTCCGGCATTCGCCTGGTGTTGATCGGAGAAACCACGGAAAACTACCGTGTTATGTCAATTTATTTATCGACCTAATCCCAAGAATTCACATCCATTATTTGTAGTTATGTTGTAAAATGTTCACTACACACACATGGTCACCCACAAGTTGCAAAAACGGCCCAACTTCAAATGATTATATCTTCCTCTATTGTCATCCAACATTGATAATTTTTTCCTTGAAATATGATAGTGTCATTTTCATAACAGTTTAGATGCCAATTCATATCATTCCATCTCGCCTCTTAATCTGACACAGAAACAAAACGATGTTCTTGACTTTTCTTAAATTTCAATATACCAGTTATATGTATGTCGGCTTAAATTTCAATATACCAGTTATAATGTATGTCGGCTATATCGTTCAAAACGTAAAACCAATCTTCGCAATATGATGTTACGAATTTTTTTAAATGTTGATACTGTATATTTTTATCTCTTTTAGATAAAATTACATCTTATGTAAATAATCCGATTGTGTTCCACTCAGCATGGCTATGATTGTTTCCGCTACTCTCGGTATGGCTAAATTTTTTCTAGAATTAGCATTGAGTTTATATTACGCCTACGGTACAGAGTGTGAACCGAATCTTTGGGAATCTTAAAAATAAATATAGAAAATGTTTTTGAGCAAATCATACAATACATGGTATTGAAGCAACGGAATCGGTTATACATGCAAATTACATCTAAACACAGATAGAAAGCGCCTAAAACATTTGAAAATTTGAAGAAACTTTTGTAAAAGTTATCAATTGTTGATAGTGTTTCTTCATTCTGCAGGAAATCGTCTATACTTTCACAACCAATTAACAGAATTCTGTATTTTATCTTGAATATATCCATAGAGAGCTATGACAGTTGCTTTTTCGTAAATTAAAAATATTGTTTTGTTTTAGTTACGTACCGAGAAGTGTGGAGAGGGTAAATTTGAATATAACTGTTTTAATGAGGACAATTCGATCCTGCAGAAAAAAGAATAAAACACTGTGGATGATTATTGTTGAAAGAAATTTTACGACAATTTAACACTCGGGCTCTGGATACTATTCATCTTGCCCTGGGGCAATGGTTGGGAATTTTCGGATATGGTGCCACATGGGTACCGAACGCTCCCAACTATTACCATATCCTTTAGGAACGCCACGGCATAAAATCACGACTCCTTAAATACACGAACAAACAAGCATGTTCGGGTCTCAGGAACTATCAGAGGGAGTGGCACATGCAGGATCACAATTGCTCTTTTAGCTTCCTTTTCTTTTTTCCTTGGATATTAAATTATTGATATAACATATTATATAAAACGATCTTCTTATTTAATATTGAACGTAATATAAAATGGAAGGCTATACGTATTCAAACAAATCTAGAAGGAGATGGTAGTGGCCCGAGATCAACAACTAGTAACCACACCTCCAAACCACATCATTTCATAACCTGCCAGTTGGAATACGACTGGTAAGATGGTTCTATCTTTCAATACACAGTCTTTAATCGGGCCCACACAAGACTCCCCCATTATCCGCCACAAGCATCCGCGTTGTGCGCAGAGGGGATGGTGGCGTCGGCGGAGGCGCAAGAGGCACGCGTGCGCGCGTCGCCTGCGGCTTCCGCGAGCGGCGCGTGCTTCCGGCACGTGGCCTTGGCCGCCGCTACGCCCGCTGCGGCCGCTGCCCGCTCTCCCGCCCCCGCCGCCCGCTCCGCCCGCGCACCAGAGGTTGACAACCAGCGACAGCGCCGAGCTCACAGGCATGTAGCGGCGCGGCGCGGCGCGGCGGGGAGGGGAGGATGGTAGAGGTGGAGGCGACGGCGGCGGCAGCGACTGTCTCGACGGTCGTGGAGGTGGAGGTGAACGCGATGATGGAGAAGGAGACGGAAGCTGAGGCTGGAGCAGAGGCGGAGACGGCGGAGGAAGAGAAGGTGGAGACGGACACAGCGCAGGAGGCGGTGGTAGATGATTGATTATTAGTGACCCGGGTGCGTCAACTACTAAGGTCAGTAGTCCTGTGCCGGGAGAGCGGTCGGTGGCTTAGAGCTTGCCTCCGCTGGTGGGAGATACCTGTTTGGGAAAAACCTCGCTAGTCGACGGTAGGCGTACATTAGTAGGGCATGTTTTTTCCTCGGGAGGTGGTGGTGATCTTCCCCTGGTGAATGGCGCCGGTCTACCGTCGAGGTCTACCCGGCCTACCGGCGGGGTTTCCCCCAAACAGGTATCTCCCACCAACGGGGACAAGCTCTAAGCCACCTACCGGTCTCCCGGCATGTGTGATAGTGTAGTGCATGTTAATGTGTGAGTGTAAAGGGCGAGGATAGGACAAAGAAGAGGAAGGAAAGATCGCGCGTGGTCCGTGGTCTGATTGTTCGGGTAATGTTCTGGCATTCGCCTCATGTTGAACGGAGAAACCACAGAAAAGTACCAATCAGAGCAGCCGTCCGCTAGAATTCTCCTCCAGACACCGACTGAATTCGACCTAGCTGACAAGCTAGTGTCGAAAATCCTACCGCCATCAGGACTTCATCCTAGGACCTCCCGGTCAGAGGCACAGCAGTGACATCAGTTGATGCATTGAGCCACCTCTCCCGGTGTGGGGACAGAGAAAAACACGGAGACGGAGACGGCATTGTAACCGGCGACTGAGAGACGGCGGGTAATTGCACAGGCAGCGGCGGCGACATTGGCGGTAGCCGAGACAGGTTGGTTGGGGTGGTGTGGGCTAAATATGTTGGCGGTGGCTGTGAATTTATAGTGGTGGTGGCGGTGGTGGGGATTGCGATGGTGACGGCGATGGCGATGGCGATGGCGATGGCGATGGTGTTGACGGTGACGGTGACGGTGACGGTGACGGTGGTGTTGGCAGTGGCGTTTGCAGTGGTGGTGGTGGTGATTGTAGTGATGGTGGTATTGGTGGTGGTGATGGTAGTGTTAGAGGTATTGGTCGTGATGGCAATGGTAGTGATTGTGGCGGTGATATTGGTGGTGGTGATGGTAGTGTTGGTGGTATTGGTGGTGGTGATGGTAGTGTTGTTGGTATTAGTGGTGGTAATGGCAGTGGTGGCGATTGTGGTGGTGGCGGTGGAGGAGCGGCGGCGTCAGCGCGCGCCCGGAAGTCTCGGAGCGACGACCGCCCGCGCCTCCCCCGCCTTCGCCGCCGCCGCCGCCGCCGCCGCCGCGTCGCGTCGCGTCGCTGTCGAATCTGTCACTGCCAACCGCGCCGCGGTCTAAGCCCCCGGCCGGAGGGGATTAACCCAGCGGCTGTGTTCGACCGCCGCGCTGCGCCGCACTGTGGCGCCACGACGCGGGCCTTTGATGTATTAGAAGGATTTCGGGAGAGATTTTTTACAGAACGGAAAATCACGTTCGGGGAATGCTTTTTAATTTGTATGGAGCAGATTCTTCACTCAGCAACATTTCACACGGCAACCCTTTGTCACTCATCTCTATGTTGAGAAAACTTGCTTAAGTTGGGTCGATTTTCTCTTGCATTGCCTCTTCACAGATTAGGCATCCACCTGTCCCGGTCAAGCAGAACTTTTCCCGTCTCTTTTATCTCTTCCTGGGTCTCTTCTATCGTTTGACCCAAGTTGAAATGCTTTTGGTAAAGGTCTTATTTCTCATATGTCGTATATTTTTATTTCTATGAAGCATTCAGTTTTATGAAACATTTATATTTCAGTTCTTTTCTTATAACATCAAAATATATCGTCTCTTCTATTAAAACTTTTTAAATTTGAATCTTACCTTCTACGTAAACGGAATAGAATTTTATATATTTCGATGGCCATTATTAACAATTAAATGCATATTGGAAAAACATTAACTCCAAATGTCAACAAATGTTGAGTGCATTCGAATTATTAATTTTTAATTTATATGAATGCAGTATACATAAGGTTTTGCATTTACAAATTCGTTTTATTCATCCTTTCAATCTGAATATAATTACTAGGACACTGTACTTTTTGCGTTGATAGAAACGCTATATACACAGTGGGTATCATTTTACATATTGACGGACGCTACCACAAATATCCGGTGACCGAGAAATCATGGAGACAACCATATTGCACCTAGCGCCCACTTGATTTTGGCATAACACAAAAGAAATAATATATACCTTGCAATATAGTGCGCGAACTTGTGTAAAGGTCGTCTGCGGAAGCCTAAAATCCACGAACTACTAAGACGTACGTGGTGCAAAAACAATTAGACAGTGGACGATGAGTAAATGGATTCGCGCCAAGTGACTAGGGAACTAGTATCTTCTTATTGAATGACCTCAGGTGTACCGGAGAAATGCGGCGTTAGATAATGACGAACAGATTGATGAGACCAATCCGCCCGGCAGGGTGGAGTTAGATTGTGTTTTCTTTTTTAAAGAAATGCCTGGACATTCAGAGATCGGCCCACCTTCGGCAGCAGCTAAATTGCTAGGATTTTTCTAGATGGCATCCAATAGGCTTCAAGCGTTCAGAGTAAATTTTAACACCGGTATCAGCCACCAGGTCGCGACATATCAACTGTCTCCTGTTCTTCGGCTTAGCGAATACGGGACCTGATTAACTTGGAAAACCCACATAGATATCAAAATTAAACAAGGAAGAAATAAATTATTCCTACTCCGGCCACTTATCAACAAACACAAATCACCGTCATACATAAACAGTACAACAATTTACAAAACTATAATCAGACCACTACTGCTTTATGCATGCCCAATATGGAAAGATGCAGCTCCCACAAATGTCAATAAAATTGAAGTAATGCAAAATAAATTTTTAAGATTAAACAAAAATGCCCCCTGGTTCATATGTAATAAACAACTTAATTTAGAATTAAACATCAATACAATAATAAACCAAATAGCACATATATCATACAACTTCTACCAAAACCTAATAGACATACCAACATCATCCCATTACAAACTACCAAAAAATCCAACCCACGCCCGAATAAAAAATATAAAATAATATTTCTGAATATAATATAAAATTTCTGTTTGAAGCCTTCCTCAAAATGTTAGCCAACCATAAGCCCGAGGTTCTCTCCTAGAGTATCCTCTTCAATGTATAGATATTTTATCTATGTACAGAATAGGTAGCTCTTCAATGTACAGATATAGTTAGCTTAGATATTTTAACTGGAATAAGTCTGAAAAAATCTTTAAAGTGATTGTACTGAACGATGTAATCCATCTAAAATTAATAAAGGTGTTAAATAAAAAGAACGGGACCTGATTAGGACCGGAGTTGTCGGAAGATTTAATTTTCCCGAACATAAAGTCGAGGTTCTTTAATGTGCCATATGTACGGCATCGTCACTGTGAATTTTCAGTCCATCCAAATTCATGCACATCTGTGATCAAACAAGCGATCTGAGTGTTGTGAAGCGTGTAATCTAACCAGCCACTCGCTAAATTCCGAATGCTGTGAAATAACAAAACCCAAAGTATCACCTCTTTACCTTTATTGCTGACAGAAAAACATGCGGCAAATAGCTGTGCGAGCACATGCTCTAAATGTCCCCCGTGCGTATGGCAACATAAAGGACACGCGCCGCAAGGCTCCGCCGCACAAGGCCGATGTTACGGCGGTGAATTTAGCCCCAAGGTCAAGTTTTTTTTTTTCAAATTTCACTATTAAACACATTAATTTTGGAAGGTTTACATCGTTCAATATAATTACTTTACACATGTATATTCAGACAAATTCTAGTTAATATATCTAAGCTATATTAATCTATACATTGGAGAGGATACTCTAGGGGAGAACCTCGGTGTTAAGAATTGTGGTTCGCTAAAATTTTGAGGAAGGCTTCAAAAGGAAATCTATTTTCATTCGAGTGTGGGTTCGATTTTTCGGTAGTCTGTAATGGAATGCTGCTGGTATGTCTGTTAGGTTTTGGTAGAAGTTGTGATATTTGTGATATTTGTGCTATTTGGTTCATTATTGTATTGATGTTTAATTCTGAATGAAGTTGTTTATTACTTATGAACAAGGGAGCATTTTAGATTAATATTAAACATTTATTTTGCATTACTTGAATTTTATTGACATTTGTGGGGGCTGCGTTTGTCCATATGGGGATGCATAAAGCAGTAATGGTCTGATTATAGTTTTGTATAGTGTTGTACTGTTTGTGTATGACAGGGATTTGTGTTTGTTGATTAGCAAGGTCAAGGTACTCGATAAGGGCGCTCCTCGTAAAACGTAGTGTTATCGCCACAACACCACCGGTATCCCGCGCGCCACGGTACCTATTCTCGGGTGCAGCCGCGTGCTGCAGCGGGATATCAATAATGATTTCGCCGTTCCAATAAAGCTACGGGTTAAATTACAAACACTGCATAAGCCGTAAAAAAAATTCAATACACACAAGGGAAATTTGAGATGTTTCTGTAAAATTAAGGTATCAAGTTTTGGCAACTTTATTTCTAAACGTTTCTTTCGTTACCGGCATTCTCATAGGTAATGCCGGAGTAACTGGACATGTTCACTATACGAGTGATATTTAATAAGACTATTCCTCAAATGAAATTATGTACAAAAAGTAAAATAATGATATTCTTGCCTAGCATGCAACTGCCTTTAACATTTAGTACAACAACGGCCCTAATATTCCTAAGTACACCACTTCTTACGACTGTGGCGAAGCTTATGATCAGCTAGTACAGAGAAATTGTAAGAAAAAAGATGAATAAACGATATTGTTTACATAGTACAATGCTCTAAACGCGGCAAAACGGATCTTGTGTAAATAGTGGCATACAAATGCCATTCCCTGTATCCTAAGAACATCAATGGGCGGAATTGGGGTCAACGTCGGACGCCAGAATAAATTGCAATGTAACTGAAGGAAAATTTTGATATTTAAGAACTAATAATACATGTATTTAGCGATATATTACAATACAATCAATTTCTGAATACTTGTTTTAAATATTTTCTGGTGAGGCAAGGACATCTATATTTTGAATATTTTCTGTACTTTCCATCATTTCCGCTGAGACACAGACCGCGACGTCCTTTTTTAAGAACTAGTTCAATATTTTCGATGTTGATCCGATTAGACAACTGTTGACTACATTGATACATACTAAAATAAGTTTTTAATGGGATTATTGGCAGGCCTGGCTGCAAGAGAACGCCGGAGTTTCTACGAAACGATTACGCATGGCGACCGTTGCGAATTTGTTGTACAAACATCCGCTAAGCGATGAAAGACGAAAATATCACGAAGGGTTCACAAAGGTTCGAATAAACAATGTCTTAAACGATGAAACAGTTACTCGTTACCTAAACAAATATATTTTAAAAATTCCTAATGTCCGATCGTTGACCCCCCTTCCCCCCTGGAACCACTTTGACAGATCGGGAAACAAATGAACGTCATACATGGCGATGACATTGCAAGAGATAGTGGTGAAGCTATTTACAAATGAGCTGGCTGTTAACATACGCACTGACAAAATGAGCGCAAGATCGTAACTTGTACTTAGTATATTGCTTGCTGTAGCAAAGCATTAGCTGTCAATACGGTCCATTCTTATAATAATCTCTCTAGATTCGCCTGTATAAACTTAGTGATGTACATTTCATGTGTGGAACAATTATTACGTGTCGTGACAATTAATAAACGAACCTTGGTATCTGAAGCAGTGTCGCGCAGCTTCCGCGGCCGCGAGCGTGCGCGGGGGCGTGGGGGGCGTGGGGGCGTGCGGGCGTGCGGACGTGCCAGCGCGCTTCCGTTGCTCGGAAGCGCTCCTCGGAAGGCTGCCTGCCACGCGCTGTCCGGTTCCGCTCCGGAAGCGCCGGCTCCGTTAGCCCTCTCCGGCCCTGGCCCCGCTCCCGCTCCCGCTCCCGACGCCCCCGCGACGGCCGTCAGCGCCGCAGCCAAGCGCGCCCGCCCGCCCGGCGCCGCGGCGCTCCGGAAGCGGCGGAGGACGAGAAGAATTTGGCTGCGGCCGGGGGCTGCGCTGGCGGAGCAAGACCCTTCATCTCCACTTCCACTACGGATCGACTGGATGGATGTGGATCGTTGGCTCAGCAACAGCAGTACTCTTTCTGCGGCGTCCATGGCCTGTTCTAGGTTCGAGTCCCGACGGTACAGAGTTTTCAACGCCAGGTAGGTCGATCTTTCATCTCCACTCGGACTACGGATCGACTGGATGAATAGGATCGATGGCTCAGCAACAGCACTACCGCTGTCTCTGTGGCGTCTCTGGCCTGTTCTAGGGTTCATGTCCCGACGGTAGAGGGTTTTCAACGCCAGCTAGGTCGATCTTTCATCTCCACTCGGACTACGGATCGACTGGATGGATGCGGATCGATGGCTCAACAACAGCACTACAGCTCTTTCTGCAGCGTCCCTGGCCTGTTCTAGGGTTCGAGTCCCGACGGTAGCGGATTTTCAATGCCAACTAGATCGAATACAGCCTTGTGGAGAATTCTAAGTGGCCGGCTGCTCTGAGCTGTAGTGGTTTCTCTGATCAATGCCAGTCGAATGTCTGGGCAATACCTTAACAAACGGGCCACGAATCGCGCGCGTTCTATCGCTTTTCATTCTCGTTTTCTCTCATTCCCTTACACAAACACACTTACATGCATTACACTTCGAAACATGTCGGGAAACCTGCCGGATGTTCGCTGGCTGTGGCGGGAGCTTCCCCGGCAGGGAGTTTTGCGGCCCCAACTGGCCGGAGATACCTGGAGAGGGTACGCGGTGAACGGTTTTGAACAAGTGAGGTACAAAAGCAAGAGGAACAAATAAGGCGAGAGGTCAGTTTATTTTGAATAGATCAACGTTTTCCTATATTAATAAAAAGCTACGAAATTTGTGTTGTTTGAAAAGCGCGACTAGAATGGAAACGGAAGATGGCGTCATGTGCAACTTGGCAACTTCGCGGGAAATGGAAGAGAAGTTGGTATTATTTAGAGAACATCGTTGTGTGTGAGCGATAAAACGATTATTTGTAACTATCAATTGTAAGTATTCTACGTACTTAGTAGGATTTACAGTTACAGGCAAAAATTGGGGTCAACGTCGGACGCCAGAATAAATTGCAATGTAACTGAAGGAAAATTTTGATATTTAAGAACTAATAATACATGTATTTAGCGATATATTACAATACAATCAATTTCTGAATACTTGTTTTAAATATTTTCTGGTGAGGCAAGGACATCTATATTTTGAATATTTTCTGTACTTTCCATCATTTCCGCTGAGACACAGACCGCGACGTCCTTTTTTAAGAACTAGTTCAATATTTTCGATGTTGATCCGATTAGACAACTGTTGACTACATTGATACATACTAAAATAAGTTTTTAATGGGATTATTGGCAGGCCTGGCTGCAAGAGAACGCCGGAGTTTCTACGAAACGATTACGCATGGCGACCGTTGCGAATTTGTTGTACAAACATCCGCTAAGCGATGAAAGACGAAAATATCACGAAGGGTTCACAAAGAACATCGTTGTGTGTGAGCGATAAAACGATTATTTGTAACTATCAATTGTAAGTATTCTACGTACTTAGTAGGATTTACAGTTACAGGCAAAAATAATATCCATGTATACATGTGTCAAGATCTTGATAAATATAAACATATGAATATTCATGGATATGCAATATTTTCTGTTCTGACTTTTCTACAGCTCTTCCTTCTGTGAGAGTGAGATGTAATCGCACGCGTTCAGCTAGTAATATTGATAGTAATAGTAATAGGAATAGTAATAATAATAATAATAATAATAATAATAATAATAAACATAATAATAATAATAATAATAATAATAATAATAATAATAATAATAATAATAATAATAATTTGTGCACGCAAAAAATGTGAGCGCATAAAGCGCTCAGCTCAGTGCTAGCCACTAAGCACGCTTATTTGGGTCTCGCAAGCCCACGCTTGGTCAATGCGACTGGTGAATAAGACTGGCAGCAGTTTATCTTTTAGTGTCTTCTTGAAATACAAGGTTAGAGACCATAATATTGCCAGTATGTATTGTACTTGATGAACCAAGCCCATCACACGAGGCGCATCGAGAACGTAAGTTTCCGTAGGTCTTCAACCATACGAAAACAATTTAATAAAAAGAACTTTATTGTACCAGTCACGGCACATGTTGCACTATTTTCCCAAAAAATCGCTACCAGAATCGACACATCAGTCATACCGTGGGATCAACATTTGCTTCCAAGTGCTGTACAAATCTGCCGCTTGGGTTAGGAATCAGTGTTGACAGTCACTTGCAACTCTACGTCACTGATATCCGTGTACGTCGGAGGGAACAGGAATTTCTTCGGGTGTAAGGTAATATGTAAATCGTTTGGGGGCGAGATCCGGACTATAAGGCCCTATTTATAATGTATTTATTTACTTTTTATTTGACACCAAAAGCAGAAAAAAGTCAACGGTAAACAAAGCTATATTTAGTATCCAGAAGCAAATCAAGGGATCAATCTCACAATTGGTCAATGAATGAAAGGAAATTGGATGAGAAACTCGATTGGGATGGGTGAAATATTCTCTTATTATTCTCGCTAAAGACACATTTTAGCCGTTTATGGGTAAGTTCGTATGTGTGCACATGTGAACTTACGAAGAATTCCAAGTTAATAAATGGAATTCTAATTGAGAAATAGAGAAATTGTTTCTCCTTAACTTTCAATAGTTAAAATTATTTTACCTACATATTAGATAGTATTAGCAATGATTGTTAATAATAACATAACTGCCTGAAAGATTTTCAAAACGATTCTCAGACACATGCTAATTCACACCAACATTTTTCAACTAGGCTAGGAAATAAGAGGAAGAAGGACAAAATGTTCGTTAATTGATGGTGATGATGAAAGCGATTGATGGTGAAGCTGAAGCTGAAGGTGACTGATGTTAAGGCAACAAAATTTTTAGGTCTCTCAATTCAGTCAAACCTTAAATGGAACGTCCATTTAAATGAATTGAACACAAAATTAAGTTCATTATGCTACGCGTTCAGAATTCTTTCAAATTCAGTCAGCCTTCATACTGCTCGTTGTGTATATTTCGCGAATGTTTATTCCCGCCTGAGATATGGCATAATATTCTGGGGAAATACATCTTATAGCTCCCAGACATTTAGATTACAAAAACGAATCGTGAGTGTCGCTCCGACCGTTGGCGAGTAAAGACCTCCCGTAATGCGATAAGCGGCATCGAGTTCGGTGAGCGCCGTTGAAGGCCGCACAGTGCCGAGTGTTGTGTTGTGTCGACTTTTGTGTTAATGATCAACTGAATCAAATCCAGTGAGTGAGTAAACCTCAGTAGGTGTACACAGTACACCCAACTTCTATCCTAAGATGGCTTCTGATCAAGGAGTCATCCCAAACAGTGAAACCCATCAATCAAGTCAAGTTAGTAATGAAAATCAAGATTATGCCAACAGATATTTAACTGCTGCTCAGAAAGGTATGTTTTCCACAAAAGAACACGCGATTGTGATGGACTCAGTAGACGGTATATCAGTTAAAACGTACATCCAGGAACTTGCAAAAATTATCAATCCTCAGACCATACGGTTCGTCTCAAGGATTTCAAAAAACCGTATATGTGTCTATCTGGATTCTAAGGAATCTGTGAAAAAACTAGTTGACAATAAATCAACCATTTCAATTAATAACTCAACGTTATCCATTAGACCGCTAATTACGCAGAATACAAGACTCATTCTTTCTAATGTGTGTCCTATTATCCCACACTCAGTAATTATTGACGAGCTAACGAAACTCAAAATTCGAATCGGCTCTACAATGACCTTCCTGAGAGCCGGCATGTACGAACCAGGGTTTAGTCACATTTTGAGTTTCCGGAGACAAATTTATATTCATCCAGATGATATGGACAAAGTACCAGAAACCATGAAAATTATTTATGATGACACAGTTTTCTGGATATATCCATCATCAGATTCTATATCATGTTTTCTATGTAAGGATCACGGACATTTTGCTAACAACTGCCCAATGAATGAACAAAAAGATAACCCCTCTGGGTACTGTGAAGTTAATCCCAATGAAAAAAATGAGCTGTCCCCCTCCTCCTTCCCAATTCTTAAACCCTCTTCCACTGCTCATCCTCCGATTGACAACAGACCTACAAAATATGCCAAACGTCCCTTATCTAGTCTATCTTCTAAATCTGAGACATCAGAAACGTTACATTCAGTTGTAGGTGAAGAAAACCTAACCTTTCTTAGAGAAAGTGTCTCAGATACTAACAACATACAACTGATTACACCAGAGATAATGGATAATGTCCACCAATCCAAAAATTCTACAGTGATTAAATCAAACCGAAAAAACAATAAAAAGTCAAAACTTGAAATTTCTCTTGCAGAGGAATCTGATAGACTAGAAAATCAACTTGCCCCACTCAAAGGAACATTATCTGAACCAAGTAACAAATATGTTTTAAATTGGTTACAACTAAAAAGTCTTTTTGAAAAAACAAAAAATTGCATAAATGTTGAGGAAGCTGTTCTGGAATTCACTCCAGATATCAAACTGTTACTACAAATGTTAGAAGATACCTACCCCCTCCTTACGGATAAAAACATAAAAAGACGTTTCACAAATTTAAAAAAAGAAATTAAAAA